>OY856410.1:1031496834-1031886834 GCA_963693085.1 Alisma plantago-aquatica | reverse complement strand
TGAAGGATTATGGCAAGCTAGTAGACGACGTCTGTTAAGGATAATGAACATTGTCATAGGCCTAGAAGCACACCGTCTAGTTTTCTAGGATCTGGTGACTCAAAACAAGATTTCCGATGACTCCAAAACAAGAAGGTTAATCTATGGTTCAGGGAAGATTGCTACTGGGTACCATTCCGAAATGCCTACTTCTTGTTCATAGGAATGTTGAATGTTGCTTCTATTAATCGGAATTAGAAGATATGAAAAATGTTGCTTCTGGCACCACTAAATCTGGAGCCACCAACCTTCATTTTCAAGGAGGAAGGTCGAGCTGAGGCAAGGGGACGAGGAGCAGGAGGTTAGAGACATCGCGAGGTGGGAGAGAGAAAGGAGAGGAGCAGGAGGAGCGAGAGTGAGAGAGAGAGGAGAGTGGGAGGTGGGAAAGAAAGAGAGGAGCGAGGATGTGATCCGCAATGTGGGTGTGGGGTCTAGTGACATGTTGACGGCACTAGTCCGTTAACTTAATGGCAGCAGACCACTTTTTGGCAGCTTTCTGCTTGCCTTCGGATCTTAATCCAAAGCATATGAATTGAGGTGTATAGGAGCCCCAATACACTGAGTGTATTGTAGCTCAACTCTCTCTCTCTCTCTCTCTCTCTCTCTCTCTCTCTTTCTCTCTCTCTCTCTCTCTCTCTCTCTCTCTCTCTCTCTCTCTCTCTATATATATATATATATATATATATATATATATATATATAGAGAGAGAGAGAGAGAGAGAGAGAGAGTCAAGCTAGAATACACTCGAGTGTACGATTACGGTTTACACCCCAATGGTGTTTGCCTATCTAGACCATGTTTTTCTAAAATCCAATCCATTGATCTTAATGTTTACAATAATAATAGGCCACATACAAAATTTGAGCTCATTTGGATGAGTGTAAGTCACTCATCCAATGGCAACAAAATCGACGCACAAAACTAATTTGAAATGCCTGATTTTTGCATCCTTTAGTTGCACGACCTATAAGTTTCCAAATGAGCTAAAATTTATTATATAGTTTGTTCTTAAGATATTTAAGAAGATCAATGGTTTAGATTTTTCAAAAAGTTATTGCATCTTTAAAATGACTGAGGTGTACGGTGCCTCCGGTACACTCGAGTGTACACTAGCCTGACTTTATATATATATATATAGATATATATATATATATATATATATATATATATGCATACATATATATGCATATATATATATATATGCATACATATATATACATATATATAACCTAGTTTAGCTTGATCTGCATTGAGTTTGTGATTACTAGACATAGATATGTATTGGTGGGAGCTGGGGACTCCTCTACCTTCCTCGGCCTCCATATAACCTTAAATTTTCTTTATTTACCACAAGAAAATCGAAATTACCCATACAAACCTTGCCTCTTTCTACCTTCTTGAGGCATCTTCTTGCCCATTTGGTGGCTCATCGATGCAATAACTTGCACTAGATTCTTTACAAAACCTTTTTGTGATCCTCCACATGCTTCTTTTCTATTTACTTTACCTAAAGCATGTCCCCAACTTCCAAGAGTTTCAAATGGATGTTTGAGTCTTGTAGCATCTTTAAAGCACTCTATATTGCAGTGAGCATTAGATATTCTTCCCAAACTCCTTTCAATCTTTTGTCTGTGACCAATTCCTCATGTTTTAAGGTAAATAGTCATAGCCCATTATTTCTCCCTTATTCAATAGTTGCATGCCAGTCAATGAGAAACAGGTTTTCTATGTGCTTTTTCTAAGTTTTTGATCTAGTTGACTCGAAAGAATCTTTTGGGAACCAACTTTGATGCTTTGGTTATCTATTAAACATTTATAATCTAAATAACTTAATTCAATCCATATGGTTGGATTTAACCAACATATTGTAAATATTCTATTGTTGATGGTGCATACACATAAGTTACATGTATTAGCTACCAATGTTTGTTTGTTTGGGTTATTTATGTGTGGGTTGTCTGTGTGTGCATACATAAATATATGTATATATATTCTTGTAAGGCACTCATCCAAGAACAGCAAAAGTGATACATATTTTCGCAATTGCAATACATTTGTTGCCTTGAGATGCATGACATGTAAGCATATGAATTAGTTCAAATTTTATATAAAGGCTATTAATAATATATTTAACAGGATCTAGTCTATATTTTCATGATGTCGGTCGAACACAAAACAATTGGAGTTATATATATATATATATATATATATATATATATATATATATATATATATATATATATATATATATGTGTGTGTGTGTGTGTGTGTGTGTGTGTGTGTGTGTGTGTGTGTGTGTGTGTGTGCGCGCGTGCTAGAATACACTCACGTGTATTAGAGCATTAGTACACTAAAGTTTTTTTTCATTAGATTGTGGTATCAAATCCAAAACAAAACATCATTCCACCTGCCTAGTTGACGTCTATTAAATTCTCATCCATTGATTCTAATGTCCTATGGTCCATTTCCAACTTCTCCCTCTCTCTCACCTTGCATTGCCTAAATGACACTCTCTTTCCTTGTCACTCTAGTTTTCTTCTCTCTCCTTCCTCAGTTCATGCTTCCCTATTACTACATGTCTCACAAAAACCAAACATCTTATATATTTGTTGCACCACAATGCTCAAGGTTGAGAATTTGGACTAGTCAAGTCTGTATTAGGAGGGAAATTGCTGGAATACTTAGAATTAGTCACTTTGACAACTCAGTATGAGCATAAGACAAGTCTCTGCATCTGTAGCGGGAACATGTGCCATTACACATTAGGCCCAAGTATATATAAGAATGATCTAAAGGTTAATAAAAATCAAGCATTTAGTTTCTTCTGATTACTTTTGTTCTATCGATAAGCCTACATAATATTTCATCTTCTGTGTGTATTAACATTTGTTGCTACGAGGGCTTGGAAGTCAAAGAGGGGAGGATGAGGGATATGTTTAAGGTGGCAGAGTAGGTAGAGAAGGAGGAGGCAGCATGAGGGGAGGAGGAGGAATATGTATGAGGTGGCAGAGAAGGAAGAGAAGTAGCTAGGAGGCAACATCAGATAAAAGAAAGGAGACATCAGAGTTGGATGTCTGACACAAGGAGAGAGAATAAAAAACAAAGTAGTGGGCATGACCTAGACAAGGAGAATGGGAGATTCATAGAGCCATCATGGTGTTTGGAATCACTCAAGTATCTGAGTGATTTTTGAAGGTCATTTTTACATGGGGTAAATACAACAATAAAAATAATAGTAATTACCAACCATTATGTTAGATGTCTAAATGATAATTGCATAAAGACTGATATTTAGAATACAAGATTGAACTACAATCACACCTTTAAATACTGTATCCAAATGGCCCCTAAGGTTAGGGTGTATGTCTAACCTGAATACAATGATATGTAGCACGCAAGAAACAAACTTATCATTGCATCCCATGCAATATGAGGGAACACCACATTCTTAATACTTACTTGCATATGATCTTGTATGATTATCACACAATAACTTCTATGTAAATACACTATTACTGCAAGCATATAACTTAAATGCTCGACTAATGCAATATCTCTGGACCTATAACAATGACAATAAACTCCATTGTAGCCGGAAGAAGAAGGATTGATCCCAGCTAATTGATTTTTTGTGTTGAACAATTCCATAGTGCATCTTCATGTTACAATATGTAAGTACTTATAAGTAAATATACTTAGTATTCTAATGCAAGATTCTATGTAAAAGTAACATATCCTGTAATTGGTCAATCTCCCTAATAATCTGCGTTGATTTTCAAATTTGTATCTTTTAGTAAATCACAATTGAGACCAATGATAGAGGGAAACTTTTGAAATTTCTCTACATTCAAATTGGTTGACACCACTGAAAGAGAATGCCACAAAGTCCACCAAGAAACTGATGCCGCTAGTGAAGTGCTGAGGGTGAGAATTTGACACATGGTTAATCTGATTACAAGAAAAGGGAAGGAAAGAGGAAGATGGTGAGATGGACAAAGAGACAGAAGCAAATCAAGAACAAATCTTTGAGTCAATTTACTCCAATTATACAAATAATATCATATATCATAAGGTCTTTGACCAGCTTCCCATCGGAAGGGTTCGTGAGGGTGTTCAACATTAACTAAACCTATTCGTAAGGAACCTCAAGGCCTTGTCCAGGAGCTAACCCTTTTACCAACATGGTTCGTCCTATCTTGACAACTCAAGTAAACACCCAGTCTTATGTGTTGGTATGTATGCCCAGAGAGACAATCATATGCTGATTGTAATGGCATAACTTGTAAATGATTTGATTAAAAATAAAGGCAATCTTCCAAATTATTCAGTTTTATTTAGTTATGAGATAATGATGTAACATAATAAATGTCTAAAGAATGATATTACTCAATCATGTATGTCTTCAGATTGAGGACCTAAACAATGAGATCATACAGATGTCAAGAATATATATATTCTTGATATGTCCCTAGTAGGATGTTATTATGGAAGGTTAATAGAAAAAATAACACATAAGACTAGAGTGTGTGTTGGTTGATGACATAATCTCATTAGACATGATATGTGATATCAAACCAAACACATAGGTACTTGTTAGAGAATAGTGTACCAGACAGACCCATCATAAGAGTGATACATGGAAACCATAACTGGTAGTCAGAATCATATCATATAGTGTTGGTGGTGATTATGGTTCTTAGACCTGAAGTCACTACACTCATCACATGTTGTTCAGTGTACTTTGACATTGTGATACCCCCGACATGCCACAAATGAGATTACTCAAAACCAACCATAGAATTATAACTAAACATGTGGATTACCAGAAACCACAAGAAATTAAAACTGATTTAGCAAAAGCACCAAAGGACAAAACGTATCACTTAGAAGTCCACAAACATGTCACGTGCATTATATATCATATCATAAGGTGCTTACATCATTGTGCATCATCATCCCTGTCGTAAACCTGTTACATGAGATATATGTTCCACACATATACATTTACACATGCCATATCTTACATACAAGGCTCACAAGCCCAAAAACCTCATATCGATAACATATCCATAAAACACAACAAGAACACCTTAAAAGACCTGAGTGTATATGGATGACATCTAGGACTGTATCACCAAAATACTAGAAGCATATCTAACCTTAATAGCTACTGCTCTTGTTGATGCTCTTCCTCAACTGCACAATCTCTACCTCTTCGTGCACGACCACCTAAAAGATGTGGAAACCCATAGGTGAGACCAAACATCCAAATGAGAGATATAACTCTCTGTTAACGTCTATTAAAGTAGGTAGATAAAAGGTAGTTAGTAGGTTGAGTAGATTCAACTAAATGATATGTATCCAACAGATAAAGCAGATTAGACAACTAAGCAGTTACCATTAAGTAGTAGAACAATTAATATTCTAATAAGGAATATGAAGAACATGTACAATAGTTGACTTCTCTTACCATCTTATAATTCAAGAAATAAGTACAAAGATAAAGAAAAGGGTTCAACCAATGTTATTCACATTTGACCCTAAGAAAGATACACTACATGGCTATGTTACGTCTTTTATTATTGCCCTGAGAATTTGAGTTGTACCACCAAAATCCAACCGACCAATGATAAGTCAAAATTAGTTCCATACAAGGTCAATGGAAGAAAAGAAATCCACGACCTCCCCAACACCTCTTGGTCAACACATGAGAAACACCACAGAGACATATCAGTCAACTGCAACAATGACATATTGTCAAGTTGAAGGATTGGCTCACGCATGGACATCCATATAGTCACATCTATCCCACCATGGTATAGGTACGGTGCTAGAAGAACAGGCTCATGCATGACCGTTCTAAAAAGAAGGATTGGCTCACGCATGGCCATCCATATCACAAGGAGAGTAGATCACACAAGGCTATCTCACACCACCTGTAATTGGGGATGGAAGGAGATACTTGACTTGCACCTCCACATATTCAAAAATGTGTGTTCTGAGTTTCCCGTAGGAATGACTCATTTCACCATCTATCACTAAGACTGATACTGGAATGGATATGTGGCATAGGACACCTACATAATTAGAGTTTCACTTGATTAATTAAGCTAAATGGGTATCTTTTAGCATCAATCAAGTTACAACATACAAATCCAAAACAAACTTTACAAATATAAGGGAAAGGTACAACTCCAGAAGATATAAAATGTATAAGGTATGAAATAGTCACATCATCACCACATGATACTTGTAGCACTGCCAATCACAAGGCCATCATCAAAGTCACCTCATTGTGGGATATCAATCCCTTAATTATATCACTAGAGGATGTCACCTCACAATAGGCATCAAGCCTTCACCAGGTCATAGGACCCATCACATCAATGTATCATCAAGGCTTATACCCATCACCTTGTATCACATAATAATCACCATAGCATTCACAAACCATGGTATTCATTTAACCTACATGGTTAGGGGCTCATTAACAAGAGAGATAAATCATTATAATATGATAATCAATCCAAGTGAAACAAGTAAATACATCATAGTTCCCAACATTAGGGTTAGGGTTACATGTATAACCGATTAGGGTTTTATAGTTGCATTCAAACACCAAACCCTAGGTACACCATATCCAACTTTCTTAGAGCATATTAGGGTTATGGAACATGATTAGGGTTCGCCAAATAAGCGTTCAATAGAACTATACATGGTTCACTATTAGATTACTCATATACATGTGTTGATTATATGATCAAGTATATGTATCAACCATCCATCACATAGGTGTCTCGGCCACCCATCAAGCAAGTGTCTCGACCACCTTTTAGCAAGGTGTCTCAACCACAACAGATCTAGATGTTTTGACCGCAACAACATCATGTCTTGACCACCACAAAGATTAGGGTTTCGACCACCCTCAAAAATACTTGTCTCGGCCCAAAACAAAACTTGTCTCGACCACAAAACCAAAGGCATGTCTTGACCTTAAAACAAGATTTGTCTCGACCACAAACCAAAGCAAGGTCACGACCAACACAAGGTATGTGTCTCGGTCGAAGATAGGGCACTTGTCTCGACCAAGCACCAAGCATCAAAGTGCCTCAACCCAAGGGGAAAACATGGTGTATCGACCACTAAGGTCATGCGACCACCAAGGCAAAAGACCAACATCAAATAGGGATTAACCAAGATTAAAACAAAAGGAAATCACGGTCAAAACAAGAGATAATCATCAAAGAAACCACCTTCCACTAGGAGGAAAACTTTTCATAAAATTGGTCACCAAAAACCCTAACACATGTGCCATGAAACCACCATGAAAGAACCTCATGCATGAGATATAAACCCATGATTAACACATCCAAAATAGTACCTAAACTTCATGATACATCAAGGTACACGAGCATCATGCATGTGATAAAAACTAAGTTCAAAAGATAGGAAGAAAACCACCATCACACAATCATCTCCAAAATCGGGTATCCTACATTAGGGTTTTGTATTTTAAGCAATCCAAGCATGATAACCACCATCATTCAATATATAGAACATGGTTTCATCTACTAGCATGTTAGTATCATGATTTAGAGAGAGAGAAATTGCAACATGCAAGCAAAGAAAGGTGTAAGAATAGATTGGTTGGATAGTTATATAACCCGCCTTAAGGAAGATCAACTCCAAGGATCACAAGCTCCAAGTACACAGTCACCAAGTAAGGATGAAGCTCCACCAAAAGCTCGACTTTTGGCCAAAAGATCACCTCAATAAGTATAAGACACTAAGGTCAAATATTTATCAAGAAAAGAGGGTAAGAGAACCCTTGGTTGAACCAAAAGAAAAAAGGAGAAAGAGAGAAAAAACTTCATCTCACTTGGGTACCACCTTGTCAAAACATGGTCTATGACCCTTGTGATGAGGATTTTCTATCCAAAACGACCACCATGGATGGTCCATGGTCTAGGGCCGAGAAAATAGAATAATATGGGGTAGAAGAACCAAGGAAATGTCACATAGGAAAGGAATACACTTACCAAGGTTGAAGATGAGCAAGAGTCACTACATGCAAGGGATCCAGTCACCAAAGCTCCAACGATCAGCTCTCATTGATCCACCAAGCCCCAAGGATGAGCAAAAGAGGAATAGGAAGAAAGAGGGTCGAAAGGTCCACTTGCATGGAGAGAAAAGGGGTTATATACCAAAGGAGTAGATAAGTAGGGTGGAGATGAGGCGTCACACCTAAAGGCACCAAAGGGACACTTGTCCACCCAAGATTCCAACATGCAACCACTAAAACATTGCATGCACAAGATGGTGATACAACCAATGTTGGGTCTTGACCACTTAGGTCCCCAACACATGGTTTCAGTCGCAACACCTCAAGGAGGTTGAAATAAAAGCACTGAAGCACCACCTGGTCGAGACAAAAAGGTCACATAGACACTCAAGGTCGAAACACGTCACCAAAGAGGAATTGTCTTGACCCAAAACACCCCATGACCATAATGGTCGAGAAAAAAAATCCCAAGGAATGTGTCTTGGTTGAGACACTCCCAAAACACAACACAAGGTCGAGACAAGGGTTGAGACACTCCAACCAAACACACATGGTCAAGACACTCGAAACCTTAATCACCTCTAAGGGTGAAACCACTCATCCAAGGCTCAACCAAGGTGCCCCAAAGCATCACACTCTCTCTCATGAAGCTAAGAAAGAGAAGGTACACTCAATATCTTTCAAATTGCAAGATAACCCTCTCAAATGGGTAAATTACAATTTGACCCAAAATAAGCACATGAAGCACAAGCTTCATCCAAAGAAGCTCAAATTAGAGACTTAAACTCTCCACGAAATATAAAAGCATCTCAAAGGATTAGAGAAAGGTTCTAAGCACTTAATCAAGCAATGTAAATAGGTTTAACCCAAAATACAGGTCAGGGGTCTTACAAGCCATAAACCCCTAATAAGGATTTCGCTTGATGAAGGTTCACTGGCATCACCATGGCATTGAGGAAGCCACATGGGAGCTTGAGGAATACCCATCTATCTTTACTTAGGATTTCACCCCCGAAATCCTAAGCAAAGATAAATGGGTACTTCCTATGCCTCTCTTCCTCAAGCTCCCAAGTGGCTTCCTCAATGCCACGGTGATGCCAGAGAACCTTCATCAACACTATATATTTATTTTTCAACTTCTTCACTCTTCTATCAAGGATAAACATAGGTCCTTCCACATAGGACATAACTTCTTCTAACTCAACCTCCACTGATTCAAGCACTAACTCAATATTGGGGTGGCACTTCCTCCACATACACACATGGAACACTGGATGCAACTTGTGCAACTCGGGTGGAAACTCCAACTTATAGGTTACCTTCCCAACACATGCCACCATATGGGTAAGGCCCCATATACCTAGGAGACAACTTACCCTTATTCCTAAATCTCACAACACCCTTCCAAGGAGAGACATTGAGATACACATTGTCCCCCACTTGGAACTCTAAGGGTCTATGGTGGTTATCAGCATACGACTTCTGTCTATCTTGTGCTGCCTTCAACTTTTGTAGAATCACTTTGATCTTCTCTATTGTCTGTTGTACAAGCTCAGGACCAAGAAGCCGGTATTCACCTATCTCGTACCAACACAATGAAAATCTGCAATGTCTCCCATACAATGCCTCATACGGTGTCATGTCAATTCTCCTCTTATTGTTGTTATTATAAGAAAACTCTATCAAACGGAGGTGGATATCCCAACTGTCCAAAAACTACAAGACACAAGCTCTCAATAGATCCACTAAGGTTTGTATGGTCCTCTCAGACTGTCTTTCTATCTACGGGTGGAAGGCAGTACTAAACCTTAAATGTGTACCCAATATTATGAGAAAACACTCTCATAAGCGACTCGTAAACTAAGGACCTCTATCTGACACGATAGTAGCTGGAACACCATGCAAATGCACTATCTCATCAACATATATCTGAGAGAGCTTCTATGTTGTATATGTTATCTTCATAGGGAGGAAATGTGTTGACTTGGTCAACCTGTTAATGTTCACCCAAATGGAATAATAGCCTTTGGCTATCCTAGGGAGACCAATCACAAAGTCCACTGTCACATGATCACATTTCCACTGTGGTATAGGCAATGGTTGCAACGTCCCTATAGGCTTATGATGCTCTGCCTTCACTTGCTGACACGTTGCGCACTTGGCCACAAACTCAGCCACTTCACGTCTTCAAGCCAACCCACCAATATAAATCATTCAGATTGTGGTACGTCTTGGTGCTACCTGGGTGCATATCATACATTGAAGAGTGAGACTCTTCCATAACCACATTCCTCATATTATCCGCATCAAAAACCACAACTTTGATGTGGTAACACACTGTCCCATCCTTAGCCTCATTAAAATCATCATGCTTCTCAATACCAAACTCTACTCATATCTATTGTATCGTAGGATCACTCAGTTGTACCTCCCTAATCTGTTGTCACAACGTCAGCTTCACTTGTAACTGTGCCAACAACCCAGCTAGCAAGGAGACATATAGCTTCACGTTCATCTGCCGCAAGGAGACCAACATGTTTCTCTTATGGCACACCAAGGAACACAATTGTTCCTTCTCCACAGATGACGACAAAGAAGACTTCCTACTCAACGCATCTGCCATGACATTTACATTTCTTGAATGGTAATCAATGATGCAATCATAGTCCTTGATAAGCTCCATCCAGTATCGTTGCCTCATGTTCATCTCCTATTATGATAAGATGTACTTCAAGTTCTTATGATCTATGAAGATCTGACACTTCTCCCCATAAAGGTAGTGCCTCCAGATCTTCAAGGCATTAACCACAGTAGCTAACTCCAGATCATGGGTTGGGTAGTTCTCATCATGATTCTTCAATTTTCATGACACAAAAGAGATCGCATTTTTGTCTTGCATCAACACACAACCCAAACCATTCCTTGACGCATCACAGAAGACTATGTATCCTTTCCGATGCTCAGGTAAAACTAGCACTGTTGCACTTGTTAACTTCTCCTTCAATGACTGAAATGTACATTGACACCTGTCATCCCAGATAAAAGGCACATCTTTTTTTGTCAGCTTTGTAGGGGTAACGTCACTGAGGTGAAGTTCTTGATGAACCTCCTGTAGTATACATACCAAACCCAAAAAAATTGTGCACGGATAAAACCTTCTTGGGTTCCATACGAACGGCCTCAGTAGATATCACGTGTCCTAGAAAGATACTTCCTTCAATCAAAACTCACACCTACTAAAATTGGCATACAGCTGATGCTGCCTCAACAAGTTCAACACCTGACAAAGATGTTGTTCATGCTGCTCACTATCTCTAGAGTATATCAGGATATCATCTATAAAGACTGCCAAGAACTGATCCAGAAACGGTTGAAACACTTTGTTCATGAAGTACATGAACGTTGTTGGTTCATTGGTTAGCCCAAACGGCATAACCACGAACTTGTAATAATCATACCTTATCCTAAAAGCTTACTTAGATATGTCATTCACCTTGATCTACAACTGGTAATAACCTGATCTTAGGTCTATCTTCAAAAATACTATAGTGCCTCTCGACTGGTCAAACAAATCATGAATCCTGAGCAAGGGATACTTTTTCTTTATTGTCACCTTGTTCAATTGTTTGTAGTCTATACACAACCTCATGGATCCATCTTTCTTCTTCACAAACAACACAGGAGAATCACATGGAGACGTGATCGGTCTAATAAAACCTTTCTCAAGCAGCTCTTGCAATTGTTTCTTCAACTCTGTCATCTTATCTAGAGCCATCATGTATGATGTCTGAGCTATTGGTTGCATACTCAGAACTTGGTTGATCTTAAATTCAATCTCTTGAGATGGGAGAACACCAGGGAACTCATCGGGGAATACGTCCTTGAACTCACAGACCACTGGCACCTCCTAGATACTAGGACTCCTCACCTTAGTATGCACCACATGTGCCAAAAACACCTTACGACCCTATCTCATCATCTTCTCTGCCACCATCACTGACACCGGACACATCGGAAGAATCTTCCTATCTCTATGGAATATCCATGTTACATTACCATCTACAAACATCTCCACCTTGGAACTACAGTCCAAGACCACCTGACACTTCTCCAAGGTGTCCATTCTAAGGATCACATCAAATCCATACATATTAAGTGGTATGAGATCCACTTGGATGTTATGTCCTGAGAAAGAAAGGACACAGGAAGGACACACCTCCCGCAACTAGGAGGAACCAACTAATGGGGTTTCTAAACAAAGACTATCCCACTTACGATTAACAAACAAAGAACAACTATCAATCACTTCTCAAGTGATAAAAGAGTGTGTCACACCTGGGTCAACCAAAACAGATATAAAGCAAGAATAAGACAACTCAGAATGGAATAACTCCATCAAACTTGTCACTACTCACGGGTTGACCACTCCTTCCAGCTGACTCATGGCATAGAATCGAGTTGTTTCCTATTTCCATCCATGTCCTCTGCTAACCTATCTAGAAGAACCAACATGTGATGTGTGTCCATGTCCTCAACTTCCACCACTGTTAAATTGTTGCCTCTATGAGCCTTGTTGACTTTGCCTTTGTTGTTATGTCACCTCATCATCCTTCACATGGCAATACAACTTTGTATGCCCAACCTGGACACATTTATAGAACGTCTTGTTCACATACCATGGCCTATACGGCCATGTCACTGACACTGAAGCTGTATTGTGGGCTCCTATTGGTGAAAAACTGCGGTCTCTGCCTCTATCTTGTGACCACTATGTCTGTGCACTTGGCCTCTGAGATGGTGACAGTGTAGAAAACCTAGGCTTCTTAAAGCCTCCAGAAGATTGTCCTTAATACTGTGTCAGTCTCTTCTTGGCACCCTTCTCACACTTCTCAACCACTAACCTCTTTATCCTTCTAACTGACTCCACAAATGTGGAGAACTTCTCTCCATTTTCTAGGGATGACACTGGTGTTGTCATTTTTGTACTCAGACCCTTCTCAAAATGTTTGATCCTTTCTTGATCTGTAGCAGCCATGTGAGGACAGAATCTCACCAACTCCATAAAATTTATGTCATGCTCATTGATCGACATGGATCCCTGTCATATCTTCTCAAACTGGGATAGCTTCTCATCTAGATAGGTCTGAGGAAAGTACTGACTGACAACCTCATGTTGGAACTCCTCCCAACTAATATCAACACCATGCCTCTTCTCCTCTTCAATGGACCACCAATGGCCAGCACTCCCCTTCAAAAGATACATTGCATGCTTCACTTTGTATGCCTCGGGGATGTTGAGGATCTTGTAGGCTTTCTCCAACTCCGTCAACCAAAAATTTGCATCTGTTAGATCTGCTGTTTCGGCATACTCCACAGTCCTAACATTTCTCACTCTCTTAAAGGTCTTCGTAGAGCTTAGAGATTTAGCACTGGGAATTGTTTCCCTTGGTTGTAGTGCAAGCATTTTTTTGCCATGTGCCATGAACTGCCCAAACAAAGTCCAAAAGGTAGGGTTTTCCATCATGTTCGAGTCAAACTGGGGCACTTCATGCACCCGATCTTCTCTCATCTACTCTCTTGCACCACCTCCCATTGTAGCAACACTGCTCTCTACAACATGTTCTTCATTTCTCTAGACATCTTTTCTACTCTTCTTCTTCTTATGCATAAGCAAATGTCACTATAAGACATACTAGAGGACAGTAGAATAGACACAAACCCTAGTCTTAGGTCCATGTAGACTCAGTGAATCTAAAGCTCTGATATCAACCAAACTATGATGCTCTGATATGCCACAAACACTACTACAGAAATGACCTTTGGCGTCAGTCATTTAAGGCCTAAGGCGTCGGTTTCCAACTGACACCCAAGTGGGCGCTGCTAAAAGTCGACACCTTCAGCGTCGGTCCCCCAACCGAGGCCATAAACCTTCCCACCACCAAAAACGTGCCAGCAAGGGGACTATAGGCATCAGTTCTTAAAGAAAACTAAAACTATAATCTGATTAAAAACGTCGGTTATTAATTAACAACTGACGCCATACCCCTTCCCGCCACCAAAAAGGCACCAGCAAGGGCATCATCAACGTCGGTTTCTATACTAATAACCGATGCCATATCCCCTGCCACCACGGCCGTGCTATCCGACACGACCATGGTACCTGGCCGCAATAGGCATCAGTTTTACAAATAACTGACACCATAAGGGGATAAATATGTCGGGTTTACACTAACAACTAGCGCCTACGTGTTTTGTTGTCAATTTTACTCAAATATCCGATGCCTATGTTCTGGGTTTTTTTTCTTATTAGTTTGCAGGCCTGCTGTATGGCTGGTTAGTAGGATGCAGAACCTGCAGTTTAGTTCTGAACTATAGGTTTACAGCATCCATTGATATCAGTCAACAATAGGCCACAAACCTACAAAACTAACAAGATGGACAATATTATATATTTATCATGTGATTCACACACATGTATAAGCACATTTAATTCATATGTTTTCATCACACACATGTAGAAACCAGTAGTTCCATTTCAAATTTCCTCCATTTTCACACACATTTAGCAACATGCAGTTCCATTCATTTCATCTATTTTCACATTCAGACACATGTAGAAACATTCATGTATTGATCATCTTCACATTCACACATATGAAAATTCATAAGAAGTCATTCACATTCACACAAAAATAATTATGAGAACAAAGTTTAGAAATATCATTCTTTATTCATCATCGTCATTATCCCAATTATATTTAGAATTCCCTCTACTTGTAGGGCTTCTGTCCATTGTTCTCTTACATCATTTAACTCATCCATCGTATAGGGAGTATGTACATCTAATAACTTTTCACCTGTAGTGACGTCAGTTTTAAACACATGCTAAGAGAATGATGTATATATATAATTAATAATATATAATAAGATTGATATATTTCATATTATCTAATGAGACTACATATAAAACTCGATGTATGGTATCGATTTCCATTGTGGCATGTTAGCTAATTATGCTCATAAATCCACATGCCCAAGTCTTAGATTCCTAACTTCTTCACTGAATTTAGGGTACAATAAATCAATCTTCCTCCACTGTGGGGAATCATACGCATGTCGTAGGATCCCATCATTATTTTTCTTAATATCTTCATGCCACCTCAAATTCTTTGCATCTATCAGATTGGCAAACAAGCGTTGAAACTGTGGTATTATAGGTAGATAATGCATCACCTTGGTAGGAGAACCAGTTTTGGACTCCCCCGAAGTGGTCAATTTATACCTTGACGCACCACATTTGGGACAATCTTTCAAATCAACATAGTCCTTTTGAAATAATACACAATCATTCAGGCATGTGTGTATCTTCTTGGCCTCCATTCCCATTGAGCACAACAATTTCTTTAACCGGTATGTTGAGATTGGTAGCTCGTTTCCTTTAGGAAGAATTTCTTTCAACAAAGACAACAACGACGTGAAGCTTTTGTTGCTCCATCTATTGTTATCTTTCAGCTTATACAATCTCAACACAGCACTAAGCTTCGTAAACTTACAACCTGTGTATAACGGTATCTCAGCATCATGCACAATGTTTCTAAACATGGGAGGTGGATCGGTGTGCTCTACCCCACAACTATCCAACATCGCATCAATGATGTCTACAGGAACTGGTTCGTTCACATCTACGTCATCAAAGGCAATTTATTCTTCAACACAAGCACTGTTATCGACATCCACTAATTTTAGGTTTGAAATCTCTCCATGCCAGTGCCATTTTGTATAGCCTTGTATAATCCCATTGCACATGACATGACTTTTGATTTCGTCACCAGTGTTGACTTTCAAGTTGTTACCGCAATGCCTACATGGACAGTAGAACCTATCTCCAAGTTGTTTCCTATGTTCCTCGGCAAATCTAATAAACTGATCAAGACCAGAAATAAACTTTGGGGTGCAGCAATTTGGAATGGACATCCATGATCTATCCATTCTATGCTCAAAGAGAAAACAAGTATATATTAGAACAAGATTAGGGTCTAGGGTTAAAATATTAGGGTTTATGGTTAAAACATTAGGGTTTAAGGTCTTATATATAATAAATGTGTACCACCTATCACATTCTTGAACACTTGATCTCACTAGTAAGTGTATAATGTGTATTGGGTTTTAAGGAAAATTTCGGCAGCATTTCCCCACTGTTCTCCAAGTACATATGTACTTAGAGAACAAACGGGGAAATGCTACCTAAATTTTCTTGAAAACCAAATACACATTATACACTTACATCCTAAGTGATATTAGGTGTTCAAGAATAGTCCCAAACCGGGGACTATCCAAGATTTACTCCTAATGAGTAAATCTTGGATGGGTTTCTAGGCCAGCAAATACATGTGTTGTCATTCTTATATATATATATATATATATATATATATATATATATATATATATATATATATATATATATATATATATATATATATATATATATATAGAGAGAGAGAGAGAGATAGAGAGAAAGTACTCTATAATTATAGTAATCACACAAGAGTCTATGTACCATCATCTCTTACTTGCATTAGGGTTAGGTTAAGAATTATAACTGATCTTGTCATATATGATTAGAAACTCTTGATGAATAATTGAAGTTTTTAAATTAATAATATTATTCATGTTGATTTAGTGTTTTGAAACCATGGACATCTTACTATGATCTTAATGCTAGTAATATTATCTAGGTATCATGGATAACCTAATATGCTTAAGATGATGAATAAGGTTTCACCTAATATGCATAACTAAAGGTTGTAATCTTAAAAACAATGATGTGATGGAATTAGGATTTGCAACCCTAACTCCTAGTTCAAACACGAGACAATCCTAATTACTTTGGTCAAATTAAGTAAAACTGTGTTCATATAAAATGTCTTATGATGATCCATCAAACTTTTATCATGGATTCATATCAGTATCATCATGCCATATAATTAATTGAATCATGACCAAACCATATTGATAAGTAATGAACTAATGTATATGTTAAAAAGTTATCTGGGAATTTCCAAGAAGAAGGTTGTTTATGCTACTACAATAAATAAAAAAGAAATTTACCTAGGAATTTCCAAGAAAAAGGTTTTTTTTGGTCGCACAAAAATTTTGTTACTGTAAAACCAAAACTTTGGGTACAAAGGTGCTCCTTGGGAAAACTACTAGATCCCAAAATCCCCACGCAGGGGGATATACAAGGGATCAAAAACCAAAAAACTCCAAAATGAGAAATGTCAAAAGAAGAAATAGGAAACAAGCATACCAGAAAGACCTAGCAGGGGAGAAGGAGATACATACAGGACCATTAAAATACCCAAAAATACGCCCATATGAATCTACAACTCGACTACTAAATCAAAGAGATAAGTCATTCCATGTCCCAGCTCCTAAATGAGATATCAGATGGATCACTAATGAAAACCAAACAGAAAAGGAAGGACTGCCACTCGTTGCCTTCTCCCTGAAGTACTGGATCATCTGCACTTGATTCAATACTTCGTCCATGCCCGTACCCATGCCCATAGGAGCAGATCATTGAACACCTTGTGATCATCCTGCGATCAGAAACTATGGAGATCCTGCCACAAACAGAGAAGCTCACCACTCATAAACTAACAAAGGGTTCAAAGATCCCCTGTCCTACTTATCATCGACTAAGAACTACTCCATCTCCACGCAGGGAGGGTTCTAAACCAAAGAACAACATTCCTCCACATCCTAAGTTGGAACAGGAAGAATGAAGGGACAAAGAGGAATCCAAACTACAGACCATCCATCCCAGAAGATCCATTCACCATGCATTAACCACACCCACAAAGGGGCAAATGGCCACCTATTCGGAGTAGAAAGTAGTGTACACCTCGCCTTTAAGACACACTAAATTCTTCCTATAACTCTCAGCCAGTATCAGATCTGTTCTTACATACCAGCAAAGTCAGAAGCTACCACGTCTGGGTGAAACAGGGGATCAAGAGTCGAAGCATAATGATGATGCAAGCCTCACTTCACTGCCATAATGCCCACCCACAAAAGTTGAAGAAAAGACTGAAAATCGTCCTAATCTTCATCTTGCTCCTCTTTGTCAGCTGCAATCTCCCTATACAGGGAAGTTACCACCCAAGTGTGAATACCTTCCACTGCGCACGTATCATCAAACACCTTGCAGGTGTTCTTCTCAAGTGCCTGGAGCCACCCTGCTATCGAACACCTAGCCTGCACCCAGAAGCAAGAAGGCAGGACACCCACAAACCGCAATACCTCCTTGCTGAATCAAGTAGCGACAACCGCCTGAATAGAGAGCCCGTCAAGGAATCAAATGGGGAGACCCGTCATGCTCCACAGCGTCGTCCAATGTCGGGGACAGACCCTGAATAGTAGACGCTGCAATACGCTAAGAGGAGGAACCTCTGCCGAGCATCAGGGATCTCCCTACCACCCATCGAGGATCCACCACCGGGGTGCCAAAGCAGCGTCCAACCGCAACTGAGGGTCGCATCACCCTGGAAACTAGGTACTCAGGAGGAGGAGACAAGATGCCAGTAAAGGAGGGGCGAATCACCCCTTCACCAGCGATTGTGGCAGCTCAGAAACTAGAACTAGAGAGAGAGGGAACGGATCCTCTCCAACCGTCACTCTTGAACGGTGTGGAGTCAACCAGGTCGACATGCCACCACATTCCCAGGTCTAGACTCCTCGCACGCCTCCCATCTCTCATTCTCCTAGGCTTCTGAGGAGCGCCCCGTCGATTTTGGCTTGGCATCTCCCTAACTCCAGAGAACCGCCGCATCCTTCAACTGCAAGCTTCGACCACGGCTGTTGGAAGCCAGGGGGAGGGACATGCAGAGACGGCGTACCCTCCCCCCAGCGGCAGCCGCCGGGGAGACCCTAGAGAGAAGGCGGAGCGGCTCCACCTAGAGAGAGAGAGAGAAAGAGCCCCAGGTATAACTAAAACCTTAACGGTTTATTCTCCAAGAAAAAAGTTACCTAGGAATTATTCTTGCTAGCTAATAAATCAATCTTAATGCTAGTAATATGATCAAAAGCAAGGAGGCCCAAGTTGCTAGCAAGTGCAGCCATGTGGTGATGGTCCCTTTAATTTGAGTTAGCATCACCTCAATCGTGTCCAAAATGATGGAAGAGAAGAAAACAATGATGTGTCGTGATCATTCAATCAGACCATCAGTTTGTATGAGTACATGTTTAAAGGAGAAACAAAGCTAGGTCATGGGGGGCTGACCTTGGGCGGTGATGGTGACATTGGGGACCTTGAGCGGCGGAGGGCAGGGAGTAGGTGGAGAAGGACCGAGTAGGTCATAGCTGGGATTTTGGGCGCCGGCGAGCGGGGAGCCGGCAAGCACACCGCCGGCGGTGGCGAGCAGGGAGAAGGGTGGTGGCGGCGGCAAGCAAGGAGAAGGGCAGAGGACCTCCAGTAGTAGCGGTGAGAGCTCCAGTAGCGGTAGTTGGTGAGCTCCAGAAGCAGTGGTCCAGTAGTGGCGGCCGACGAGCTCTAGAAGTAGCGGCAAGCACAGCGGCGGTAGGGCAGGCGCAACAGCAGTAGAAAGATCGGCGACAAAGAGAAATCGCCAGAGACCTAACCTGAATAATCAGGAATTTAACAGAGAAAGGGGAAGAGTCTACTTCACGCGGGTGCTATTAAGTTAACAATCGGCGTCGGTTGTTAAAAACAACCGATGCTTATAAAAATAGGCGTTGGTTACCACCAAAAACCGACACCTATGCTCCTCAATGATAGTCGTCAATTTCAACTAGAAAAACCGACGTCTATCTACATATGTAGACAAAAAAAGTGTTCTCGAATTCTGACCATAGTCGTTGGTTGTCGTAGAAAACTGACACCAAAGGGGGGTGAAAATTTTCATGGGGACAGTGCATGAAAACACTTCGGCGTCGGTTGTTGCAAGAACACTGACGATAAAAATGGGCCCAATTTCTATCTCGTGAAAAACCTTTAGTCATCGATTAATAAGTTAATAACCGACGACGTATGTTAAATTTTGGATGTAATTTTTTTCACTACAAAATTTAGATTTGGCGGTTGATTTTAGGCGTCAGTTGGTAGTTGAGGAACCGACGCTGAATAAAAAGTGATACCCATGTATGGCCGCTCTTCACAGATAGATGTCGGTTTGTGTATTTAACTGACATTGTATGGTTTAGGTGTCAGTTTGTTGTATGCAACTGACGCCTGTAAATGTGACGTAATAAGCCATTTCTATAGTAGTGAAAGGAGATTACTCAAAACTAATCGCGGAATATAACTAAACATGCATATTACCAAAAATTAGAGGGAATTAAAACCAATTTAGTAAAAGCACCAAAAGCCAAAACTTATCACTTAGAAGTCAACATGCATTATATACCATATCACAAGGTGCTTACATCATTATGCATCATCACTCCTATCATCAACCTATTACATGAAATATTTGTTCCCCATATATACATGTACACATGCCATATCTTACATACAAGGCTCACAAGCTCAAAAACCTCATATCGATAACATATTCACAAAACACAATGAGAACACCCCCTAAGACCTGAGTGTACAAGGAATACATCTAGGACTCTATCACCAAAAGACTAGCAGAACATCCAACCTTATCAAATATTGTTCTTGCTACTACTCTTCCTTAGTTGCATGGTCTCTACCTCTTCGTGCATGACTGTCTAAAAGATGTGGAAACCCACAGGGTGAGACCAAACGTCCTAGCGAGAGATATAACTCTCTGCCAACGTCTATTAAAGCACAAATAGCTAAGTAGGTAGATAAAAGGTACTTAGCAAGTTGAGAAGATTCAAATAAATGATATCTATTCAGTAGATAAACCAGATTAGACAACTAAGCACTTACCATTGAGTAGTAGAAATTTAATATTCTAAGAAGGAATATGAAGAACATGTATAATAGTTGACTTCTCTTACCGTCTTATAATTCAAGAAATCAGTAAAGATAAGGCAAAGAGTTCAACTAATGTTATTTGCATTTAACCCTAAGAAAGATACACTACACATTTGTCTTGCGTCTTTTATTATTGTCCTGAGGATTTGAGTCATACCACCCAAATCCAACCGACCACAGCTAAGTCAAAATTGGTGCATCCAAGGTCAATGGAAGAGTTGGAATCCACGACCTCGACAACACCTCTTGGTCAGTAGAAGAGAAAACACCCCAGAGACATACCAGTCAACTGTAATAATGACATATAGTCAAGCTGAAGGATTGACTCACGCATGGCCATCCATATAGTCACACCTACTCCACCTTGGTACAGGTATGATTCTATAAGAATAGGACCATGCATGGTCATTCTAAAAAGAAGGATTGGCTCATGCATGGCCATCCACATTACAAGGAGAGAAGCTCACACATAGCTATCTCACACCACATGTAATTGTGGATGTAAGGAGATACTCGACTTGGACCCCCGCATATTCAAAATTATGCGCTTTGAGTTTCCCATATGAATGACTCATTTCACCATCCCACACTATAATTGATGCTGGAATGGATCTATGGCATAGGGCACCTACATGATTAGAGTTTCACTTGATTAATTAACCCCATTGGGTATCTTTTAGCATCAATCAAGTTACAACATACAACTCTAAAACAAACTCTACAAATATAAGGGAAAGGTGCAACTCCAGAAGATTTAAAACATATAAGGTGTGAACTAGTCACATCATCACCGCATGATACTTATAGAACTGCCAATCACAAAGCCATCACCAAAGTGAGCTCACTGTGGGATATCAACCCCTCAATTATGTCACTAGAGGATGTCACCTCACAGTAGGCATCAAGCCTTCACCAGGTCATAAGACCCATAACATCAATGTGATTTCATCGTATCTCATAAAGTCTTATAGCCATCACCCTCTATCTCATAATAATCATCATACCGTACACAATCCATGGTAATCATTTCACCTACATGGTTAGGGGCCCATAAACAAGAGAGAGAAATCATTATAATATGATAATCTATCAAAGTGAAACAAGTAAATACATCATAGTTCCCGACATTAGGGTTAGGGTTACATGTATATCCTATTAGGGTTTTATAGTTGCATTCAAACACCAAACCCTAGGTACACCATCTCCAACTTTCTTGGAGCATATTAGGGTTAAGAAACGTGATTAGGGTTCAGCAAACAATCATTCAAACAGCACTATACATGGTTCATTACTAGCTTACTCATATGCATGTGTTGATTATATGATCAAGTATATTTATCAATCATCCATCACATAGGTGTCTAGACCACCCATCAAGAAAGTGTCTTGACCACCTTTTAGCAAGGTGTCTCAACCACAATAGATCTCGATGTCTCGACTGCAACAGCATCATATGTCTTGACTACCACAAGGATTAGCATTTTGACCACCCTCAAAAACACTTATCTCGGCCCAAAACAAAGCATGTCTCGACCACGAAACCAAAGGCATGTCTCGACCTCAAAACAAGATTTTTCTTGATCACAAACCAAGGCAAGGTCATGACCAACACAAGTTATGTGTCTCAACTGAAACTAGGGCACTTGTCTTGACCAAGAACCAAGCATCAAAGTGTCTCTACCCAAGGGGAAAAATGGTGAATCGACCACTAAAGTCATGCTACTACCAAGGCAAAAGACCGCCATCAAATAGGGATTAACCAAGATCAAAATATAAGATAATCATGACCAAAATAGGAGATAATCATCAAAGAAGACCACCATCCACTAGAAGAAAAACTTTTCATAAAATTGGTCACCAAAAACCCTAACACATGTGCCATGAAACCACCATGAAAGAACCCCATGAAAGAGAGATAAACCCACAACTAACACATCCAAAATAATACCTAAACTTCATGATACATCAAGGTACATGATCATCATGCATGTGATCAAAACCAAGTTCAAAAGATAGGAAGAAAACCACCATCACACAATCATCTCCAAGATCGGGTATCCTACATTAGGGTTTCAGATTTTAAGCAAGCCAAACATGATAACCACCATAAATCAAACTCTAGAACATGATTTCATCTACTAGCATGTTAGGATCATGATTTAGAGAGAGAAATAGCAACATGCAAGCAAAGAAAGGTGCAAGAATAGAGAGGGTAGGGAGTTATATAACCCGCCTTAAGGAAGATCAAGTCCAATGATCACAAGGTCCAAGCACATGATCACCAAGAAAACATGAAACTCCACCAAAAGCTCCACTTTTGGCCACAAGATCACCTCAAGAATAAGAAGACACCAAGTTCAAGTATTTCTCAAGAAAAGAGGGTATGAAAATCCTTGGTTGAACCAAAAGAAAAAGGGAGAAAGAGAGAAGAAATTTCCTCTCACTTGGGTACCACCTTGTTAAAACATGGTATATGACCCTTGTGCTGAGGAGTTTCTCTCCAGAACGACCACCATGGATGGTCCATGCTCTAAGGCTAAGAAAAGAGAAGAAGATGGGGTATAAGATCTAAGGAAAATGTCACAAAGGAAAGGCATACACTTACCAAGGTTGAAGATGAGCAAGAGTCACCACATGCAAGGGATCCAATCACCAAAGATCCAAGTATCAGCTCTCCTTGCTCCACAAAGCCCCAAGGATGAGCAAAAGAGGAAGAGGAAGAAAGAGGGCTGAAATGTTCACTTGCATGGAGAGAAAAGGGGTTATATACCAAACTAGGATAGAAGAAGGGTAGAGATGAGGTGCCAACACCTAAAGGCACCAAAGGGATACTTGTCCACCCAAGAAACCAACATGCAACCACTAAAACCTTGCATGCACAAGATGGTGATACAATCAATGTTGGGTCTTGACCACTTAGGTCGTCCCCAACACATGGTTTCAGTTGCAACACCTCAAGGAGGTCAAACCAAAAGCACCACTTGGTCGAGACAAAAAGGTCACAAAGACACTCAAGGTCAAAACATGTCACCAAATAGCAACTATCTCCACTCAAAACACCCCAATACTATCATGGTCGAGACAAAACATCCCAAGGAAGGTGTCTCAATCGAGACACTCCCAAAACACATCACAAGGTCGAGACAAGGGTCGAGACACTCAAAACCCTAGAAACCCTAATCATCTCTAAGGGTGACACCACTCATCCAAGGCTCAACCAAGGTGCCCCAAAGCATCACATTCTCTATCATGAAGCCAATAAAGAGAAGGTACACTCAAGATGTGGCAAATTTCAAGATAACCCTCTCAAATGGGTAAATTGCAATTTGACCCAAAATAAGCACTAAAGCACAAACATCATCCAAACAAGCTCAAAATGGAGACTTAAGCTCTCCACAAGAACTAAAATCATCTCAAAGGATTATATAAAGGTTCTAAGCACTTAATAAATCAAAGAAAATAGGGTTAACCCAAAACACAGGTTAGGGGTCTTACAGGCATCATCCACTGTGATTATGAATAAGGGTTGTCATAAAGGTGATAATTGGATATACTATGACACATGGGGATGACTGTGAGTGATGTATATGGTATTTGTCCCTTCTAGAGGAGTATGATATCCTAAACACTTGATAAGTGAGACTAGAAATGCATGGTCATGCTCATGTGAGTCAATATATGATATTGAGCTTACATATATCTCATACAGACTGCTCTAGTTCAAGTAACATGCACTTAATGATTGAAGAGGATGATGATTCCATGCCTCATGTTCAATCCAGATATTAGTGACAAAGCAACTATACAAACACTATAACACCAATTAAAGATTGTAGGTTGAAGTTTTTCTCCAACTTTCCATTTACTTAGGTAGCAATGATGTGTTACTATATGCCGCTCTTTGCTTGTGATGTCATAAATGGTTATGGACACTCACTGCCAATGGAATATGGAACCTATAGGGTCACACACAAAGGACTCACTTGGAATAGGAGTTTATTCATGAACGATAAATAAATTGATTACTAAAGTGCTTAGGTATTCAATTTAAATAATAGTTGACTGACTAGATTCTGAATTGAGCGGTTCAAGTATTGATCTGACTAGTTGGAGTGTCAAGTTGATTAGAGATTGCATTGGCTTAATTTTGGATGAACTAGGGCAGGAACCGATCGGTTCACTTAGTGAACTAATCGGCTCAAGGATGCCAAACAAATGGTTCATGAGATGAACTGACCAGTTCATGGATCAATTCGATTGCATCAAGGATAAGTGTTGACGTCATGTTGAGCATTAATGGGGTTAGAATTTTCAATACAATTGTGATTGGAAAACATGATGAAACAACTGGTTCACTAGGTGAACCGATTGGCTCACATGCCAACCGATCAGTTCACCTGTGAATCAATCATTTTGCCGCTCACAAGTTGCAAAAATTTGTAAAATTTTAGTCCCTTCCACTCCCACACAAACTGGGAACCACGATCCTAACCCTCTTATAAATTGAGTGGTATTGGGGGCTTCCTAGGGACACAACTCAATTTCTTCTGACAATTATTTGTCTTCTCTGGTTATTGTAACCGAGAGAAGTCGAGCAAGTCCTACCTGATAAAGGGAGGGATAGCAAGGGAGAACAATTGTGGGAGTGCAAGTTGGTGACTAGTACACCGACATGAAGGAACAACCCCTTCTTGTTTGTTCTTCTATAATGACAAGAGTTCTTAGTGGTCTGTGTGGACTACTCTAGAGGTGTGGATCTTTTCCAGCTAGGAGTAAAAAGTCAAACTACTATCCACGGTGATCAACCAAGAGGTGTTGCAGACGTTGTTCGATTGTAACTTGAAGAAAGGTCAGGCACTACGATGATGAGTTTGTCACTGGACTTGATCCAGGACCAGGTATATCCTCTAAACCATCCTTCTCATTACATAGTTATTGATGTGATTCATTGGTTTAAAGGGAATATGGCAGTTAATTTTTTGTTTCCATTGCTTGTTCTGTCTACATATTTCCCCACAGTAGTATTAGAGCCACATCAATATACTATATTTTGGGATAATCGATATGATAGATTTTTGGTTTTCATCATTTATTTATTGCATACAATGTGAATAATTAAACTAATTAATTTGCATATATGATTAAACACCCCATAAGATCCCAATTAATATACAGATATATGATACATATGTATATATGTAATTTACACGCATCGCCCTGAAAGTGAGTTTTGATTGTGGATGTGAAGCATGGTTATGGCCAATAACCCTATATATCTATGCATGGTTGTGTGGGTGGTTATTCCTTTTTATCTTGTTTTGCATATCGAGCCTCTACCTTATCTTCCAATTGTAGAAGTATTATTCTCTCCTACCTATGCTCCCCTCAAATGTAACTCGAGGTTTCTCCTTTTTATCATGTAATATGTAACAACATTAGGATATTTTAGGTTTCTTATTACAAAAAAGAAGAAGACGCTCAGCACCAGACCAATCGATCATCTTAGAGGTGAGCTGATCAGCTGGAGGACTGAGGAGAATGAGCTGAGTTATCAGATGGTGGCCCCAATCGATCAACTGGGTGATCCAGAAGATGGTGGACCATAGACCAGACGACCGGTGTGCTGACCAACTGATCAGCCAGGAGGCGAGCCCATCGATTCAAAGGTTGAACCGGTCAACCGAGATTGGCAAGCACATATCTTCATTGACAATAGGTTTCACATTAGATGTAGACCCTAGGTGGTGGAATTCCTAATGGCTCAAGGGAATTACAATAAAATGGACATAACCATCTCTTATGTTTATTGCATGTTTTAGTTGTGGGATATAGCATGTATATGATACATACTATATATGTGTGGTGACTAGATAATGTATATGTATTTATAAGTACAAACTCCCTTAATAACATATTAAGTCTAAGATGATTTCCTTTAGAAACACACATGAAAATCTTGATCGACTATGCATGGGCATGCCAAGCATGGTGCAATGTCTATCTCATGGAAGTGTGATGGTAATAATGTGGGCCTGCCGAGCGGGATGCATTATTATCATGTTGAATTTTGGGTCAGGCTTAACTGGGTGTCCTTAATGAGATTGAGAACCTACAACCATGTAGATGACTAGGGAAAAGAGTTGAACATATCATCTATCCAAGAATTGTATAAGATGCAATTGATAAAAGTTCCCTACCTTAATAATTGATTATGGACGCTAGCATTGGTTGGATAATAATTGAATTGTTTTGGATCTTGGCTCACTAGAAGGTTGTATGATGCAATCTTTTGAATTGATATGTGAGGGATATCAATTTGAATAAAATAGTGGAAGTGATAATTTATTAAAGGCCTAATTGAATATCATTAAATTTCCAAATCAAATCAAATCAAAAGGGTTTTGACAAATGTAAAAAAATTCTCTTATAAAATCAAATGGCAATCAAAGCATCATTGTGATTGGTCATTAGGAAGGATAGATTTAATGGGACAAATTTCTATGACTGGTTTTGAACTTTGAGAAGGGTTCTCAGTGAAGAGCACAAGCTCTATGTCCTGGAAACACCAGTGCCAGAAATACTTGTTGCCGATTCACCTAGGGCTGAGGTGGATGCTTACTAGAAGCATGCCAATAATGCCTTAGATATAAGGCACCTTATGATAATATGCATGAACTATGAGTTGCATGAGAAGTATGAAGACATGGGGATACTTAAGATGGTAACACATCTTAAGAACTTCAACCATTATCACACAAAGCAAGAAAGGCACAATATCTCAAAGGTGCTCTTTGAGTGTAAGATGACAGAGGGAGACTCTATAGAGACCCATGTGCTTAATATGATTGGACATGTGGAACATATAGAAGAATTGGGATTCTCTTTGAGTCAAGATTTGGCCACGGATATGATTCTACATACATTTTCTGAATGATATAGCCATTTTATTCTGTGTTATCACTTGAATAACATGGCCAGACTATTGTCAGATTTTCTTGACATGTTGATTAATGTTGAAGTAAGAATGAAGAGGTACAAATCCATGATGGAGATCAATAGAGTCAAGTCCAAGGATGAAATCAAGGCCATGAAGAGTAATGAGGTTGAGCGTAAATCCTGATCTTCAGCACTCGAGATAAGGAGAAAGAAAAGTACAAGAGGAATCTATTCTTTGTACTTGAAGGAATTCAGGAAGAAGAAGATGGGGATGGGGATCTCTGCTTTAGGTATATATGTTATTGAGATAAATTTATCTACTTCTTCATCTTGGGTACTTGATAATCAATGTGGATCTCACATATTTTTTAATATGCAGGATCTAAAAAGGAGCCCTTTGAGAAAGGGTTGGGTTGAAATGTGAGTCACAAGTGGAGCAAGAGTTGTTGCCACTACAGTTGGAACCTATAACTTATCTCTGACCATAGGGCTTGTAATAGATTTAGTGAACTGCTATCATTTACCTTCCATAAATAGAAATATTATTTTTGTATCTTGTATGGACAAGGATGCATATGAATTTCATATTAAGAATGGTTGATGTTCTATTTTTGTAAGTCTACAAGGATGTAATAAACTCATCTATTTCTTATCTGTTTACTTTTACAATTCTTTGCAAATTATTCAAAGCTTATATATATGTATCTTACTGCCCGATACTCAACACCTTGTGTGTGGACCCACTTGTTTCATGTATGTTTTATGTTCAAAGATAGCTTGGGAGTTGATGTCTTGTGAGGATTTGTTGAGATGTACTTGTTGTAAGATCCTAGCTAGTGTACATGAGCATACTTGTATAAAATATTCTCAATTTGTAATTGAATTTGTGATAAAGAATGTTTCCATTAATTATACTTGTTGAATGTTGACATTTCATTGGGGCCTTTACCTTGTTATCTATTCATGTATTCTAATCTTTTATGCTTCCACATTCACGCTTTGATAACACCATGCTAGGGACCGATGCCCAAGTCCTATCACCATTGACTTTGTAGTCATTAGGAGTTAGGATTTGGGTAATAAATGGTTTCATGACATATACCTTATTGAATAGACCCTTAAACCTCTCCCTATTTCTCCCTTTTAACCCAGTGATGATGGTAGAGTTCCAACACAATGTTAGTCTCTTCAATACATAGAAAATGACATTTAGCAGAGGCTAAACTAACTGGTGTTAGGTAGGAAACTTTTTGGAAAGTGTTGTCCTTCCCGCATCTGCCTGCATTTGCAAATCCATGTCGAATCATGTCACATGCTCAACTGGGAAGTACTTCACTGAGTCCATGGGCATCGGGAAGCTAACTATGGTCAACAAGATGAGAGACTAAGGCCTAACTCTTTTCCTACAGCCTGCACCTCATCATTCAAATCTTTACATATGATAGGATCCATATGACCGTGCTCCTTCAACATCATCTCCTTCCAAGAAACTACACACTAGTAGTGGGCTATCACACCTATGAGGGAGATTACTATGTGTACATGGCTTAATTAGCATGAGACCCTTATGGTGGTAGTCGATGACAATGCCAATGCTACACTGCACACTCAAGTGAAGTTTTATTTTTGATGGTGGGGTTTTTAGTCCCTTTCCATCAAACTAGGAGAGAGGAACAAGAAATCACACCACAAAGAGCCTTATTTCCTCCCTATAGTGTCCCAACTGAATACAATCCCGCAACCTGTGCTTCACAAATAACAAGTTTAAGTGTCTAGCCGTACACACTCAAGTGAAGTTAGAGTGAAGGAAGGAAGAATAGTAGAAAATCCAAGATTTTTGTGTTTCTACGTGCATGCATTGACAAAAAGTTACTAAAATTATATATGAGTTACTAGGTAAAAAACCTAAATAACATATTTGTACTATTTTAAATACCAAAATGGCATGGTTCAAATCTTAATTCCCAATATGACATGTTTACAGGATAACACGTCTCCACCTGTGACGTATTACCCGCTATCAGGGCAACACGTCTGCACGGAGGACACATTGCTCTTTTAGGAGCAATATGTCTCCAACCATGATGTATTGCCCCACTGTGGGGCTAATATGTCCTCGGTTGGAAATGTATTGGCTTCATTTAGCACAATGCATCACAAGCCAGGATGTATTACCTCATGGTGGGGCCAATGCGTCCCGACCGAGGACGTGTTGCCTCAACAATGCATCTTCATGCAACACCCGACCATTGCTGCCAACAACTATGTAGTTATTAGGGGTGACGATCGGGTGCCACATAGGGGCAATGCACCTATAATGGGGTCGTATTCCTCCCCTATATTGACTAAAATCACCCCCAAAGATACACAACTCATGCACTCATCTTCTTCTTCACATCCAAGCATATTCAACTGCTCTGGAATGTTCTGGAGTCTGGGCTACTACGGACAATTTTCTAGCCAATTTTGGGGCATATTTTCTTCTATTCTCTAGCTGGAGTTTTGCTTCTCTTCTTTCTTTGATTGATGAGGTTATTGTCTTCTTTCTCTAAATTTCTGATTGATAAGGGAAATCTCTCCATTTCAAGTATTTTCTCTACTAACTTTCTCCTTAATTGTTAGTATAGAGCATATAAAATTAGATTGTACTATTGCTTATGCTTAGCGCTTTGAACTTAAAATTACCATTCAATGTTAAAAAATAAAATAATTTTATTCTTATAATGATTAGTTTCAGATTATAGAAAATAGTACTACTGCTCTGGAATTTGAATTGTAGGACATTAAGAAAATATTATGAACATAAATATAAAATTTTTATAAATAAGTTTACTTGAGACATGATTGATAAAAATTAATATTTTTTGCAATGATAGCAACATGGCATATAGTTCACTTTCTCAAATTGTCAAGCTTTGATATGGTGGCCGATTTATCTCTGATGGATATTTATTCTAGTCGATTTGTTAGACTCATAAATGTTACACTTATGAATACTCTAACTTAATTCAAGTCATATATCCATACAACACTTAACATCATCCCCAATACTTCTCTATCAATATATTATATCTTTTTCTAGGAGAACATCAAATGCTCATAAAATTGGACAATGATGATGTATTGAGAACTTTGTTCTCATTTTCATCTGATGCCTATATTGATATCTTTTTTGAAAAAGTATCTATCCACCAGCATCCTATTTATAGTTACATGAGTCTGTTGAATCAATATCAAATAATCAATAATAATGTAACTTCCACATCGAACCCACCACCTGAATTTTCTCAATAAAATCCTAGTACTCAGAATGAAAATAGTGATCATGAGGTCGATGAGGAAGAAGAAAACAATGAACATGAAGGTGACTCAATAAATGAAACTAAAGATGATCATGACATTAATGATCCTGATTCAGATGGGTATCAATATCCATATTTGATCTCTTCATAGATGGCTTACTGAAGAACATGGATATTTCACATGTCAGTAGAGTTAATTCTAAATAATGTCGGCAAAGTGTCAAGAGGGAAAATGGCTCATCAAACTCTGTTAGAAGATGACTAGAATAACACACTAGACTTGTTGCGTAACAACTTAGGATTCATGGTGATGAAAGAACAAGCAAAATTTTAGTAGTAGTTTGTTAATGATATATTCCACATTTATGAGGAACTTGTTGAGCTACCCGGTTGATATTGAGATCATACTCAATACAAAGCAGTACCAGTTAATTTAGAAGTTAAAATGCAGTTAGCTGTAACACATCCAGAGATACATAAATTTGTACAAATAAAGATGGTAATTTTATGAATCACTAGATCATATGTTGAATCAAATATAATAACATATTGTATTATTTTCTCTTCATGTGGTTCATGTTGCAACTTTAATATTAATGATATCTAGTATTTTGGACAATTTTCTTGTTATCTAATACAACCAACAATCATAAACTACTTGTTGTAGTAACACTTTTATGATCCTTAGGTTTGTTTGGAGCTATTCAAATTTAGAAATTTATAATAATTGAACATAGTATATAACAAAAATTCAAGTCAATTAATTGCTAATGTACATATACAATATCTATTATTACGCATACAAATAGTAAACATAATAATTCATTACAAATACACACAAATTAAAAAGAAAATAAGACGTCTTGTATGAGGATATATTGCCATGCTGGAAGAAATGTGTCTTGCATGCATAGACGTATTGACCCACTGTAGGGCAATGCGCCCCCACACAAAGATGAGAGACATATTTCTCTCTCATGGAGGCAATGCATATGCTAACTGGACATGATGTCCCCACTGAGAAGCAATGCGTCTCAACGCATGACATATTGGAACCAACGACAGACAATACGTCTCCGCTTTGGATGTTGGCCCCACAACGGGGCAAGACGTCTTGGATGGAGACATATTGCCCTCAAAGTGAGCAATGTGTCACCCATGCCAACGCATTGTCCCTCACTACTACAGAACCTACCTTTAGTGTCGGTTATTTAAAGCCTTTAGTATCGGTTTATAAGCGACACCTATGTGGGCGACACTAAAAGTCCACCCATTAGGCGTCGGTTCCAAAACCGACGCTCAAACTCTTCGTGCACCACCGGAAGCGCGCCATCAGGGGACAATAGGCGTCGGTTATTAGATAAGAAACCGACGCCCAAAACTTTCACGCCACAAAAAGGGCGCCATCTTGGCCACTATCAGTGTCGGTTATTTACAAATAACCGACGCCATATATTAGGAAATACACGTCGGTTGTTACAAATAACCGACACTAGAACATTATGTGTCGGTTTTTTACAAATAACCGACGCCCAAACCCGCGCCATCTTGGCCACGGCCGTGATGTCCAGCACGGTCGTGTTGTTAAGGAATAGACGTCGGTTTATTGTAGGAAAACCGACACTATATAATTATGTGTCAGTTATTTACAAATAACTGACGCCTATTGTTTTTTTTTTCTTCTGTCAGTCTGCAGACCTGCTGTGGCTGGTCGCAGGATGAGAAACCTGTTCAGTTCAGTTATGAACTGTAGGTTTTATGACATCCATTGATATCAGCCGACAACAGGCCGCAAACCTGCAAAATTAACAATAAAAGAGTTCCATTCATTCACACATTTATAAACATTCACACATGCTATCAATCTGTAGTTCCATTCATTCACATTCACACATGTAGAAACATTCATATAGCAACGAACACTTTCATTCATTTTCACTCAGACACATGTAGAAACATCCAGACGTAGAAACATTCAAAAATATATTATAATTCAGAAATTCATTTACAAAGTATCATTGTTTAGTCATTATTCGCTATCAGGATCCCAATTATATTTTAAAGCCCCCACTAATTGTATGGCTGTTGCCCATTCTTCGATTACTTCATTTAATTCTCCCATCGTATAGGGAGCATTAACATTTGGTAAGTCCTTTCCTATAATGGGGTCAGCTTTAAACACCTGTAAAGAGAATGATGTATATATATAATTAATGAGCTATAAATAAGATTGATATATTTCGATCATATTATCTAATGAGACTATATAATACCTGAGCAATACATTCGATATCCAGTGCGGCATGTTTGATAATCATGTGCATATATCGCATGACATAGTATCCACATGCCCATCCGTTGTCTTGTGTAGCACACTATAAATTCAAACATACAAAATATTAACAAATACAACTAATTAATCATTGTTCACATAAATAATATATACATATATTGCAGTCGGGAACTTACGTTCACGTTCTTCCAAATTATTGGCTGGTTCTTTTTCGTGGGGACCTTTCCTCCAGCCTTTTTGTACTCCTCAAAACCCCTACATGTTAATGTAACACAGAACATTGCAATTAAATAGTAATGTAATAACATATGTTAACGTATATGAAAAATGAAATATTTCTCACCGAAATATTGCCATTTTCGTTATGTGTCCAAATCTTGTATTCAATTTACCCCCCTTAGGATCTAGATAATACATAGTGAACGTCTCGGGGGCAATAACCAATAACTCCCAATGCCTACCCCTAGAGGAAAAAAGTTAAAAATTAATAACTCAAAATCCACAATAAAATGTAATTTTCTTAAGTCCAAATTATAATAAGCAAAGTAAACTTACTCTACATTGAATGGAGCCATTATCACCGTCTTCTTTTTTACAGCAAAAATTGAAAAAGCTTTACAGCAGTATTGTTGAACTGATGTAGGGTCTTTAGCTACTAGACTAATCAAGGATGGAATCAAAAACCCTACATGTTCGAATCCAAAATCTACACATATGTTGTCTAAGTAGCTGTAAAATATGTATTAATTACACATGCATTAATAAATAAGAAACCAGATCACCAGATCATACACAAGGTATATGGATGTATAAAGAATATCTCACCTTATCCATAGCTCTATCACATGATCTATCTATTCTATGATCAAAGAGAAAACAAGTATATATTAGGACAAGATTAGGGTCTAGGGTTAACAAATACATGTGATGTCATTCTTATATATAATAAATGTGTACCACCTATCCTATTCTTGAATACCTAATCTCACTAGTAAGTGTATAATGTGTATTGGGTTTTCAAGAAAATTTCGGCAGCATTTCCCCGCTGTTCTCCAAGTACATATGTACTTAGAGAACAAACGGGGAAATGCTGCGGAAATATTCTTGAAAACCCAACACACATTATATACACTTACATCCTAAGCGAGATTAGGTGTTCAAGAACAGTCCCAAACCGGGGACTATCCAAAATTTACTCCTAATGAGTAAATCTTGGATGGGTTTCTAGGCCAACAAATAATGTGTTGTCATTCTTATACCTAAAATCCTAGTTCTTCAAGTTAGGGTGATTATTGATGTCTTTGAAAGCATGATTGGCAATTTAGGGAAAAGTTCATCATTTACATTCCAAGCATGTCACATGTGTGCATTACAGTTCATCATTAAGCAAAAGAAGGGTGATTAGGATTCTCAATATACTCAACAATGAAACAAGTTAAACATGTGTGCATTACAGTTCCTCATTTACATTCCAAGCATGTCACATGTGTGCATTACAGTTCATCATCAAGATATCTATAACTTACTTAAACATTCAATTATGAAGTAAATATACACTTAATTCAGAATAACATGAGGCACAAATAAGTAGATGAAAAATACAAATAAGTAGATTCGGGTCTGGGCCTAAAGTCCGAACTCAAGGTTGTGATTTTCGTGGTGTTTCCCGGGCAGAACTGCCCATGGTTCAGACCTGCTTCATGCACAGGTGGAAAGGGCTCAACTAGAAACGCAGCTAGGTGCTGCTCGTGGCTGAGGGGGATGCAGAATCAAGTTTAGGGCTCTTAGTCGGAGTCAAGGGCGGCATTTGATAGTGTTGGTCATTCCCAGCTACTCCTGGACGGCGTCGCTACAGCTGCAGCTGCTACTTCTGGCCGTCGGCGCTGCTCTATAGATCGGGCGCTGCTAGGGTGAGGTAGAGGAAGAAGAAGGGCGGAGGAAGGTCCAGCGGCGCCGTGATGGTTGGGGTTGGGGCTAGGGTAGAGGCGGTTGGGGGTGGGGTGGTGGTGGCTGGTGCGGGAGCGGCTGTTGGCACTGGGGAGGCGGATGGCGGTGTGGATGTTGGTGCTGCCGCTGGGGATTGGGTGAAAGTGGTGGCCGTCAGGGAAAAGCAAGGCAGAGGAGAAAAGGGTTACCTTGCTGGCGGAGCAGAGCGGCGGCAGCACCGAGCGGCGACGGCACCGAGCGGAAGCTTTAGCTGGAGGCAGCACCGAGCGGCGGCAGCACCGAGCGGCGACGGCGGCACGGACGGCAGGGAGCGGCGGCGGCGGCGGCAGAGCAGTGGGGGCGAGCAAAAATCGCCGGAGCTAACTAGCTGCAATCGGGAATGAAACAGGGAAAGGGGAAGAATCGGTCGGGCTGGTGAGCTATTAAGTTGACAATAAGTGTCGGTTATTTAAAAAAATCGACACCTAAACCTATAGTGTCGGTTATTTAGTTATGAACCGACACCTATACTAAGTGTCGGTTATTTAAAAAAACCGACAACTAAACCTATAGTGTCGGTTATTTAGTTATGAACCGACGCCATATGTAAAATTTTGGAGCCAATTTTTTCGTTGGAATTTTGGATTTGGCGGTTGAGTTTAGGTGTCGGTTGTTTATTAATTAACCGACACCTATTAAAAGCGGTACCCGTGTCTGGGCTCCCTAAGCAGATTGGATGTCGGTTTATGTTATCAACCGACACTATAGACATTAGGTGTCGGTTTTTGTAAACAACCGACACCTTGAAAAGTGGCTTTATAAGCCATTTCTGTAGTAGTGCCTGCAGGGAACAATATATCATAATTGAAGACGTATTGACTTGCAAACATGTCATATTGGGAATTAAAATCCAAACCATGCCATTTTGGTGTTTGAAATAACAAAATATACTATTTATTTTTTTTGGCCGAGTTACTAATGTTAGTTTCCTCCATGCATTGGTTACACTAACTAAACGAAGAGGTATGCCTATAGAAGGTTTGGGATAAGATTAACTGGCACTGCCGTAATGACCCGTCCGTCTTTCTAATCTTTCCGAATTCTCCTTGATGCGCACATACTATCATTCCCCTCGTTTTTCTTTGCTCCCCCTATTCTTCTCCTCCATGTTCCCAGTTCTTCACCCCCTTATTTTGAAATGTGTAGGTCAGTACTTCCAACTCAACGACCATAGCTCAACTCTAGCACTAACATGGCGGTAATATCAGGGCAACCTAGCTTTCTGCACTTGAAGGCGTGGTATGTATATGTATATTCTTACATAGATTGTAAATCATCTCGCGGTGGATTATATCGACTCCAAACCCAGAATATCTAACTGCTTGCATTCAACATCTTTTGTCTTCAATCATGCAGGTTACATGCGTATTGATGAAATGAGATAAATCTCTTCTTTTACTGCATGCGATTACATTGCTTTATGGGCATGTTTGTTTTATTGGATCTAGCTGGATTATCAAAGATGCAATATTTGTATCATCCTGGTTCAACTAATTGCTGGATACCAGAAATGCGGCAATATAAAGCATTATGTTTGGCTCGTATGGACGACAATTCTGTGTTCTTCACGTACGAAAAATTTGGAAAAATTTAATATAGGATCGATAGGATCCTATAATAACTTGGTAGAGTTTAATAGAATTTTGTTATATTACATAGTATATATTTTTTTTTCTTATTTTTTTAGAAAGTGAAGTTTTGAAGAGGAGAGAGAAAGAGGTGTTGCATTTTGATTGGTGGTCCTATAAAAAAGTTACAGGACTAGTCTTATAATAATTTTTTTTAGAAAAAATTGTGCATGACTCAGCCAAGCCAATAGTATAGGACGCGTTCTATAAATATGTTATAGGAAAACCAATCACGCCTTCTCACTCTCTTTAAAATCTGTTGGATCTTACTAAATTTTTATACAACCCATCCTATATAGAATCCAAACTTTTATACAACTCAGCGTCTAGAGAATGGCTGGAAGCCTTGTAATGATGGTAGCAGTTGGAAGAAGCTATTCAACGTCAATACCGAGGCAATGGTGGGCCACAGACCACAGACAGTTGTTGACAGCTAGCGTTGCTCACGCCCGTTGCTGCATCGTGGCGCCCGGCTCTTTTCAAATGGAGAAGTTAACCCAACACTTACTGGATACTAAAAAGTGCTGGATTCCCTTCAATCTCCAGCTCCTATGAATCAAACATAAATTTTCTGATGTGGGATGTCCGATTACAATCCAATACAGCCACTAGGTTAACCAAACGTGGTTAACCAAACGTGCCCTATACAGAGGTGAGGTGACTACAAGTGGAGCATGCATTCGTAACAGATGGCTTAGTTTGATGCATAATACCTGGTAGGGGCTAATTATCTGAATGAGAAATTGGCATAACGTCATGATTGAGACATTGGTCCCAGACCACATAGTCGATCACTTCATCCTAGCTAGAAGAAGAGTACATATGTTAGCTAATGGTCGGAGAGCTACCGCCATTGCTTGGAGAATAAAAGCTTTTATGACCATGATTCAGCTATTGGTCTGTGTCCGGTGCCACTGCCTTGACCTGCAAACTCGTGTGTCCAATATACACTGAGTACAGGCTGACAAAAACTAGTGGTGTATGCATGTTGTACGTGCATTATATGTTGCCTCGTAAGCATTACAAAACTCCACTCCTCTTCAAACACTAAGGTCCCGTTTGGATGAAGAATTTAACAGTACAGTTGTATTGGTAAGTTTTAGGAGTCTGAATTGAAACGATGCAGAATGCCACTGTTCTGAAATCGCCTGTTTGGGCTGACCTTTTCTGACGCTGGGCTACCGTCGGACCCACCATCCACCAGGCTGTACGCGGCGAGAGTGTGGATGTTCTTCCAGGACGGCAGCTATGAGGAAGCTTGGTTGGGCAGTTAGCCCCTGTTTGGTTCGGGGCTGGCTTTATGCAAGCCTGCTTGGCTTGGACGGGTTTAGGCCTGTTGGAGTCTGATTCTGTTTGGCAAACCAGTCTGATTCTGTTTGGCAAATCAGTCTCATTCTGGGGGGCTGGACTCGTTTCAGACTCGTTTCAAGCTGATTCTGTTTGGCTGTGCAGGCTGGGTTTAGTCTGATTCTGTTTGGCAATTGTAGGCAGGATTAGCTGAATCTGTCCTATTCTCGTAGAACTCTTGTTAAAAATGTGGCCTTGTGATGCCGTTTAAACAGAAGTTTAAAAAAAAGTAACTAAAAAATAACTTAATTGTTATCTATATCACTTTGATTTAAGAACTCTCATTTTGTTGTTGAGATGTGAGTAAGGCGTGTTACCCTTTTGTGGGGTGTTTATGTGGGTGTTTTCGTTGTTTTATTGAGGTTGAATATGCCTAACATGCTATGTTTAATACCCCAAGATATGAGGTAACCTGATAACCCCGTCAGACCAAGAAACAAGTTTTTAGCCGATATACATTTTGAATATGAGTGGCTAGTCAAGCTATCATGATACATGTTCTACTTTATATGTGTTCCTTGTAGAAGTACACGTATACTTCTATGCTTATGCTAACTATATGATGAAGCACATCAAGGGTTGTGATTAACCCGAGATAAATGTAACCACATATATGTAACCAATTAGGATAAGCTCCTCTAAAAAAAAATAGACATCAAGAACAACAAAATCATAAAAACTATAATGATGTATTGTGGGACATCATTAAAAGTAATCCAACTAAATTAAAAAAATCAAGATTTAACTAGTCAAACATGAACATCATTTTTGAAGTAAAACAGATTCAGCTACATTCGATAAATATAAATTGTCTTAGTAGGCAGGCACCCATAACAAGCCTGAAATGCTATATAAGCAAAATAAAGACAATACACAAAATAGAAAACTAATCCAACTTCTGGAAGACACTAATAATTCTTTGTTGATGCAACAGATTCAACATAACTTGATGAAGAAGAGTCCTCCACTTCACGGTCTTCCTCATAAGACACCTGCACTTCATTTTGTTCCCCAATAGGGACATTCACTTCATTTTCTTCATCAGTAGAGGAGATTAAGATTGGCCGATTTTGTGTTCCTATAGGTGGTTGGTGGCAGTCTCTCACAAACACGGCATCAGCCGAGTCTGAAGTTGATGATATATAATTCTCTGGTCTCGGGTAAATATACCTAAGCAATTCTGAGTTGTCCCCATCGCTATGAATCCACAAATAAAAGGTTGTAGGGCGACTGTCGTCTTCGGGTTTTGGTTGTAGGGTGACAGTCCATTCAGGTTTGGCTTTTAGTTTCTCCAACATTTCAGCCCAACCTTCATCCATGATTAAATATTTTCCTTTCTTATTCCATATTCGTTCTTCAGGTGTAGACCACCTGATCTGTACATCAAAGTTTATTCTGCCTACCTCCACAATAGAATAGCCAGGAGTTATGTTAAACGGCTCACACATCCAGGGTAGGGGAAGGGAGACACGTCTCATAAACTCACTGTTTGATAGATCATACTCCTTTACAGGAAAACGATATCCCATGTTACCTGTAATAAACAAGAAGAACAAGAACAACAAGAAGATAAGAAGAAGAACAAAAGAAGAAAAATAACAAGAAGATAAGAAGAACAAAAATAACAAGAAGAACAATAATAACTCTTATGTTCACCTAAGTTTACTACTATCATGTATTAGGTTTATTATCATTCTATGATTTTCTGTCGTATACACTCCATCAACACACCTTCCCAAATCATATTGGGTTCTCATCCTACCTCTGAGAACCATATCATGCTCCGAACACCACACAAAATGAGGAGGCGTCGAATGACTAAGCATATTAGTTAATATGTAAGTTCCAAACAACAGAGCATGGCATATTCGTTTTCAAGAAACAATCGACAACACTTAACACGAGAACTTCCAAACAACAAAAATAAAATGGAAAACCGATGACGCGAATGAAAGGTATGGCCGCCATTCGACGTTACAGCGTCATCGGGGGTGAAGGAGTGTCCAACAGAAGCCTACATTGTTCCTCCAGTTCTTCTACGTAGCGTTGTTAAAAATGTGGCCTTGTGACGCCGTTTAAACAGAAGTTTAAAAAAAAAACTAAAATATGAAATTGGCAGTCAAGCTACATGAAATATGAAATTGCCCTAATATATTTTGTTCATAACATAAACAAATTACATTATCGTCAGTAAAAGCAACTGATAATAATCATAATTGTTTACGGGTGATCTTCGTCAGGGGAGAAGGACAACGTTATGGCCTCATCGTACTCGTCCCGTGACACTTGGCATGGTTCCTGCACCGGATGCTTGTTTTGTTGTTTGATGTCGTCTTTTGGCCAATCAAACAACAATGGCAAATGAGGAACATGCTGACTGACTTTGCCCTTGACTTGATCATCGGTCCCGATTTTGCCCTCCTCGTTTGTGTGATTGCAACATGGTTTTGTGCATAAAAGGTTATCTTCAACATATTTATGAATTTTTTCCGGTGACATCAAAAGTTTTTCAAATTTTGTCGTTGCCCTTGCCTTTGCACGCGATGTTGACATCTACAATTAATAAAAACAAAGGTATGAACAAATAAAACACTCATCAACATACATCATTAATAAAACACTCATCAACATGAAGAAAATTTTCATACCACTTAAAATGTAATATGACGTTTATAAAAGTGCCTAAATTAAACAAGTGTATGATGTTCATAACATCCATTGATAGTCATTCTCCAGCGTCATCGGGGGTGAATGAAAAGTATGGCCTCCATTCGACGTTACGACGTCATCGGGGGTGAAGGAGTGTCCAACAGAAGCCTACATTGTTCCTCCAGTTCTTCTACGTAGCGTTCTAGATAATCATGCTCATACTTTTTGTTGGTGTAAACATCATGGTGGTTGTGATGAATTTCAACAAAATCTTTCAAGTTCATAGCCTGACCCCACACTGATTTGCACTCGACCGTGAGTAACGCAATCTCAGCTTTCAATGAATCAATTGTAGGCCTGAGATCGAGTTCCCAACGAAAGTATCTACAGCGATCTTTCCCCTAAAATGTATTATGAAGTTTACGTAAATGACAACGAATGTGTAACGTACAGAGTGGCTACCTAATATGTGTGTTTGTACAAGCGCACCTCGCGAGAAGGACATATGTAATACATTTCGCCAGGTCTTTCACTGAGAATTCCAAAGTCATACAACCCTGCATCGTCAGTGTTAAGTCGCAAGGCTGCGTCTAACCCACAGTCACACCGCACAACTTCAGTTGGATTAATAGACATCTACATCATGCATTTGAATCAGTCAAATGATTTATGGTAATGAAGATTGATTGAAAATTGAAACAATAACATACAAGATAGGCCCCATGGTTTGTTCAATCATAAAATCAAGGTTATATTATGAATGTTCGACATACATCAAAGATGTTATACATCTATGATGTATTGTAACCGTCCTCATTTGAAGTGTTGTCATCACTAGTTATGTGCAGACGTTGGCGAAGATATTGGGACCTCGATTGTAGATCTGTAATTTCTAATTGTAGCCTATCAGTGTCTGCTCTGGTGGAACAGACAAAGTCACACTGGGAAGACCATAGCTGACGTTCACTGCGTGCATATGCAAGTTGTGAAAGCATTGCAGCCCTAACGACGATTAGTGTGGCAATTGTGGGTACAACCCGTTGCGCGGGCAACCTCATATGACATCTATTTTGATTCACAACCCTACCACACGTAAAATATGGCATGTGTGGGTTGTTGTCTTCAAAACGTCCGTTTTGTGCATCCTCGGCATCCATATATACGCGTACAGTGGATTGAAGGCCGCATTAATAGTGAGGCATTCCGTTCTCCATTTGAAGACAACCTATGTTGACACAATGTGACGATTCATATCAAGATCTAAAAAACCAATTCGGGAATAAATCTATTACATATATTGTACTATCACGACCCCCAAATTTGATTAGCAATGGATTCACGTAAGAGTTCACCCTCCCTTGAATCAGCCTGAGTTGAACGTTGCCCTGAACTCAGGGGAACGTCGGGTGGGGGAATAGAAGACGATGAATTCTCATCAAGTGGGTCATCCATTATGGTGTCACCGTCATTTTATTGTCAGATGAAATTGTGTAGGATACAACAAGCAAGTACGATGCGACACTACGAATGAATTGGATATGTCGGCCCCTTCTTAAGGTACGCAAACCATCTCTTCAACACCCCAAATGCTCTTTCTATAATATTACGTAGTTGAGCGTGTCTGTGGTTGAACATCTCTTTCTTGCTGGTGTAGGAATGTCTATTTCCTCGGTACTCAGCAATATCGTATGTTGTGTTGCGATAAGGTGCAACAAATTGACAAGTGTTGGCATGCCCTGCATCTACCAGGTAAAACTTCCCCGGCGGAACTGTAAACCCGCTATGGGTCCTTGCCGATTGCAGGACCCTTTGGTCGGCAGCCGACCCCTCCCACCCAGTGAGGACATATGTAAACTCCATGGAGAAGTCTACTACAGCCATGACATTGAGAGAGACATTCCCTTTTCTGTCACGGTATCGATTTTGTTTGTCTCTACTGACTAAGACAGGGATGTGTGTTCCGTCAATAGCCCCTATGGCATTCTATAAAACAAAATAATGTTGTAAACATACAGAATGTTTAAAAATTAATTAAATTTATTAGGGGGGGGGGTAACTATTACCTTGAAGTATGGGTAGAACCTTGCATTATGTAAAATGTGAGTATGTGTTGTCATGCATGTAGTTGCGGTTTGCATGACAATGTAGTCATGGGTCAACGCACAAACATCGTCCAAGACTTCGTTGAACTTTCTGCTAATGGTCTCACCGGAGTGAATGTAGTCCTCCGCTAAAGTACGATTTGTGTGTCCATGGCCAACCATCTGCAGGAAATAGCAGACTGCCTCAACTGAGGTGACGCCTCTACTACCTCGCAAGAAGCCACGACTCTCAAGCTTGTCGACAAGGGCCATTATAGTTTGTGGACGCATCCGATATAGGTCATAAGCCCTTTGTTCGTGACTGATCAATATTTTGAAGACCTTTATGTGGCCAATCCTGATGCTAACAGACCTAGGGATACGAGGTGGTGTGAAGGCATCAACGTCTACTGCGTCCATGATTGAGTATGTAATAGAGTCAGCATTTAAATCACCAACGTGAATCACTGGCCACAACAAGGTATCTAATAAAAGGTTGTTGAGCATGTCATGTGTTTGCGGTTGGTCATTGGCAGACATGATGCCTACATGTACAATGAAAACAACAACATAATAACTGCTACAACATAAGACAATCCAATTCACGTGCGAAAAATAAATTATTACAACACTCAATCAAATGAAATTGTACGGATATGTAATGTGTGTGCGGAAAATAAATTATTACAAAAGTCAATCAAATGTAAATATTTGGACGGAAAATAATAAACATCAAATGCATACGAAATAAACTGTGCAATTATGTTCCCGATGGGCCACCATCACTGGATGTAGGAGACCACATCGGTGGCATGCCTGGGAAGTTGGGTGGCGGGATAAATGGTGGCTGAGACGATGTGCCTGGGAAGTTGGGTGCAGAGGAAGATGACATAAATGGTGGGTGAGACAATGTGGCATTGAAATTGGGTGAAGGGAATGGTGGCACAAATGATTGTTGAGATGACATGCTGTTGAAGTTGGGTGAAGGGAATGGTGGCACAAATGATTGTTGAGATGACGTGCTGTTGAAGTTGGGTGAAGGGAATGGTTGTGGAGACGGGAAATAAAATGAAGGCATTGGAGGTACATATGTGCCAAAACCGAATTGTGACCTTTCACAAAGGTCATTTAACCACAAGGTTATCTCTGCAGGGGTGTTTTTGAGGCTAAGGTAGATGTTGCGGTTTGTAGAGTCCTTGATGGCATTCACAAGTGTAGTAAAAATAGCGGTGAGGGCATTGGGGAAATTATCATTAAAATGTTGTAAAATGTTTGCCAACTCTTCTTTTTCATAGGCTTTGGTCAACATGGATGTGCCTAACTCGTGAACCTTTGTGTAAACCTGTGTGAACTCAGCCAAAACTTCATTGGAAAGACTACATCGCTCTTGCGGCGTTGATTGTCATTTCCTGCGCGTATGGGTAGAAGGACTCCTGCCCCCAACTGACGGGTTATCTGTTCCAGGCCGCGCGCTTTGACCCTCACTTTGCACGGTAGGTGCGGGTACGCTATGCTCGTCTGTTGCCGATTGTGTGTACATGGGTGTATCATCCGCGCCTAAGTCGACACTTACATCATCCTCAGACGCAACATCTGTAGGAATCTGACTGTCCGCCGAAGACATTGCATGGTGTCCTCTAGAAATGTTCCTCCCTGCCATTAGCTCTATGTCGTAGTAGTGGGGAAACGGGCACCTAAGAAACCTAGTCAGGTCCCTGTCTGCCTACGCTTTCAAAAATATGTGTATTAGGATAATCATGTTTACATGTACAATCACAATTTGTTAGGATAAAAGTTCTGTATAGTGTGCGTACCGCAATGGCCTCTTTCCACTCAGGGGTGTCCGGTACAATGGGCTTGTGCCTTTCTTCATCCCATCCAACGCCACTCTTATTGGTCAAACCCTTCAAATGGACGTAGTCCTTTTTAAGGTTCTTCCAGCGACATCTTATTTGGTCTAACTTATACACGTCCCCAACCCTATTATTGACATCAGAAGTTATTTCCCTCCAAGAGTCCCTAGTAAAATTACCATCAATACACCTACCTAGGTCATATTGTCTGGGCAATGCTGTCACCACAGCAGCATCAGACTCTCTTGTCCATACAATACGATGGTTAGGGTCGACGGGAGGCATACTCGTGTAGTTGCTACAATATTTGATGAGATGAGTCAAATTCTTTGTCTGAGATCATCAGTCAAATTTTTTGTGCTAAAATACATTTCTATTTTTTAGTACCTTTACATAATCAGTGTAATTGTTTAATACAATTCAGTCACAACAGAAACCATTTATGTGTGTTCCTTCAATACTGATTCAATCAGCATATACACAAGCTTCATTGATTAACACCGAAAAACAATTAATGAAACACCAACGGGCATGTGGCAACACATCCCATTATCACACAGATAATGAGGTGTTACGCGAAAACGTGCGGAAATCACCATAACCACAGTTAACAAAAACACGGGTTAGTTAAAACCGATTGCGGAAAACTGATAAACTGAGAAACATATTATATTCCAGTCCATATCCTGCAAGAAAACATGTTATATATATATATATATATATATATATATATATATATATATATATATATATATATATTCACACAAGCCTGGATATATGTCAACATCTTAGAGCAACAACTGTCCTGTCATAGCCATGAGTTCACCACCTGATCATACATGTAAAGGCCCACATCCGGCCAGCAGCAGGATATACAAACGTCATCGGTCGTACATCGTAAAACAACGTCAAAACACCACGAAGAACCTGAGAGTACAGGGATGACTCTAGACTCTACAACAAAACATCCAAAACAGCAGCATCTCCAAAGCTTGCCTACTACTGATCTTCTCGCTGCTCGACCGCAACCCCGCGATCACCACCACGACAAGCTCGACCACCCAAAAAGGGTGCAAACCAGCAGAGTGAGACAATTGAACATTGTCCCAGCGGGAGGCATAACTCTGTGCCAAAACTACAAAACCTCATATAAGATAGAGCTTAAACAGCAGATTACTGATAAGGAATATAACAGAATCAATTTATGAAAAACAAGCCATCCTCCACCAGACTTACCAGCTGTACCAACACATTTCCCAATGGAACATGATTGACAAGATAAGAAATATATAGGAACTCACCACGTAGGAGTAATGTACAGTAACTGCAAGATAATTAAAGTTAACTACACAAACAAGGCCTCAACCAATGTTTCGCGTTTGTCTTAAGCAGTATATACTAAACGGCTGGATTACGTTTTATTATGCCCTGAGGAGATGAACCGTACCGTTCAAATCCAACCTTCGGCTGCGAAGCCCATAGCCGGTGCCATACAAGGTCAATGGAAGAGCCGGACTCCACGACCTTCTCCGCCTCATGGTCAGTACATGAGTATAACACAAGCAGGACTGCAGTCTCATACTGAAGTGGTCATAGCCACAGGGTCAGCTCCTCAGGCTACCCTCTGCCTAGCCCGCCTCGGTACAGGTCACGACGCTAGAAACTGAGCCATGGGTCTAAACACTGTGCTCGGAGCCATGAACGCATTCATGCTCAACATATCACATATCTGGAGCCATGGGCCATGTTCACCATACTCATCACATATCCGAGTCTGCAATCGCAACTGCACTCATTTCACCTCTCTATTTTAGGCTAGGAGAAACCTCGCATATTCAAAAATATGCGCTCCGGGTTGACCCGCAGGAGAACCCGTTTCATCATCACCCTATCCTGACTGGTGATGAATCTATGGCTAGGGAAGACTACATGATAGATTCTACTGTGATTAATTAGTATCTTTTAGATGGGTTGTAAGATTCAACCAAGTTGTATAACATGCAAGATATAACAGAAAGTAAACAACATAAACTCAACATTATGCATTTTCTACAATTTACATCACACTGATCCCTCACAAGGATCTCACATCACATGTTATCACTTGGCCTCTTGCCAACCATCTAGATCCATCTAAAAGATCATCACATATCATGGGATCTCAATCCCTCATCACATAGTGCCATAGCCTCTCAAGGCTTTCAACATCATTATGGAACATCATTCATAATACACCTGTCATCATAGTGTTCTCATTACCATTTCTCATAGCCTTTCATTTGGCTAAGCATTACCTGCATGGTTAGCATCATTCAATAACCATATGAATAATCAAGAAACTATTATTGTTACCATGAGGTGACAATTAGGGTTAAGTATCTTACCAGAACAAAGTGACAACAATAATTATATTCGTGCCTCATCTTAAGGTCACACATGTAAGCACATTATCAAGAAACCCTAATGCATGCTCAATATTACGTTGGCATTAAAGAGATAGAGTAGTTACATTCATACGCATGTGTTTATCCATAAGAACGTAAATATCATTATTAGGCAAAGAGTCACCATAAAAGCATAGCTTGACATATCACTTTTCCATAACAGATCATGCCCTTTCAAGAGATACCCAAAACCTTCACTAAAGATCACCCCGGGCAGAACCCCTTTCCTATTTAACCCCTATCGGGCGTGCAGCCCTAGCAGGCGTGCAGGGTGTCCGGGTGAGCAGGTACATCAGGCGAGACAGGGTGCTAACTGGGCGTGCATGGTTTAACTAAGGCGTGCAAGATGAAACTGAGCGAGCAGGTTGATATCGGGCGTGCAAAGTACATATATCGAGCGAGCAGAGTACTACGGGCGTGCAAGGGAAAGCAGGGCGAGCTACTCAAGCGTGTAGGTATGTACCGGGCGACATGGGTACCGGGTGAGCAAGCTTGGTGTCGGGCGACACAACTAGTGTCGGGCGAGCAGACTTGTGAGGCGAGTGAGCAGAGCAGAGTATGTCGGGTGAGCAGCCTGCCGGGCAGTGTGGGCACAAGGTGTGCAGGGTCAGGTTGCTCACCCACCCAAGGAACAAGAGAAAAGCTTTGCCCACTCAAACCGTGCAAGGGTAAACTAGGGCAAGGGCTGTCAGGCAGCACCTCCCCAAGCACATCGCGACCAAGGTGTAACTCAAGGTCATCTAAACGAGCTCACCATCTTGCCCAAGGTGAGATGAGGGTATTGCTCGAGCCACTAGGTCACAAACTACCTCAATCGGTTAGGAAGGAGGGGTATTGCTCATGACACTAGGACCCAAGCTCACTCATCTAGACCAAGGGGAGAAAGGAGTATTGCTCCCTAAACCCTAGATCTCAAGGATCGGCCAACATGCAAGCTAAACAAGAACCAACTACTAACGTGCAAGGGCAAGATCAAAACAATATATTTATGAAAAGACGGTAGAGTAGTTAGGGTTAGAGTCATGCAACCCGCCTTAAGCTCCAAGGAAGAAGATGTACTTTGAGCTCCAAGGGTTGTCGGCCACCAAAGCTCCTCCAAGGGGGGGTGTATCGTCCTCCACTCTTCTTCTCCAAGGGTGTGTCGACCTCCAAGCTCCTTCTTCAAGGGTGTGTCGACCACCAACCAAGGGAAAGAGAGAGTGTGTCGTGCACAAGAAGGAGAGGAACTAAAAGGGTCCTCAAGCTGAGGAAGGGACCACCTATATAGAAGAGAAGGGAGGAGAAACCAAGGTTGTTCCATGCTAGGTGTCGTCCACCCAAGGAACACTTGTCCACAAACTCAAGCCACCACTCTTGCAAGCCATAAGACACTTGTCCAAGATGTGCACCATGTGTCCTCCAAACATGATCAAGGTTGGACCAAGCTTCATGGGCGACACACCAAGCTCACTCTAGGGCGACACACCTCCTCTCTAGGCCGACACAAGCTCTACTTGGCTGACACAAGGCCCAAGCAAGCCCAAACAAGGAACTCCAAGGCCCAAACGAGCTCAACAAAGGCCCAAAGAACTCAAGCAACAAGCCCAAGCCTTCCTCTCAACCCTAGAGGAAGCAAAGAGAGAGAAGAATACCTCTCAAGGTGACAAACTTGCACACAAAACCCTAAACTTGGTTTATTTGCAAGTAGCACCTCCAACTCTCAACAGAGCACAACCAAACCCTAATCACCACTAAAGGTGATTAGCAAACATCAAACCATCAAGGTTAGGCAAAGCAAACAAGGTAAGCCCTAAACGCAGGTCAGAGTCCTTACAATCTAACCCCCTTTAAGGGATTTCGTCCCCGAAATCCGAAGAGAAAAGCGAGGGATACTTCCTCCTCATCTCTTCCTCAAGCTCCCACGTGGCTTCCTCGACGCCACGACGCTGCCAAAGAACTTTCACAAGAACTAGATCCTTCCTCTTTAGCTTCTTGATCCTTCTGTCAAGAATCGCCACAGGACCTTCCTCGTAGGTCACATCTGCATCAAGCTCAACCTCAACTGGCTGTATCACTGTACCTGAATCTGGATGACTTTTCTTTAGCATACTGACATGGAAAATTGGATGCAACCTATGCAACTCTGGAGGCAACTCTATCTCGTAAGCTACCTTCCCAACACGAGCTGTAACTGGGTAAGGCCCCATATACCTGGGTGCCAACTTACCCTTCTGTCCAAACCTTAGCACACCCTTCCAAGGCGAGACCTTAAGATATACCTTGTCTCCTACCTGGAACTCCAACGGTCGTCGGCGATTGTCTGCATAAGACTTCTGCCTGTCATGTGCTACTTTCAACTGTTGTTGTATCACTTTGATCTTATCTGTCATTTGCTGAACTAGCTCAGGACCCAAAAGCTGATATTCACCAGACTCGTACCAACACAAAAGAGATCTGCACTTCCTTCCATATAGAGCTTCATAAGGAGCCATGTCGATGCTTCGTTGGTAACTGTTGTTATACGCAAACTCTATCAAACTCACATGCACATCCCAACTGCCTAGGAACTGTAAAACACAAGCTCGAAGGAGGTCTTCCACAATCTGAATAGTCCTTTCAGACTGTCCATCTGTTTGCGGGTGAAAGGCTGTACTGAACCTCAACTATGTTCCCAACGCTTTGTGCAATTGTTCCCAAAAATGACTCGTAAATTGAGGACCTCTGTCAGAAACGATCGTTGCTGGCACACTATGCAAACAAACTATCTCATCCACATATACTCGAGCGAGCTTCTCAGCTGTGTATGTCATCTTCATGGGCAGGAAATGGGCAGACTTCGTCAATCTGTCCACTATCACCCAAATGGAATCATTATTCCTAGTTGTCTTGGGTAGACCAACTACGAAATCCATGGTTATGTGATCCCATTTCCACTGCGGTATTGGCAAAGGTTGCAACGTACCTGCCGGCTTCCGATGTTCAACCTTCACTTGCTGACATACCACACATCTTGCCACACACTCAGCTACATCTCTCTTCAAACCGGGCCACCAATACAAGTCCTTTAGACTATGATACATCTTAGTGACACATGGATGCATGGCATACATCGACGTGTGTGCTTCCTCAAGCACCAACTTCCTCAGATCATCAGCATCTGGAACCACCATCATATCATGATAGCAAACTAGTCCATCCTTGGACTCTTAAAACCCATCACGCTTGTCGCCGCCAAACTCTGATTTGATCAACTGTACCATATCGTCTGTCTGATGTGCATTCTTGATCTGCTGTCTCAACATAGGTTTGACTTGCATCTGTGCGAAGAGACCAGATAACAAAGAAACTTCCATATGCACATTCATCTGTCGCAGAGAAACAAACATATCCCGCCTATGGAAAACCAGGGAACTCAACTGTGCCTTCTTGGAGGGAAAAGAAGACTTTCTGCTAAGCGCATCAGCTACCATGTTCGCCTTACCAGGATGATACTTGATAGTGCAGTCGTAGTCGTTGATCAACTCCATCCATCGCCGTTGTCGCATGTTCAACTCGTGCTGCGTGAAGATGTACTTCAAATTCTTATGATCTGTAAAGATATGACACACTTCCCCATACAGATAGTGTCTCCAAATCTTTAACGCATGAACCACTACTGCCAGCTCCAAATCATGAGTCGGATAGTTCTCCTCATGCTTCTTGAGCTGTCGCGAGGCAAAAGAAACCACATGATCTTCCTGCATCAACATGCAACCTAAACCTTTCTTGGAAGCATCACAGAAAACAACATAGCCTTTCCCAGGCTCTGGCAAGATCAACACTGGAGCACTAGTCAGCTTCTCCTTCAACCTCTGGAAAGCTTGCTGACATCGATCATCCCAAACAAAAGGTACATCCTTCCTGGTCAACTTCATCATCGGTAACACGATCGTACTAAAGTCCTTGATAAACTTCTGGTAGTATCCTGCTAGACCAAGGAAACTACGAACTTCTGTCGGCGTCTTCGGATGTTCCCAATTTGCAATAGATTCCACCTTCTTCGGATCTACCTTGACTCCTTCAGCGGATATCACATGACCCAAGAAAGTCACTTCATCCAGCCAGAACTCACATTTACTGAACTTGGCATACAACTGATGTTGGCGAAGGAGAGTCAACGCTTGACGAAGATGTTGCTCATGCTCTAGCCTGTCCCGACTATAGATCAAGATATCATCTATAAAGACTATAACAAACTGATCTAAAAATGGACGGAACACTCTGTTCATCAGGTCCATGAAAGCTGCAGGTGCATTGGTTAACCCAAACGGCATAACCACAAACTCATAATGACCATACCTTGTCATGAAAGCTGACTTTGGTATGTCATCCACCTTTATTCTCAAATGATGATATCTAGACCGTAGATCGATCTTTGATAACACTGTAGCACCACACAACTGATCGAACAGGTCATCTATCCTCGGCAATGGGTACTTGTTCTTGATCGTGACCTTGTTCAACTACCGGTAGTCTATACACAACCGCATCGAACCATCCTTCTTCTTGACAAACAACACTGGAGATCCCCAAGGTGACGTACTTGGTCGGATAAATCTTTATCCAGTAACTCTTGCAACTGTTTCTTCAACTCTGCCATCTCTACTGGAGCCATTCTGTAAGGTGTCTGTGCCACTGGCTGTGTTCCTGGAACCAGATTGATCTCAAAATCAATCTCTCGGGGTGGAGGAACACCAGGAAACTCCTCAGGGAACATGTCTGCGAACTCATGAACAACTGACACCTCCTCAAGGCTAGGACCCTTCGCCTTGGCATCCACTACGGTATCCACTACGTGAGATAAGAACGCCTCACATCTTTGTCGTAACAACTTATCTGCCACCATAGCTGATACTAAGCACGTCGGAAGAATCTTCCTATCTCCTTGGAAGATCCACTTTTCTCCAGCAACATCAAACACTGCCTGCTTGGAACCACAGTCCAAAACAACCTTATACCTCTCCAAGGTATCCATCCCAAGGATGACATCGAAACCATGCATATCAAGTGGTATGAGGTCCACTTGAATGCGGTGTCCCGAGAAAGATAAGACACAAGATGGACACTCTTCTAGAAGCAAAGAGGAACCATCAAGAGGGGTTTCTAACAACAAGCTATCCTTCTTACAGCTAACAGGTAAGCGACAGTTCTCAACCATACTATAGGCGATAAAAGAGTGCGTAGCACCCGGGTCAACCAGAACAGATATAAAGCAAGAAGAAGACATATCAGAATGAAATAACTTCATCTGACCTGTCACTACTCGCGGGTTGACTACCGCCTCCGGCTGATTCATAGCATAGAATTGAGCCGTTGCTTACTGTCCACGACCTCTACTTCCTTGAGCAGACGATCCAGCCTGAGACGCTTGACCGCGTCCTCGTCCTCGGCTACCACTGGGCTGTGGTCTCTCAGACCCCTAAAGGTTCTGTCTCGACTGCTGCGTCACTTCATCATCCTTGTAGGGACAACTTGACCTGATATGTCCTGTCTGACCACTGGCATAGCATGTCCTAACATCATCTTGAGGCCTAGGTGGCCCTGTCACTGCTACAGAAGCCGAACTTTGTGCCTTAGATGGTGAAGAAATATAGCCCCTTCCTCTACTCATGGACCACTGAGACGGCCTACCAGAACCTCTCATCACTGCCGGTGCCGAAAACCTGGGCTTCTTGAAGCCACCAAACCTCTGACTCTGGAACTGAGCAGGTCTCTTCTTAGCCATAGACTCTCTCTTCTCCCTTACAGAACGTTCAATCCTCCGAACAGATTCCACAAACGTAGCAAACTGTTCTCGGTTCTCCAACGCAGAAACCGGTGTCGTCAGCTCAGCACTCAGACCCTTCTCGAAATGCCTGATTCGTTCCTCGTCTGTCGTCGCCATGTGAGGACAAAACCTCAACAGATCCATAAACTTGGCTTCATACTCGGTGATGTTCATCGTTCCTTGTCGCAAACTCTCGAACTGACAGATCTTCTCATCCAGATACGTCTTGGGAAAGTATCTGGTGACGAACTCACGTCGAAACACTTCCCAACAGATCACCTCACCAGGCCGCTTCTCTTCCTCGATGGTCCACCAGTGACCAGCACTACCTTTCAGAAGGTAGACAACATGCTTTACTTTTTCTGCTTCGGGGATTTCGAGGATCCGGAAAGCCTTCTCGAGACTTGTCAACCACATATCCGCATCCGCTGGATCAGCCGTTCCAGCATATTCCGAAGCTCCGACTCGAGAAGCCGCTTGAAGGTCTTCCCAATACCCGATGCATCTCCATGGGGAACCTGTGCTCACGGAGGAGGCACTGGTAATCGCTCAACCATGAGATTCATCGTAGCCATCATCTGCCCCATCAGTTGTTGGTAGGCAGGATGTTCAAGAATGGCTGGGTCAGGTTGGGGGACCTCAGGCACCCGATCTTCATGTGCCTGTCCTTCTGCTCCATCAACAGATGCAACATCACTAAGCTCAGGGGCATGTTCTTCATGGTTTCCAGACATCTTGGCTTTTCTTCCGCTGAGGGCAGAAGATTTCTATGAGAAAATCTGGAAAACACATAAGAACAAACACAACCTAGTCCTAGATCCCTGTAGACTCAGCGAACCTAAAGCTCTGATACCAAAACTTGTGGCAACACATCCCATTATCACACAGATAACGAGGTGTTACACGAAAACATGCGGAAATCACCATAACCACAGTTAACAAAAACACGAGTTAATTAAAACCGATTGCGGAAAACTGATAAACTGAGAAACATATTATATTCCAGTCCATATCCTACAAGAAAACATGTTATATATATATATATATATATATATATATATATATATATATATATATATATATATTCACACAAGCCTGGATATATGTCCACATCTTAGAGCAACAGCTGTCCTATCATAGCCATGAGTTCACCACCTGATCATACATGTAAAGGCCCACATCCGACCAGCAGCAGGATATACAAATGTCATCGGTCGTACATCGTAAAACAACGTGAAAACACCACCAAGAACCTGAGAGTACAGGGATGACTCTAGACTCTACAACAAAACATCCAAAATAGCAGCATCTCCAAAGCTTGCCTTCTACTGATCTTCTCGCTGCTCGGCCGCAACCCCGCGACCACCACCAGACAAGCTCGACCACCTAAAAAGGGTTCAAACCAGCGGACTGAGACAATTGAACATTGTCCCAGCGGGAGGCATAACTCCGTGCCAAAACTACAAAACCTCAGATAAGATAGAGCTTAAACAGTAGATTACTGATAAGGAATATAACAGAAGCAATTTATGAAAAACAAGCCATCCTCCACCAGACTTACCAGCTGTACCAACACATTTCCCAATGGAACATGATTTACAAGATAAGAAATATATAGGAAACTCACCACATAGGATTAATGTACAGTAACTGCAAGATAATTAAAGTTAACTACACAAACAAGGCCTCAACCAATGTTTCACGTTTGTCTTAAGCAGTATATACTAAATGGCTGGATTACGTTTTATTATGCCCTGAGGAGATGAACCGTACCGTTCAAATCCAACCTTCGGCTGCGAAGCCCATAGCCGGTGCCATACAAGGTCAATGGAAGAGGCGGACTCCACGACCTTCTCCGCCTCATGGTCAGTACATGAGTATAACATAAGCAGGACCGCAGTCTCATGCTGAAGTGGTCATAGCCACAGGGTCAGCTCCTCAGGCTACCCTCTGCCTAGCCTGCCTTGGTACAGGTCACAACGCTAGAAACTGAGCCACGGGTCTAAACACCGTGCTCGGAGCCATGAACACATTCATGCTCAACACATCACATATCTGGAGCCATGGGCCATGTTCACCATGCTCATCACATATCCGAGTCTGCAACTGCAGCTGCACTCATTTCACCTCTCTATTTTAGGCTAGGAGAATCCTCGCATATTCAAAAATATGCGCTCTGGGTTGACCCACAGGAGAACCCGTTTCATCATCACCCTATCCTAACTGGTGATGAATCTATGGCCAGAGCAGACTACATGATAGATTTTACTGTGATTAATTAGTATCTTTTAAATGGTTTGCAAGATTCAACCAAGTTGTATAACATGCAAGATATAACAGAAAGTAAACAACATAAACTCAACATTATGCATTTTCTACAATTTACATCACACTGATCCCTCACAAGGATCTCACATCACATGTTATCACTTGGCCTCTTTCCAACCATCTAGATCCATCTAAAAGATCATCACATATCATGGGATCTCAATCCCTCATCACATAGTGCCATAGCCTCTCAAGGCTTTCAACATCATTATGGAACATCATTCATAATACACATGTCATCACAGTGTTCTCATTAACCATTTCTCATAGCCTTTCATTTGGCTAAGCATTACCTGCATGGTTAGCATCATTCAATAACCATATGAATAATCAAGAAACTATTATTATTACCATGAGGTGACAATTAGGGTTAAGTATCTTGCCCGCACAAAGTGACAACAATAATTATATTCGTGCCTCATCTTAAGGTCACACATGTAAGCACATTATCAAGAAACCCTAATGCATGCTCAAGATTACGTTGGCATTAAAGAGATAGAGTAGTTATATTCATACACATGTGTTTAGCCATAAGAACGTAAATATCATTATTAGGCAAAGAGTCACCATAAAAGCATAGCTTGACATATCACTTTTCCATAACAGATCATGCCCTTTCAAGAGATACCCAAAACCTTCACTAAAGATCACCCCGGGCAGAACCCCTTTCCTATCTAACCCCTATCGGGCGTGCAGCCCTAGCAGGCGTGCAGGGTGTCCGGGTGAGCAGGTACATCGGGTGAGACAGGGTGCTAACTGGGCGTGCACGGTTTAACTAAGGCGTGCAAGATGAAACTGAGCGAGCAGGTTGATATCGGGCGTGCAAAGTACATATATCGAGCGAGCAGGGTACTACGGGCGTGCAAGGGAAAGCCGGGCGAGCTACTCAAGCGTGTAGGTATGTATCGGGCGACATGGGTACCGGGTGAGCAAGATTGGTGTCGGGCAACACAACTAGTGCCGGGCGAGCCAGGTATCAGGCGATCAGACTTGTGAGGCGAGTGAGCAGAGCAGAGTATGTTGGGTGAGCAGCCCCATCGAGCGAGCAGCCTGCCGGGTAGTGTGGGCACAAGGCGTGCAGGGTCAGGTTGCTCACCCACCCAAGGAACAAGAGAAAAGCTTTGCCCACTCAAACCGTGCAAGGGTAAACTAGGGCAAGTGCTGTCGGGCAACACCTCCCCAAGCACATCGCGACCAAGGTGTAACTCAAGGTCATCTAAACGAGCTCACCATCTTTCCCAAGGTGAGATGAGGGTATTGCTCGAGCCACTAGGTCACAAACTCACCTCAATCGGTTAGGAAGGAGGGGTATTGCTCATGACACTAGGACCCAAGCTCACTCATCTAGACCAAGGGGAGAAAGGAGTATTGCTCCCTAAACCCTAGATCTCAAGGATCGGCCAACATGCAAGATAAATAAGAACCAACTACTAAAGTGCAAGGGCAAGATCAAAACAATATATTTATGAAAAGACGGTAGAGTAGTTAGGGTTAGAGTCATGCAACCCGCCTTAAGCTCCAAGGAAGAAGATGTACTTTGAGCTCCAAGGGTTGTCGGCCACCAAAGCTCCCCCAAGGGGGGGTGTATCATCCTCCACTCTTCTTCTCCAAGGGTGTGTCGACCTCCAAGCTCCTTCTACAAGGGTGTGTCGACCACCAACCAAGGGAAAGAGAGAGTGTGTCGTGCACAAGAAGGAGAGGAACTAAAAGGGTCCTCAAGCTAAGGAAGGGACCACCTATATAGAAGAGAAGGGAGGAGAAACCAAGGTTGTTCCATGGTAGGTTTCGTCCACCCAAGGAACACTTGTCCACACACTCAAGCCACCACTCTTGCAAGCCATAAGACACTTGTCCAAGATGTGCACCATGTGTCCTCCAAACGTGATCAAGGTTGGACCAAGCTTCATGGGCGGCACACCAAGCTCACTCTAGGGCGACACACCTCCTCTCTAGGCCGACACAAGCTCTACTTGGCCGACACAAGGCCCAAGCAAGCCCAAACAAGGAACTCCAAGGCCCAAACGAGCTCAACAAAGGCCCAAAGAACTCAAGCAACAAGCTCAAGCCTTCCTCTCAACCCTAGAGGAAGCAAAGAGAGAGAAGAATACCTCTCAAGGTGGCAAACTTGCACACAAAACCCTAAAATTGGTTTATTTGCAAGTAGCACCTCCAACTCTCAACAGAGCACAACCAAACCCTAATCACCACTAAAGGTGATTAGCAAACATCAAACCATCAAGGTTAGGCAAAGCAAACAAGGTAAGCCCTAAACGCAGGTCAGGGTCCTTACAGAGCATATAGGCAAGTTACAAATATACACAAATGAGACAAGCTTGATTGATTAACACCCAAACACAAATAATGAAACACCAATGAGCATGTAGGCAGGTTAATGATCAAATAGAATGATTAGACAGGTAATGATCTCGAAATAGGAGATGGTACAAACTGAAAAAGGTTTGGTAATTACTCCTTAACCAAGATGGAATGCATACCCAGCCCCAGTAAGGAATAATGGATGAACGAGAACCAAGATGGAATGCATAAACAAACCTTTTGTCCAACTGGTTTACAGAGAAAGCATCTCGACCAGGGAATACAGACTCACTAATATGACATCAGAGGAAAGGATACTCCTTAACCAAGATAGAATACAGACTCAGTAAGAAAAACACATTTCAAGCTTCAAATGCAAGTGGAGTGTGGTGTATGACTAAAACCAAGTCAAGTCTAACATCTTTCTGAAAAGCCAGCAACAGGATATGGTGTATGCTCCATTTCACCATATTCAGCCATCAAACAAACGTATAGTACCATCATTTAACATCCCCATCAATTTAGACATTTACCCCAAGGCATAATAATTTAGATGTTACTAGTTTTTGCCCAAGCACATGTATAAGAAATTGATTCCAAACGTAAATGAATCTTGTTTGTTGATATATATTGTTTATAAAATGAATCTGGTCATTCCCTGATTTATGAATGAATGAGAATGGCCCTGGTACCACATGTATGTGAACCAGTACAGACCCAAAACCTTGCTACGGTTCTAGTACTTATTCAGTTGAAGTCGTAGAAGGAAATAGAGCAATAAATGAACTGAAGCATGAATAATCAGAAATTATCTGAATGACATAAGTTACAAGGACTACTTATCACTGAATTTGTAGACATATAATTTGATAAATTCAGAAATTTTCCCCAATGCATGATGATCAATTAAGACATTTAATGTCTAATAAGAAGACAAGGATATATGAAGTTATAATCCTAGATCACTGTCACATATATAACATTTTAAATTTTATCACATCTTCATATAGGTAGATCGTATGGCATACATTAAATCAACTATTTGTACATATGATAAGGTAACTGCAAAGACCTTCATTACATATACAAATAATATTTTTTGACAAATCTTTAACTGATATCTAGTTTTTAGTCATCTAAATGTTAGTAATAGAGCATCAGAAATAAAGGTATAATGACATGGTTCAAAAGTAGCATATAAAAGTGAGTAACAAGGTGTGTCTCTAGATAACTACAATTGTTTTAGCGTATTCCAATATAGAAACCAAAGTGCAATCTAATCCAGAAATGAAAACATCAAAGTGCAATCTAGAAACCAAAAAACACTTTAACGTATGCTTCATACTTCATTTTGTACTAAAAACAATTACAAGGGAAAAAACAAATTCAAACCATTTGGAAAATTAGACACAAGTCTATACAATTTCGTAGTATTTACTTCAAAAGGGTACCCATCATATAGAAAGCAAACTACTATTGTATAACAGAAAATTGAACACATATTAGTATATTTCATATTGAAAAAGCAACCTACTATTGAGACATCCAACCAGACAGACTGAAATACCTAGAGAACGGTTTACTGAATTGTCGTTTTGGTTGTTACATAGAGATGGTCCAAAAAGGCACTAATATTAGTGTAATTTAATAAACAACTAACATATATGTTTTTTTGGATCATTTTGTTTTATTTATTTTAGTAGGATTAGTTCATCAATCCTTTCCAAAATGAGGTATGACTATATTTCATCATTCAATTTGTTTTAATTTTGAAATTTGATCACATTAGTTTTCCCTATATTAGAATGGTGGACCACATATGTCCTTAGTTTTCTGAATAACACAAATTCTAAAAGATCAATCATTGATATTCGGTAAATTAAAACATACTATAATGTCACACCTGCATGTTAAACTATTTAGTATATTTGCATGAATTTTGAATACATGTTATAACTCAAACCACTTGCATAATAGAGGTCATCTCCATGAGGAGTCAAATGTTGCTAAGATTGATCTTTTTTATGATTAATTGGTGGTTTACATGAACGAAAACAATTTAACAAAGAAGATATAAAACATAGACTAATGTATTTAATTAAATGACAGTAAAACATACTGAGATGTGGGTTTCACCTAACCACATATCTCATGGTAAAATACCACACAATAAACAAAATATTCATTTGTATAGTGAAATAACTTTTCCAGGCATCACTGTGTAGATGCAGGGATTCACCTAACCTAGACCTTGAAAACTACTAGAGGGGGGGGTGAATAGAGTTTTATAAAGATTTTAATAATTAATTTAAACTCAAACAACCACAATGAAGATATTGGACAAGGAGACACAGGGTTTAGAGTGGTTCCAACTATAGCAAATACTATAGTCGTCAGTCCACTACCCGGTTGCTTACCCAACCGGGATTTGAAAAGAAATTTATTTTATTACCTCGCAAGGACTTTACATAAAATACAATTTCTTTTCCCAAACCCTTCAAGCAGCCTTCACCTAGAAGTAATCGCCCAACCTTGAAGCAGCCTTCCCTTGAAGTAGATGCACCAACTCCCGTTGCACCAGCCTTCTGAAGTAGCTTCCCTTGCGCTAGCCTTCTTGAAGTAGCTTGAAGTCCCCTTCTCCACCTGAGAAGTCACCCTCTCCGATCCGCAGCCTCCAACCCTAGGAGTAGCAAGGAGAGTACAAATAATAAAAAGGAACAAGAAAGAAAAAGGAAATTACAACTTATCCTTTAAGCCCAAGGCTTGATATGCCTAGATCAAGCGTATAGATCTCCTAACTAAGTGTGTGAACTTGTGATTGCTGTGGGTAGGAGATTCTAGCCTATAGGACACGAAATTGAGCTAAGGAGAAAGTAGGCCAATGATCACAGTGCTCAATTTGCTTGCAACAGATTGCTCAAGTATGTCCAAGTATTTTCTCAAGTGTAGCAAGTGTAAAACAAGTAAGTCAAGGTGTCCTATGGCTTTTCCTATTTATAGGAATGGCCTAAGGATGCTTAAGGACATTCTAGACAACTTCTAGGGGTTTCTAAGTGCTTAACTAGTCGTTAGGTACAAAGTTGTTACTTTAACAACGGCTAATTAATTTATTCTGCAGTTGCTGTCAGAGACCATCTCGGTCGAAAAATGGTCGACCGAGATACCTACTCGGTCGAATTTTTGTCGACCGACAGGCTCTCTGGAACAAGTGATTTGCAACGTCTTTCTTCAACTGCCAACTAACTTGTCTGTTGTGTCTAACGGCTACTTTGGATCTTTCTCGGTCGAGAAGATTGTCGACCGAGAGTGTCTCGGTCGAGGAGTTTGTCGACCGAGATTGATCCTGTTTCAAGGTTTCAATTTAGGCACTAATTATGTGTGTGAGTGTGCAAGAGTAATCCTATTTGAATGGGATGACTTGTCTAACTGTGGTGTTTATCTAGGGAAAATCTAACGCTTGATTTACATGCAATTCTAAGTACTTGTACATTATATTTTTGTACAAGTTTTTACAACAGTGATTACATTGCATGAAAAATATAAATATGTAAGCTTGTAGATTTTCCCTTGTTGCTTTGTCATCCTGCACACTCAAGTAGCTCGTTAGATTAATAAGAATGAAATGTTTGTCATAATCAAAACAAAGGGATTTATAGATGTCCATTTAGCCAACAATCTCCCCCTTTTTGAAGATGACAAACATTTCCAAAATATAAATAAAGGGAATATAAAACATATGAGTTTCATACCTTTAGATTACCTTTTGTAGCTTTTTCTCTTGTGTATAAAATGTGTGCTTATTATTCCCCATGAATTATGGAACATGAAATCCAGATCATTTGGGAATATAGCAACTTTCAATGTAAAGCCAAGAGTTTATTTATGAAACTCATTAATTGAGTTTGACTAAATGTTAATTTTATATTTATCTCTCCCCCTTTGTCATTTCAAAAAGATAACCGTTAAGAATAAAAACTCCCCCTTAATTAGATATCCCATCAAATCTAATGAAAAAAGATGTCCATTTAAAAGCCAAAAATGTAAACAAGAGTTTTTGTTTAAGTAGCACAAATGTCAAAGAAAACATCCTCCAAAGGAGTGATTAGCAATTGCTTCCTAATGTTGTTAAATTGATCTAGTGGAAGCGGTTTTGTAAAAATATCAGCCAATTGATCTTCTGTATCAATATGATGAAGGGAAACATGATTTTTGGAGATATGATCCCTTAAGAAGTGATGACGGATTTTAATATGTTTAGCCCGGCTGTGTAAAATAGGATTGTGTGCTAAGTTTATGGCGCTCGTGTTGTCACAAAAAATAGGTGTAGATGACAGATTAAAACCATAATCGCTTAACACCTGTTGCATATAAAGCACTTGAGCACAACAAGACCCGGCTTCCATATATTCAGCTTCAGTTGTAGATAGGGCAACCGCATTTTGTTTCTTGCTAAACTAAGATACTAAAGCTCTCCCTAATAAGAAACAGCCACCACTAGTACTCTTGCGATCAAGTCGACAACCAGCATAATCCGCATCAGTATAAGCTTTAAAATCTAAGGATTGTCCTTTTGGATACCATAAACCAAAGCAAGTAGTACCGGCTAGATAACGAAGAATTCGTTTAACTGCTAGAAAATGAAAATGCATAGGTTGTGATTGAAATCGAGCACAAAGACCAACAGAAAACATAATGTCCGGTCTAGAAGCCGTTAAGTAAAGCAAACTACCAATCATGGCTCTATATAAGGAATCATCAATAGGTTCCCCATTTTCATCCTTATCAATTTTGACAGAAGTAGCCATAGGAGTAGTAGCATGTTTGCATTGATCCATCCCAAAATGTTTTAAGAGTTCTTTAGTATATTTTTCTTGGCTTATGAAAATTCCTGCAGGTGTTTGCTTAATTTGAAAACCAAGAAAGAAAGTTAGTTCACCCATGAGGCTCATTTCAAATTCTTTTTGCATAATATTACTAAATTGTGTGCACAATGAATCATTTGAAGCTCCAAAAATAATGTCATCAACATATATTTGCACAACTAGGAAATCAGATGTATATGTTTTGAAAAATAAAGTAGAATCTGAATTTCCAATAGAAAAGCCATTATCAAAAAGATATGTTTTAAGCCTTTCATACCAATTTCTAGGTGCTTGTTTTAAACCATAAAGTTCTTTCTTAAGTTTATAAACATAGTCACCTTTTTCCGGTATTTCAAAGCCAGGTGGTTGGGCAACATAAACTTCTTCTTGAATAATGCCATTTAGAAATGCACTTTTGACATCCATTTGATAGAGCTTAATGTTTTTATGGGCAGCAATAGCTAGTAACATCCTAATAGCTTCAAGTCTAGCTACGGGTGCATATGTTTCATCAAAATCTATTCCTTCTTGTTGATTATATCCTTGTGCTACTAACCAAGCTTTATTCCTTATTACTTCTCCTGACTCATTTAGCTTGTTCCTAAAAACCCATTTAGTTCCTATTATGGTTTTATCTTGTGGTTTAGGAACTAAATCCCATACATCATTTTTAGTGAATTGATTCAATTCTTCTTGCATGGCTATTATCCAATAATCATCCTTAAGAGCTTCGGATATCTTTTTAGGTTCAATGATAGAAACAAAAGCCATGTTTGCTACATCTTTGAAGGAAGACCGAGTTTTGACTTTATCATTTGGATCTCCAATAATTAGTTCTTGGGGATGATCCTTGATAAGCCTAGGTGTAGGTTGTGTTTCAACTTGGGGATTGGATGTAGTAGCTTTTTCATTATCATTTGGTATGGTTAAATTTTCGAATTGATTAGTGAGATCAGTAATTTCTAGATTTTCAGATTTTGACTCCTCATGAAAAGAAACATGAATGGATTACTCAACTCTTCTAGAGATAGTGTTATATACTCTAAAAGCTTTGCTAGAAGTGGAATATCCCAAAAAGAATGCTTTGTGTGATTTAGAATCAAATTTGTCTCTATCATCTTTGGTATTTAAAATGTAGCATGTGGAGCCAAAGGTATGAAAATAGTCCACTCTAGGTTTCTTAGAATTTATGAGTTCATATGGAGTTTTCTTTAAATAAGAGTGAACAGTTACTCTGTTTAGCACATAGCATGCAGTGTTTACAGCTTCAGCCCAAAAGGTTTTGGGTGTGTTATGTTCAAGCATCATAGTTCTAGCCATTTCTTGTAGTGATCGATTTTTCCTTTCAACTATACCATTTTGCTGTGGGGTGCGTGGAGCAGAAAAAATTATGAGTGTATCCTTGAGATGTACAAAACTCTTCAAATGTATGATTTTCAAATTCCCCACCATGATCACTTCTAATGGTACATATTTTATTTTGTAAGAGATTTTCAATCTTTGAACAAAATTGCATAAAAACATGAATAGTATCATCTTTAGTTGCAATAAAATGTACCCATGTATATCTACTATAATCATCAACAATCACAAAGCAGTATCTCTTACCACCAATTGATTGTGTCCTCATTGGTCCAAATAGATCCATATGAATTAATTCTAATGATCTACTGGTGCTAAGTACATGTTTTGATTTGAAAGATGTTTTGGTTTGCTTTCCCATTGTGCATGGTTCACAGTTTTCACTTTGATCAAAAGATAAAGTAGGCAATCCGCGAACAAGATCATATTTCACTAACTTTTTGATAACATGTGAACTAGCATGTCCTAGCTTTTTATGCCATATTTGTAAGGTATTGTCATTTGCAAGCAAGCATTTTCCTACTACAGTTTTCATTGAGTTAGGTTTAAGAATGTAAAGATTACCAACTCTATTTCCTTCATAAACAACATTTGTAGTATTTTCTATTAATAACTTGCAGCAGGTTTTGTTAAATAACACATCATAACCACTATCACATAATTGGCTAACACTTATTAAGTTATGGTGCAAACCATCAACAAGTAGAACATTCTTAATTTTAAGGTTTGTACCAACATTACCTATTCCAACGATTTTGCCCTTACCATTGTCTCCAAAAGTGACTGTTCCACTTTTCTTTTCTTCAAAAGTTTGGAATGCATCCTTGTTTCCGGTCATATGTTTGGAACATCCACTGTCAACCACCCATTCCTGCATTAAAATGTAGATTTTGGTACCCATGTGATGGTTCGATATGGTTAGAATCATTTAAATACATATTTGTATAAAAGTTCTGAAACAGAAGTCCAGTCAGTCGACAATTGTTCGACCGACATATGTCTCGATCGACAATTTGTCGATCGAGAAGGTTACTGTATTACAATCAAAGATACGCAGAATTTTGCTCGGTTGACCAATTTTCGACCGAAGTAGGTGCTGTAAATTTTGATTTGTTAAAGTCATCCAGTCGGTCGACAATACTTCGACCGACAAGGTTTCTGTTTCAGTACAACAATGCAGAAAAATAATAACAATATACATGACACCTTTTGTTTAGCTGAGATAAGACAATATAAATAGCAAAATAAAGCATTTGGTCATATCTCAACTACATTCCACTCCACTAAGTTTGGGGTTTTGAGATCCAAACTAAGTCGGACTTCTTAGTCTTGTAGGGGCATGAAAAGGAATAGTATCCAAGACGCAAGCAGAAATGGCAAGTAATAGAATCAACTTCATTTCTCTTTCTAGCCATTGTGTTCTTAGGTACAAACCTAGTTTGAGTTCTTTTGGGTTGATTTTTCTTTGGAGCATATCCCACACCTTTTCTTCCATTGTAAACAGTGCCAACTTTTAGTATGTTATCAAGTATATATTTTCTTCTTAACTCATACAGTTCTCTTTGTAACATAGCAATGTCATTCATTTTCTTGTGTAGATATTTTCTTGCTTGATCTAAATCAGAAAGTAATGAGTCCTTTTCCTTTACAAGATTATCATAGTTCGAATGGTTACACAAAATAGGCTGAGTTTGAAAATCTTGTAGTTTAGCTAACAATTCAGTCTTTTCTTTAGAAAGAAGATCAACATTTGTTTCTAAAATGAGTAGCTTTCTAGTACAATCACCTAAAGATGTTTTTAAAGATAGATTCTCAAGATCAGTGTTGTTCTTTTCAGAAGAAAGTTCGTCTAATTTGGCAATGAGCTCATCATTTGATTTCATAGCCTTCTTTAGTTTCTTCTTGGCATCAATATATTTATCATGAGTTTCTTGTAAGTTAGTAACTAACTCTTCTTTAGGAAGATCAATTAGGCTTACCTCTTGAGAGTCTTCATTGTCTTCTCTTGCCATTAGACATTCCACCTCTTCTCCGCTTTCACTCTCACTTGACTCATCCCATGCAGCTTTATAGGCTTTTTCTCCTTTCTTCTTGTGTGAGCTTTTCTTTCCCTTCTTTGCTTTGGGACATTCATTTTTGAAATGCCCTTTCTTCCCGCATTCAAAGCACCTAGGAGGGGTAGAAGAACTAGAAAATTTGTTAGTTTTAAACCTTTTGTATTTCTTACCGTTGACGATCAAGGCTTCTTCTCCTTCTTCTTCACTTGACTCCTCACTTTCTTGTGTGACGAATTTTGAAGCTTTGAGAGCCACATCCTTCTTCTTCCCATTTTGACGTTCACGTTCTCTTCTTTCTTCCTCTTCTAGATCTGCTTCATGAGCTTCTAAATTGCCGATGAGTTGCTCCATTTTGAGTCGAGTGAGGTCGTTTGCTTCTTCAATGGCTGTCACCTTTGGCTTGTATTTTGGAGGAAGTGATCGAAGGATTTTTGATACTTGATCTTCCTCAAGGACAGGTTTTCCTAGGGCACTTAAACCATTAACAATGATAGAGAATTTTGAAAACATTTCACTAATAGATTCATTAGGATCCATACGAAAATGTTCAAGCTTCGTTTTAAGCAAGCTAATTTTGGAATTTTTGACTTGGACTGTACCCTCATAGGTTATGGACAGTCTATGCCAAATATCATAAGCTGTATCACAATTTGATATTCTATTAAATTCTCCTACCGAAATAGAACAATATAAGATACTTACAGCTTTTGCATTCATTTGGGCTAGTTTTACCGTGATTGCATCCCATTCCGCAAATTCATTTTGAGGGAGCATGTATGGAGTAGACACCATTCTCCATAGATCCCAGTTGATTCCTTGGAAATAGAATTGCATCCTTCTCTTCCAATATTGGTAGTTTGTTCCATCGAATGTTGGGGGCCTAGCAACAAGTGTCCCTTCAATGTTGAGGTTGTTGAGCACTCCATCACCCATTTCTTCAAGACCTTGTTAGGGTTCCTTGAAGCCTTGCTCTGATACCAACTGAAAACTACTAGAGGGGGGGTGAATAGAATTTTATAAAGATTTTAATAATTAATTTAAACTCAAACAACCACAACGAAGATATTGGACAAGGAGACACAGGGTTTAGAGTGGTTCCAACTATAGCAAATACTATAGCCGTCAGTCCACTACCCGGTTGCTTACCCAACCGGGATTTGAAAAGAAATTTATTTTATTACCTCGCAAGGACTTTACATAAAATACAATTTCTTTTCCCAAACCCTTCAAGCAGCCTTCACCTAGAAGTAATCGCCCAACCTTGAAGCAGCCTTCCCTTGAAGTAGATGCACCAACTCCCGTTGCACCAGCCTTCTGAAGTAGCTTCCCTTGTGATAGCCTTCTTGAAGTAGCTTGAAGTCCCCTTCTCCACCTGAGAAGTCAACCCTCTCCGATCCGCAGCCTCCAACCCTAGGAGTAGCAAGGAGAGTACAAATAATAAAAAGGAACAAGAAAGAAAAAGGAAATTACAACTTATCCTTTAAGCCCAAGGCTTGATATGCCTAGATCAAGCGTATAGATCTCCTAACCAAGTGTGTGAACTTGTGATTGTTGTGGGTAGGAGATTCTAGCCTATAGGACACGAAATTGAGCTAAGGAGAAAGTAGGCCAATGATCACAGTGCTCAATTTGCTTGCAACAGATTGCTCAAGTATGTCCAAGTATTTTCTCAAGTGTAGCAAGTGTAAAACAAGTAAGTCTAGGTGTCCTATGGCTTGTCCTATTTATAGGAATGGCCTAAGGATGCTTAAGGACATTCTAGACAACTTCTAGGGGTTTCTAAGTGCTTAACTAGCCGTTAGGTACAAAGTTGTTACTTTAACAACGGCTAATTAATTTATTCTACAGTTGCTGTCAGAGACCATCTCGGTCGACAAATGGTCGACCGAGATACCTACTCGGTCGAATTTTTGTCGACCGACAGGCTCTCTGGAACAAGTGATTTGCAACGTCTTTCTTCAACTGCCAACTAACTTGTCTGTTGTGTCTAACGGCTACTTTGGATCTTTCTCGGTCGAGAAGATTGTCGACCGAGAGTGTCTCGGTCGAGGAGTTTGTCGACCGAGATTGATCTTGTTTCAAGGTTTCAATTTAGGCACTAATAATGTGTGTGAGTGTGCAAGAGTAATCCTATTTGAATGGGATGACTTGTCTAACTGTGGTGTTTAGCTAGGGAGAATCTAACGCTTGATTTACATGCAATTCTAAGTACTTGTACATTATATTTTTGTACAAGTTTTTACAACAGTGATTACATTGCATGAAAAATATAAATATGTAAGCTTGTAGATTTTCCCTTGTTGCTTTGTCATCCTGCACACTCAAGTAGCTCGTTAGATTAATAAGAATGAAATGTTTGTCATAATCAAAACAAAGGGATTTATAGATGTCCATTTAGCCAACAGACCTCACACTGATTTAGTTAAACAAGTTTTAAATCTGCTGTTGTTTCCCCTATTAACCTAACCACTACCATATGATAGATTCATATCTTGCATTCAAATTGACATAACAACACATACAATTTACATAACAAAAAATGAAGAGTAACATTTATTAGATACAACATTTAATTCATTAAAAGCTCATCAGAAGCATGAAATAACAATGACTTCTCCCGCATGCCAAATCAAACATAGTACCTGCTAATGGTGAGCTAATGTAGGCAAAAATTAGGTTCAACCATGGTATATATTGTAGGATTAATAATGGTTACTCTAAATGCAACATAGAGAGGAAAGTTGACTGTAAAATTAATGAAAGCTGAAATCCATAGCTGAAATCAATGAATGATCTTTCCCAGAATACCAATTTCTATATCCAATTTCCAGATTCATATCCACTTTGAAACCACGTGATTATATATGTAATACCAACACAGGCATACATGAATCATATGAATGGCATAAATTTTATTTCATTTTATTAAAAATCATTGGGATAAAAATAAATACGAGTCCTAATTTGTATATGCAACATTGACAATAACATCCTTTTCACTTGATAAAATCATAAAAAAAACTAAATAAGTAGTATAAGTCAAGCTACCTTTCAATATAGAACCAAAAAAATGTGTACAATTATGCCATGTTGGGTTCACTTGTTATTTCCAAAAATCATATGCAATTGATGCTACTATTATGATATCATAATAGTATCACAAAAAACATAACATCAAAATACAGAACATTAAAATAGAACAAAAAACAGAACATTCATAAATATGGCAAACAGATATGTCCAACACATTAACGACGCCCAATCATGTTAGAAAAACAAATACAAAGTCACAGAAACCAGAAACCAGCAGAGGATGAATCGGCCATTACTACCCAATCATGTTGGAAAAACAAAGACAAAGTCACACAAACCAGAAACCACATGATGAAAAACAAATGACAGAAAACGAAATGTAGGACAACACTACTCTATGGTCTACTAACACATATCGATATCCTCAAAATAACCTAGCCGGGACAAATATGGAAAATCAGGCATGCTAGTTGCTTTTATTTGCTTTACTACTATAACTTAGCACACAAACACACATAATAGCGGTAAATTGATGCATTTCTAGATAAAAGTAGTAGTAAGAAGTAGAATAAATCAGTGTCATACACAACGACTCAAATGTTTGCAGGTATTGTCGGCTCATTTGCCACTTAATCGATACACATGCCTGATTGTTGTACTTCTGCCCTAATCGACCTCACAAACAAAGCACCGTCTACCCTAATTCGTGACCAACTTGAGCAGAAGGGGGCGAGAACGACGACAGAGTGCGGAAGCGTAGGTCTGGGCAGGGCCGCCGGAGCACGATTGAGGAGCACGATTCAGCAACAAAGGATGATGACCAGCTTTTGTGAACAGCTCCTCCAAAAGGCGTATGTGGAAGTGTACAACCTCATAGTAGAAGGAGAGGAATAAGAAGGCACACAAACACTTGCTAGGGTTTCTTGTTGCCTTAGGCGAGCTAGGGTTTCTTCTGTGCGTCGACAAGACAATTCAATGTCAGAGCAGGTAGTAGAGAACAGCAGGGCAGGGCATGGGTACCTTGCTTTTGTGGGAGCTAGCTGCCCAGGTAGATCGGCGGTGGCAGGCGGCAGCATTGATGCTCCACGCGGACGCTCCACCCGACGAACGGTGCACTCCATCTGCGACCTCGAGCAACTTTCACTTTTACTTCTCACGGACAAACAATTGTGAAGATGCGCCGAGAGGAGTTAGGGCAAGAGATCAGGTAAAAAGTTGGCGAGAGGGAGAGGGAGGGTTGCGGGGTTGCGAGGGATCAGGGAGGGTTGTCGGGCCAAACCGGATTGGAAATCCCAATCCTTCCTCGATGGGGATTGACTTAAACCAGATATTGGGATTCTGTTATCCCAAAACGGGGATCAAATTGGATTGGTAGCCAAACATATTTCTTGACCAAGCCGGACCGGATTGGGCCTCCGTGGAGAAAAACGACAAGCCCTAATCCCGGTCCAGTCTGTTTCCAAACCGGGGCTTATGCTTCGAGAAGGATGGGGAAGGTCAGGAGGAGGTGCGACCACTGACCAATAATGGAGGGAAGAGAGAGGATGGAAGTAGAAATTGATCCACACAACAGGAAGAAACGACTGGGGTAGGAGGAACTTGTGTGAGGAGAAAGGATGGAGGGACGGAGGTAGAAAATGATAGGAGGCGGTACAGCAATAAGGAACAATGGGAGTAGGAGGAGTTGGTGGGAGGAGAGAGGAGGGAGGGATGTTGGTAGATGATGATGGGAGGTGGCACAGCTGGAAGAAACGGCGGGGGAAGGAGGAGTTTGTGTGAGGAGAGAGGACGAATACAGGTTCCGTGAAGCGCTATTGCCATGGTAAATGAAAATGACGCCGATCATGGCGTGATTGTGAGGACTGCATTTTACCGTGTCAAAATACCAGTCAAAGAAATATCGGAAATCTCAAATTACATCAATTAATCGCCAAACCATGTAACTATAATCACAAGGATTTGAAATATTGTATCTAATTACAATACCCCCGTGAAATACAGGACCCAAACGGCCCCTAAGGTTCCGTTTGGGAGCCATATTTAAGAACATAAGTACTATAGATTTCGAGTTTCTAATTACATTCAATTCAATCCTATTATTTAACAGTACTTTGTTTGGATAAAATATATTCGAGAGCAGATATTTCTGAATGGGATCATTGCCGACACATTTTGAAAACTGTAGTGAGGTGGCTTCACATAGACATGGATATGTAGAGTTTCTCAGCATGACTGTGTGTTTCTTCTAAAGCCAGGTCATGGTGGAGGGCCGGAAAGGAGGGATAGTGGCATATGCAGAGTTTCTCAACATGACTCTATGTTTCTTCTAAAGCCAGGTCTGGCCAGGAGATGGAGATGAGCACTATTACATAAAATGCTTTTTACAACGGGAGATAGACAACAATTCTGATGATTGTGTTGTAGTTAGCATACTTATCACAACAAGCCCATTTTTGTGGTGTATATTGTATATTTTATACAACACAAGTCATTTACAACATGCCAAACCTATTTTAGTACAGGGGGATACTACAACAACTGCTAAAGTGTTGTAATAGGTTGTAGTATCACAACATATCTAAAACCGTTGTAAAAGATGTTATTTACACAGTATATTTTGACCCATTGTAATAGTCACATGTTGTAATAGACCATCATTACACAACGCAGACTCACCCGTTGTAGTATGTATTAATTATACAACAAGCCTTTACATGTTGTATTTGGTACATGTTGTAATAGACCACCATAATACAACATATTAAAACTCGTTGTTATATCCCAACATGAGACAACAGACTCCAACCTGTTATTATATATTATAATTACACAACATGTTGTAATATCCACACATAAAACATTGTTGTAATAGACCTCCATTACACAACGTAAACTAAACCATTGTAATATACTATTATTACACAACATGATATCACCTATTGTACTAGCTACATATTGTAAAAAACCATAGTTAAACAACACATCATATTCACATAATTCTCTAAAATTTTCAATTATTTGCGTATAATATGTGAATTTTTTATTAGACGTATAGTACACCTAGATTTCATATTAAACCTGTATTTCCCCCAAATTTTATGAATTATTCGTGTTTTATTCGTCATTTACGCATTTTCACGTATTATCCCGAACAAAACAATTTATTTTTGAATTGTTTAAAAAAATACTCACTTATCATTGTTTCATGTTTCAATATTTTCTAAAGACTATTTCCCCTCAATCACTACTAAAAAACTCAACAAGGCCAAAGGATTTTTCCTCAAGGACATAATCCCTGACAAGTGTATTAATTTTTCCGAAGGCTTATCCCTGACCCTTGTGATGCTATCCTTGACGAGTATATTAAAATTTCCCAAAGACTTATCCCTGACCTTTGGAAATGTATCCCAGACTATTATTTAATATACCCAAGGATTGCTCCTGACCCTCATTAACTTTTTTCCTAACCAATATTAACTATATTAAACCAACCATTATCTCTTTTACTTCCGTGAAGAGTCCATTTGATTGTAGACATTTATCCTTTTTTTAGATAATCATAATTGTTTAAATGGATCAGTCGTTGATTTTAAACAACAATTGCAGTTTTCTTTTTTTTACCTTATTTAATCCTAATTCATTTAGACGGTGGATTACTTTCCAATACATACCTCCCTTCCATTCTATATCAACCGCTCCAAAAACAAAACAATGACGCCAAACCCTCGCTCTCGCTCTCGCTCCCGCTCCGGAAATAGAACAACGCTAAAGTCTCACCTCCAAAATCAGAACAAGCACTCCCTCTCCTTGTGCCGCTGTAAGTCTTCTTCTGTCTGGTCTTCTTCGTCAGGATGCAATCTGTTTTGCCTCTGTATTAGCCATCGAAAGTCTATGATTGTTTCTGCATGGAATCTTCGTCGTGGTTTGTCTACTGCGGCCAGGCCTAATCGGGTAACCAGTGACGTTAGATAGGCCATTATCTAGTGGGTGCCTTCTCCGGGCATTAGATTGTTCCTTATCCATTCTGCTCCGACGTTGCATAGATCATTCTATTTTTACCTCTACTTCTGGTGAGTGCCTTCTCTGACTATTAGATTGTTCCTTGTATACTAAAATTATATTTGTCCCTACACCAGGAACCATTATCCTTGGCCAATTTACCTAGACAGTGTTAAAAGGGGCATCTTTTAAATCACATCTCTGGGTGACTGAAAACGTTTAGGTCTTTCCTATTTTCTCTCCTCGAACAACAGTCTCCAAGGCACAATTGCGTAGTAGCAAGGACAATACAAATTAATATCTTTTCATTGCGGCTGAAGTCAGGTAATTTCTCATTTCTGAAAAAGGGTTCCCGTATCTCTAATTTTTTTGTACATATATTATCAGTGTTCTTAAGAGTCTGTCCAAAAGAGAATATACAATATGTCTTTTTTATTTTATATAATAAAAACCTGAACTTGAGAGTCATTGACATGTTTGTGTAGATATTGCATCCATATTTTTACATGTCAACCCGTCAAATGAGATGTTCTTGTTATTTTATATAAAACTTACATGTAAAACAATGATTTATTTGAACTATGATAGACATTACTCTCCCCCTCCCTCAACCCCTAGCAGAGGCAAATACTTAGAAGGGTGGTAAATTCAATGCAGCCTCTGAGAGTCAAACTCGGGTCCTTTTATTAAGGGACGTCGTGCTTGAAAAATCTTGTAGACGGGAATGATTTATTTCGTGCCTTGAGTTTGATTTAGGTTCTCTTTTTGTTGGAATTGTTGTCAATGCCATATTTAGTAATATTTTCTGATCTTAATTTTTTTTTCATGTTGCTGATAAATATGTGAGATGATATTTTAATTAATAATATTAGATCACTCTAAAAAATCAAGTTTATCACCATTACATACTCTTGACAATTGAATATTATCAAGTGGTATTAATAATATCTTAGTGTTAGTATTAAAAAATCATGATTGACGTACATTGTTCATTCAACTATATAAGTTAATGACCTATTTTATCATTGAGTATGTATTACTTGGATACAAAAATCTTAACCTTTTTCTATACATAGGCCAAAATAGTATATATCTTAATTTTACAATACATGATCTATCATCATTATTCTAATTAATGATATTAGGTTGCTTATATTTAAATTTGTTATGACATCCTAGAGCATGTCGTTGTCACTTTTTTAGATCACCATAAGGCTAAAGTCCTCTTTACCTTAAAAAATCGTGTTTGTTCAGCATAGCGATGAAAACATATTTTTTTAATAACTTTTCCATTCTTTTTTCTTTTCAGTTATCATCTCTTTCCCACATGTTACTAAACAACCATTTTTAATAAATTTTCCATTCCCTTTCCTTTCCCATTTGTCCTTTCTTTCCCAAATGATACCAAATAACCATTTGTAATACCTATATCAACTAAATTATTAGCAATGATTTACTTTTAGAATTAATTACATTTATCTCATGCATATCCAAATTATTTACATTGTTTTATAATGAAATAAAATTTTGATATACATGTTTTTATTTTGTTTATTTTATTCATGGTAAAAAATTAAGATCAACTAGATATAAAATATTTTTAAAGAGCATGCTAAGTTTTTTTTGTAAACTACATTACTTGTACTTTTTCTCTACAAATGATAGATTTTTTAGTTAAGTCAAGTGATCTTAGTTGAACTTTGTTTACATTTAATGATGAAGATATTGTAATATTGAATAATGTCATGTTGTTACACATTAGAACATGAAGACTTAAAAAAGATAAAAACAAATTAATAAATTCCTAATTTTAATAACACATTCAATACAACTTTAAATGATCAACTTGACGTGCTATGTTAGATGCAATAAAATATTATAAAAAGAAATTAATTAAATAAGGCATATCTTGCTCCAATTTTTATTAATAGATTTTTCTATAACACTCGAATAATGTCATGTTGTAGACAATTACTATACTTACATGTGCACGTTATAATTTTTTTCAAACATTCTGTAGTTATATGTATTTGTGGTTCATATATTTTCAAACGACATAGTCATAATTCAAATACAACTCTTTAATATAATGCTATTTTAGTTAAGTCAAATGATCTTAGCTGAACATTGTTTTCATTTAAAGATGAAGATATTGTAATGTTGAATAATGTCATGTTGTTACACATTAGAACATGAAGATTTAAAGAAGATAAAAACAAATTAATAAATACCTAATTTCAATAACACATTCAATACAATTTGAAATGCTCAACTTTATGTGCTATGTTAGATGCAATAAAATATCATAAAAAAGAAGATTATTTAAAATAGGCATATCTCCAATAAAAATTTATTTAAGAATGTATCTTGCAAGCTAGGGAAAAGGAGTTCATCAAAATATCTAGAGAAGTATTTTTATTATTGTCATATGGATGATCAACTTATTTTCCTACTATGATACTAAATATATTATTTATTATTTTTGTAGATGGATTAATTAGCCGATAGGAGTTGGATGTACATTGAAAGACGTTTCTTTAGTAAAGACTTTTGAGAGGGGGTGTCTTCATTCATAGACTATGCTTTTTCTCATAAAAGGCCTTTAAGAAACAATCAACTGTTGTGTCCATGCAAAACTTGTAGTAATAGGTATTTAAAATCAAAGGAAGATGTTTATGAACATGTCATGATTAAGGGATTCTTACCAAACAGTATTTGGGTGACTGTCATATTCTTAGTATCATATAAATCATTGTAAAGCAAAATCCAGTTCTACTACTGATTAAACAACAATATAACTTATGTAATATCACATGTTTGCATAGAAATTTTGTTTGAACATATTTGGATTATTTTCTTTTTTATGTAGATGGTTGATCATATTGGTTGTAAGGAACGTCAACAAACATATGTCATTTTGATAATGATGATCATGCTGATCTTGAGCAAAAGATGACATAGAAATTATTTATGTATTAAAAAATCATATGTACTTAGGGATAAGCCTATGAATAATACTTTGTTGCTTATGAAGTTCTATTTAAAATAGATATGATAGGGTTTGCAAAATATAAAGTTTGTGATGTTTGTGGTACATTACATTTCATGTATTGTAACAAAATTACAACAAACCAATCACATGGAACTCATTTTCCTGAAAAACTTTGATTTTTAAACCAATCATCTGAACTCAATTTCCAGGAACTGCACTTCAGTTCCTGGAAAAAGACTTCCAAAAAAACTCTACTTACACTGAACCAATCAGAGCCTTCCAGGAAAATGAGTTCCAGGAAAATTTCAGTTACACCAAACCAGTCAGACCCTTAAAGGTCAATGTTTATCAATTGTACATATTTTTGTTTCTCAACTAAATTCTACACCTATAATTTTACCAAATTGACCATTGTGGTACCGTGGTGCTTTTATGTACATGTATGAATCTTGATAATTGTTGAACTTTTTGTACCAAATTACCAAGTAAAATTTGCATATATATATGTATATCCACACTGTATCCATTTTTTTCCAGAATGGTTGATCGAAACTTTTACCGTATCTTTGCCATTTTTTATCCGAAGTTCCCGCATAATTCCCGAATACCAAAATTTTCAACCTCGCCAAATGCTGAATTTGTGACTATGCAACACACTATATATGTTGTATCTACAACAGACTCCTACTTCTTATTATATACTGTGAACCGAGTCGGACACAATTTCTTTTTATAGAATTTTTTCATGAACATGTAATCAGATCATGATTATTTTATAAAATTATTATCAAATATGGGTACAAGTTCTTTATACCATATAATGTGGGGTACACATACATTTTGTCGATTGTCTGTTATTTGTTTACTTTAAATGTTGCTTAAAAATACATTAATCTTAAAATGTAATACTCATGTATGTGTAGGGGACATTGGATACTTTGCATCTTCGACCCTATGTGGGGTAAGTGCCACTATCTTGATCCGTTACGAGGAAAATTACGTGGGAATGTGGAAAAACTCATGGAGTCGTAAGTACTTCATTAAACAATTTCAATTACATAATACATGTATTGAAAGTTCCATATATAGTTACTAATGCATATAATTCTTGATATGAATTTGAATAGGACTCATAAAGTTGATCAAAAGAGAGATGTGCAATATAGGAAGAATTTGAAATGAGAAATTATAAAGGTAATTTATCATTTTGATCCAGAAAAATACTACTTTCTGATTCACCAATAGAAGTGTTGTTCTAGTTTCTTCAGATTCTGCTACTTGATTTGATATGGTCTTATTTTTACAAATGTTCTAATTTTTACATATATCGATTAGATCTTATTTGGGTCAATATCATCAAGTTGCTCGGGCATTATCCTTTGAAACAAGATATTACATTTTGTGTTTACAAGTAGACCCTATAGGAAGATCCCAATTGTAAGGACATTTAGGCTGTGTTTGGTACGTAGTGAATCGTGGTGATAGGGAATGATGGTGAAACAAAAATGTTGTTTGGTACGCATGGTGATAGTGATAGGGAATTTTTCCGTGGTGAATCCATGGTGAATTTTGGCCTATTTTTGTCCCCATGGAAAAGCATGGTGAATGATGGTGAAAAAGTTCTTTTTAAGTCTCCATTAATAAATGGACATATGTGCAAAAAAAACCATACTATATTTTTCTTTCCCTCCACGTGCCACATATTTCCCTCCAAGATTTCTTTTCCGCCAACAAATTTGACTTCCGACCAAAACATTTTTCTCTCCAAGGCAATATTTTCAGCCACACATTTTCCCTCCAAGATAAAGTTTTCTTAGATTTTATTTCTTACAAGACAATATTTTCTGTCAAATCTTTTCCTTCCAAGAAAAAATTCCCGCCACATTTTTTCTCTAAGAATTTTTTGCCTCCAAAACAGCGTTTCCCCACGCCATTTTTTTTCCAAGATTAAATTTCCCACTAATTTTTTTTCCTGTAAGATAAAATTTCTCGTCAAATCTTTTTCTTCTGCAATTTTGTTTTACGCCACAACTTTTTTGTAAGACATTTTTTTCTCCAAGACAACATTTTCCGTCAAAACTTTTTTCCTTCAAGAACAACTTTTCAACAATACTTTTTCCGCATGACACTTTCTTTCCTCCAAGACAACATTTCCTGCCACTATTTTTTTCCTGCAAGGTAAAGTTTCCAACTAACTTTTTCTAGCAAGACTATTTGCCATCAAATCTTTTTCCCTCCAAATAAAAGTTTCCCGCCGCACATTTTTCCTGTAAGATAATTTTTTCCTCCAGGACAATGTTTCCTGCCGTACCATATGAATTTTTCTTGCTTTGGATGTCATAGGAATGGGAAATCATATCCGTACCAAAGCTTATCTTTATCTAGTTGAACATCTAAATATGATGAGGGCCTTCTATTATTGCCCACAGCATGAGCGACGTCAAGTGATATGTAATATGATTGAGAAAAATTGATCATATTGTATTTCCCAAAAAAATATTTATGATGAAATATTTTATTTTCCTAATTTTTTAATGAAGTATTTCTCTCCAATGATTGTTAAGAAATATAGCTATCATGTGAAAGAGTCTCCTTTATACTTTTAAAATTAAATAGTTCATACCCATACTAAAATTTGATGATTGAATATTTATATTATTATTGTCATAATTTTTTTATGTATGTGGTGCTTAATAAATAGAATTTATATTTGTATGAGGTGTTTTACATAAAAATAGTTCACTACCACTATCACTGTAACAATGTAACAAATAACATGTTTTAAAAATTTTCCCCATCCCTTTCACCATCACCATGCAGGTGTTGCCAAACAACAATTTTTAAACATTTCACTACCACTGTCACCATCACCGTCACCATCACCGTCACCATCACCGTCACCACGCATTTTGTCACCACGTACCAAACACATCCTTAATAAGTTTGTAAAGAGCCTTCTTCTAGAATGTATGCAGGAGTTTAATGATTGTTTGCTTGACAGTGGTCTACTTGAATTGAGTTTAAATGTTGTGAGGTTGTAGTTTAACAAAGGTTCCTTTTGGAAGGGTGGCATTCTTCACTCTTACAAAATCCCCCTCTTGCAAGAACAAGTTTTGCATCATCCAGTATGGCATATAAACCACGCCTTCTTCAGCAATAAACCATGCCTTTTCACTCTTATAGCATTTTTGATTCTATTTACACATACCTTTTATTAAGTTTTCTGGCTATTTATAACTTTCCATCCTCTTATTTGCTAACAAGTTCTCACAATTATTTGGATAACAAATTAATATTTATTTTGTACAGTGTCCAAAGCAGCCGGACAATACATATTGCGGGTATTATGTGCTGAAGTATATGAAAGACATCTTTGATGTGAGAAATAGAAATATTTGTGAATGTGTAAGCTACTTAACATTATATTCTTTTAGTTTGTTCAAATTTCTAAATAAATTAAAAAAATCACAATATGTTGATATATTTGTCATATGATTGCAGTATTATTCGAAGTATATTGGTTGTTGCTTCAACCAAGAAGAAATCGGTGAGGTACGAAACGAGTGGGCGACATGTGTTCTTGAGCACACATAAGATTATGTGACATGTGGGGGAGACATTTGTTCTTTAGCATAGACCAATGTGTGAAATTGTTTTAGTTAGTTTTCAGTTCGATTCTAGAGTGGATACTCAGTACTTTGTATTATTGAATTGTTGTATGGATGATTTAATATTAATTAAATTTAGTACGAGTTTCTTTCAAGATTTGGTGGAAATTTTGTTCAACTATGTGTTTGTTTGTGAAATGAAAAAGTATAACTGCATATTTATTATAATTTATTAATAATATGGTTAATTTGATCAATACAATTGGTTCGATATATGACCTGTGAAACTCTAATCAAAGACAACAGTTAATGATATGTTGTAAAATGTATGATTCTACAACAAACAGCACATGTTGTGTTATCCACACCTATTACAACAGGTTTGTCAGGAAAAAAATACACCTATTGCAACAGGTGTTTCTAGTGAACTACAACATGTATAACCTATTGTATAAATTGTGTATATTACAACAGACACACACCATGTTGTTTAAACAATCCTATTACAACGGTTAAATGTATGGAAAGACAACATACTCCAACTGTTGTATAAACGCGTATATTACAACATGTGCACTGCATGTTGTAATATACCTACCTATTATAACGGGTGTGTTTAGTGAAAGACAACATATTTCGACTGTTGTATAATATATATTACAACGGGCGAACCGCATGTTGTAAAAAATATCCCTATTACAACGGGTGTGTTTAGTAAAAGACAACGTCGTTCAACTTTTGTATAATATATATTACAACAGGTGCACCACATATTGTGTAAAATACCCATATTACAACATGCCATTCCTTAAAAGACAACATGTTTCAACTGTTGTATAAAATACATCTATTACAATATGCGATCACATGTTGTGTAAATCACCCCCCATAAGACCATGCGATCTAATACAACAGTTAACACATGTTGTAAATTGAGAAAATGAACTGTTGTAAAAAGCATTTTCTGTAGTAGTGGAACAATAAAGGACAAGTTCGATAGAGGAGTAGGTAGATGGTGGTGTGGCTATGATTGAAAAAGGAAGATGAGCCACCGTGTCGGAGAAAGGAGCGATGGGAGCGGTTCAAGAAGGGGTGGCGGAGGAAGGAGGGGCGCTGTGGAGGAAGGTTAGCTGTTGGAATATTTCAGACTTAGTCACTTAGAGAACTCAACATGAGCACACGCAAGTCTTTGTACATGTAACGGCCGGAACGTGTGCTGTTACACATTAGGCCCGAGTCTTATGGTCGCATCGATCCTGGTTTAATGGATCTAAGTAGTTAGTGTCATAGATATAGCCGTGTAGCTAGGATCTAAGAGTCATCCCCAGTTTTATTCAAGCATAATTTGAAGGTTAATAAAAACCAATCATTCAGTTCCTTCCGATTACTTTTGTTCTACTTGATAAGTCTGCGTTATATTTCATCTTATATGTGTGTTGGTATTTGCTGCTACAAGAGCCTGAAGCTCACACGTGGTATCTGAACCTCTTCCACATGTTGACATCACCCAACAAGTCGTAGAGCGAGGAGCTCAAGGACACATCAACGTCGAGAGAAGGTTCCGTGACCCTCAAGTACCGAATGCTGTCAAAATCAAACTACCCGGTGTGGGTAATGAAGATGAAGGTAAATATGCAAGCCCAAAGTGTGTGGGTGGCAATAAAGCAGGCACATGCAAATAATTAGTAGACCAAAGGAAAGATCAAATGACGCTCACCAGCATTTATCAAGCGATCCTGGAGGAGTGTGCCACCAAGGAAAGATCAAATGTCATATCAAGCGATCCCGGGAACCTGAAGACAATGCAGGTTGATGAAGTGGTCGGAGCCCTTAAGGCACACAAGGAGCGTTAGACTATGATGTTAGATACGAACGAGTGCTGCTAATGAAAAAGGTTATGAAATTCAGTCCGGAGCGCACTAGGAGAGGACTTCATCCCTCACAACAGTCGTGGTCGTGGTCAAAGCATCTGATATGGTTGAGGACATGGCAAACACCAAAAAAGAGGGGGACGTAGTTACACCATCAACACTTGCCAAGGCACTGATGGAAGTCTTGACAAAAGCCAAGATAAAAGTAAGATAAAATGTTTCCATTGCGACAACTTTGGTCACTACACTTCTAAATGTCGCAGTAAGCAATTCGATTAGGAAGCTGACCTCGTTCTCGTTCAAGATGATGAGCCATCCCTACTTGTAGCCATAAGTACACAAAAGTCACCTAGTATGATATTATTGACGAGGAAAAAATCACTCCAAGAACTTGCATCAATAAACACGAGCACCGTGAGTCAGATACATGGCACCTTGACAACAGGGCGAGCAACCATATGACCGACCAATGAAGCATGTTCAAGATCCTTGACGAGAGCATTCAGGGGCATGCTAAATTTGGTGACGGCTCAACAATTCAGATAAAAAGGGGAAGTGCTATTCCAATTCAAGAACTGGGGGCAACATCTACTAACTGAGGGATACTATTTACTAAATCTAGACAACAATATCATTAGTCATAGTCAACTGGTAGAAGAAGGAAAAAAGATTGTATTGCTCGTAGGATTCTTGTGGCTGTATGATAGGTATGTCAACCTATTAATGAAGGCGAAGCAGATCAACAACAGACTTTAAAAGGTGTCGTTGGAGACAAGTGAGCCTATATGTTTAATAATAAGTTTGAAAGAGACAACATGGTTGTGACATGCATGAATAGGGAATGCTAACTTCCATTCTTTAAAAATGATGAATGACAAGGGGATCTTACGAGACTTACCAAGAATCAATTATCCCACCTAAATATGTGAAGGATGTTTAGTTGCAAAGTAGGCTAGATTCCCTTTTCTTGGTGAAGCCAAGAATAGAGCAGCCAGACATCTTGAGCATGTTCATGCTGATCTCTACGGCCCAATAATTCCACCAACACTTACAGTAAACAAGTACTTCCTCCTGCATGTCGATGGCTTTAGTCAAATGGTGTGGGTACACATGATTAAGGCAAAGAGTGATGCATTTGAATAATTTTTAGAAGTTCGAGGTAAAGGTTAAAAAAGGGATTGAGCACACACTAAAAACCTTTGGGACAAATCGAAGAGGAGAGATTTTGTCCAAGAAATTTTCTAGTATGTTCGAGAAGGAGGGAATTTGGAGAACCTCACAACTATCTACACACCACAACAAAATAGTATAATGGAATGAAGGAAGCAGACTATCTTAGCTAAATCCAGGAGCCTGTCTAAGAGCATGAAGATGCCCGTAAATCTTTAGGGGGAGGTCGTGCAACATGCTGTGTATCTTATTAATAAAATGTCCACAAATGCACTTGACGGTGCCACCCATATGAAGCATGACAAACATGAAACCATAGTTTGAACACATTAGAGTGTTTGTCTGCACAACACATGTCAAAGTCCAAGCATTTTAACAAAGAAGCTCGACGATCAAAGTGGCCCAATGGTGTATTTAGGCATGGAAGAAGGAAGCAATGCTCATAGCTTGTTTGACACTCGATAAAGAAAACTCCATGTGAGCCGTAATATGATGCTTAAAGAACACATGTGTTGGGAATGGAATAATGTGAGGAGAGATGACTCTCAAAACTCAATCACGTTCATTGTCCATGAGTCCATTGAGGATGGTTAAGCAATGACCACACACTTAAAATGCAGGGCGATGACACCGAGCAATACTGGAATGTCACTGCATCAAGAGATTAATTGCTATTACCAACTAGCTCACCACCCATGCCAACACAGGTGAAGCCAACAACACCTGCAACATCGACACTATCATGGATTGGAAATCAATCATCGATAATTTCTACTGAAGACAAGATGTTGAGATATAGATCGCTTGATTATATCTATAATCAAACCAAAGGATAGATGCAACAAGCCAAGATGCTGCTTGTAGGAATTGAAGAACCTACAACCTGTTCGAAGCTACAAAGGAAAGGGAATGCATGAAGAAATAAGTCAAGAAATCAAGGTAGATGAGAAGAACATGACTTGGGTGCTAACTGAGCTGCCACTGGGACACAAGTCCATAGGCCTAAAATGGGTTTACAAACTCAATAAGGATATTCAAACATGGATTCTTAAACACTAGGTATGTGTATACATATAATGGCAACTAAAAATGCAACATGGATATAGGGGATATAGTTATCCAGATTGGTAGAATTCTAATAGTCCAATATACATAAAGAATAAATATAAAGAATACTAACATCACAAATATAACTACGGGTGCATTTGTATTCCTACAAACTTACTCACATATGGAATGTGTTGGTTTTGAACCCTAGATTTTCCTATTAAGGGTGCTTTCACATTTTATATATATATATATATATATATATATATATATATATATATATATATATCTTACAATATAAATATTCAATATTACTATCTAAATAGAACTATATTGTCTTATAGAGAGTATGACAATTGGGGGTCTAATCGGTACAAGATGATCATATACCTAGATATGTAACCTTGATCACAATGTGACCTAGATGGAAATATAAGGAATTGTGATGCTAATAGAAATGGAACAATAAACCTATATAGAAAGTTTAAATAACATGAATTGAACAACTTTGGATTACAAGCCAAATAGTGACAAATATTATTCTATTGTGTAGCTCATTCATCAACAAACCTTGGAGACATTTGGATGGTGAATTTCACCCGTAGAAATAGGGTTAGTCGTGAATATAAGGAATGTACATCCTCTATTTTATTTTGGGCATTATTTGACTAAAATATACATTCTTTTAATGAGGCATCTCTTGAACTGTTATTCTACTTGAAAATCACTTGCTTGGACATTTATTATTTTTCCTTCTCTCAATTCATGATATTCAATTGGTTATTGTGATACCTTGTTTATAATGGGTTTTTGGACCCCTTGGCGCGCTCCCGCTAGAGGCTTGCAACAAGTGCAATCCACGAGGTCGGGAGGCACGGGAGAGATGGGATCTTTGCTTTCGATATTTGTATTGTCCCACACAAACTACCTACGTCTACTAAGACACTACACCAGCAAGCGCACGGGGTCGTGCCGTAGTATAGGTGAGGCGACAAGTACGGGGTCGGTCCATGGAGATAGAGGGGGTGCTAGAGTTAGATGTCGTGAGCTACGTTCCTAGTGCGGAGAGTAAGGTTTTTAGGGTTTTAAGGTTGATTGGTTGATTACACTAATGAGAAAGTGAGGGATGCGAAAAGAAAACTAAATTATGGAAGAGCAAGCAAATTAGTAAACTAAGTTATCAAACTAACCAAGTAGGAACAAGAAGGGCTACACTACTCTAGCAAGGCAAGAAGCAAATAAGAACTAGACTAACCACTAGCAAGAGCAAGAGCCTAAGTTAACGCTGAAGAGTAAAACTAAGCAATTGACTAAGTTAGACTAAAGAAATTGAACTAAGCTAACATTAACAAGCAAACTAAGCGATTAGGGTTTTATGCAAGGTGATTAAGGTGGGTGGGCTGTTTGGGAATGTCACTTTGATTTTAGTTGGGGGAGTTCATTAAACATGCATGGTGCTCAATTCATATCTAGACTACCAAACCAAACAACAAGGGAAATGCCATTAGAACATACCCTATACTACTAGTAGAAGACTAGGGTTAGGTGTAGTTCTAGTGAGATTGGCCAAATCTAGGTTTCTAGGGTAAGTGATAGTGGACAATTGAGGGTTGAGGGTAGAGATGGGAGTGGAGATGAAGGGGTTTAACCTCATGCCACTAGCCACTCTAGCCTTTAGAAGGCCCTAGGCAATTGCGTCACTCTCACTTACACTAGCCACTTAAATCTCACACTCATTTGTAGGAGGAGGGATGTGTATGTAGGAACAAAGGGGGCTAGCTAGGGATCCACTAATTGGACCTAGGAGCCATTCCTAAGATTGCCACATACACCCCAATTCCCCCTAGGAATGAAGTGTCATCAAAAACCTCAAAATAAGCAATTCATACAAGAAGCACAAACCACATGCAATAAGATAGGAAAAGAGATGGAAGCAAGAAGTAATCATCATAAATATGAATCATGTTCATTACAATAATTTATCCCCCAACATGGTATCAAAGTAACATTTTAATCCCAAACAGCCCACCACAAGGGGGCTTAGCTAGACATAATCATGAAAATAGGAAAAGAAAGGGGTAGAAGAAGTAGGGACTCCATGAAGCTTGATGTAGAAGCCTCCTTCTTCACCTCCAAGCTTGCTGTAGACGTCCTCCTCCCTCCAAGGATGCAAGGGTGCATTAAAATGGTGGAATGGATGGATAGAAACCTAGAGAATCTAGGGTTCTATGGTGGAGATGAGTGGAAAGTGGGTGGAAATGGGGTTGAATGCAAGGAAAAAGGTGGATGGGAGTAATGGATGCAAGGGAGCAGCTAGGTTGCGGCTAGGGGTGCTCTCCCTCGAGCCCTAGAAGCAAATAGTGCTTATATATGAGCTAGGGTTAAGTGGGGGTATAATAGGAAAAGCAATGAAAAAAAGTTAGGTTTTGGGGTGGTAGCATGGTCGTGTTGGGCGGCACGGCCGTGGTGGGTAGGAGTGGGCACGACCGTGGTGGAGGAGAATGGCCATGTTGGCTAAGTGTTAAATCAACAGGTTGATGGGTGAAAATGAAGGCTGGTAGCACGGCCGTGCTGGATAGAACGGCCATGTTGGGGACTAGGTAGAACGGTCGTGCTGGGTAGCACGGTCGTGGTGGAGGAGGTCGTTCTAAGCAACACGCCTGTTCCATCTTCATCTAGCACGGTCGTGATGGTCAGCACGGCCGTGGTGGCTGACTTGCTTGAACTTAAATAATTTGTCGATCAACCTGTAACTTTGCTCAACTTCCAGCACGGCCGTTCCATGGCACCACGGCCGTGCTGGGGTCTTCTAACACTAGCATGGCTTCAAACTTCATAATTCTTGGATGTCTTTGCTTGGAGACGATTCTTGGCCACTGGAGGTAGGTTGAGGGAGACTTTGGGGCCTTCTTTGGGTCCCTCCTTGAGTGGGGGAACCCTAGAACTCCCTCTCTCTCTCTCGTCCATCTAAGCATGGTCCAAGTACCTAACATACAGTGCAAAGAACATCCATAAGCGTATTTGCAATGATAATCATATTGGGGGAAAATACTTGTAATCTAACATGTTTAGATGCAACTTAAATACAAAATGGCACAGGATGGAGCCCTAAAATAGGGCTGCATCACCACCCCAAACTTAAAACATACTTGTCCTCAAGTATGCTCCAACTCAATCTCTCTTTTCCGTTCTTTTCAACAAAAACAAATGACAAATGCAAAGCAGCAGAAGATTATTGAATATATATAGTCTTGGAAATGACTAAGTGCATGTGTCTCACATCTCTCCTCTCCTTCTTTCACAACCCAATCATGAACTGAGCACTGAGCATACAAACTTCAAATATAAAGCATAGAAACACAAGTTGTCCGTATGTCCTTTATGTCATTCCGGGTAAACCGTTTCATGTTGATGTTAATCACAGGTGACTAGGAGTGTTGTTTCACTTTCATGCATTTGGTCTTATGCTTCAAACCACACTAGATGATCCACTTGGCTGTAGAAAGGGTAAAGTGAGCTAGATTTGATGTTTTCTAGCTCAATGGGTATAAAAAAAGAAGAAAGGGTTGCGGTAAGATTTGGAGTGCTTTTACACACTCTTCTTTTCTTTATTTGAATGCTCTTAAACAGGAGCATCCTTTTATTTTATTTTTGCTTTTCTTTTTCTTTTTCTTTGCCCTTGGTGTAGATAGGGCATATGGTGTATAGAGTGAAGTGGAGAGATAAAGATGTGGGCACCCCAAACTTTTGGAGGTGGCCACAGCTAATATGTGCACGTTGGCATCTTTTTATGAGGCAGAGGGGTATGGAGATGGTGGAAGAATAGTCGGATCAAAGAGGGGTCATCAATGTAGTTTTCAACATACGATTCCCTGCATAAAAGCTAATTCAACACTTCACCAAGTAATATCACATCACATGATAGAATTAACACAATATTCATATTTCTACCAAGTGATTCCATTGGCTTTAAGCGTTTGTCGCTTGCTCAATTCATGATTCAACCAAAGCATTCACAGACTTAAGAGATGTGGTTCACATGTAAAAAGTCACAAACAAGACCATATATCAATAAGATCTATGAATGTAGCATGCATTTGTCACAAGAGTAAACCTTTTCATTTCAAACATTGGAGATTAAGTCAAAACATCCTATCGGAGCAAGAATTCAAATCTGGGAAAAATTGGCCAAAATGGTGCCAATTTGCACTAAATCACATTTAAACCTACTTTAGGGAATTTTAAAGACATAAAGCAGAAAATCCTACTTAACATGCACAAAAAAATTATCAAAACTACATGAGAATGCAATGCATGGTATGAAGAAGCAAAATTTTTGAAAAATTACTCAAAAATGCAGAAATCAACTAAATGTCATGCAAAGATGCAAGAAAAAGACAATCTATACTAGGTGGGTTAAACATCAAACAAACGATGATCAGGTGGAACAGGCAACTGTCAAAATAAGCTGAAAACAGAGGACTTACCGCCCCACCACCCCAAACATTTGAACCATGTTGTCCTCAGCATGAAACTAAAGTTTAGGGATGATAGGGTAGAAGTCAGGGTTGTGGTGGTGTGGGGTCCTGCGACGGGCCAGACTGTGGAGGAGTATGCTAGTAGTAGTGGCCCCAGTACTCTGCCTGTGGAGGCGGATATGTCTCCTGGTAGGTAGCAATTGACCCCCAGAAATCCTCCCCCCATTGGGGGTTTCTTTGTGTCTGTGCATGCTGGTATTGATACATGTGGTTGATTTGGTGATGCATCTGCTGTTGATCCAACCACATGTCCTATTGCATTTTCTGAATCCCTTCCAATTGTGTATGGATGGATGACATATCATATGCATTTTTCGAAGGTGGCTGCACCTCAAACTCTTCCATTCTCGGTCTTGTGCGGCGTGGATTCTCCAAAGATCATTGCTGTTCTGGCACGTTGGTTTCCCCCTCTTCATCAGGTAAGGCTACACTTGGTGCTTTGTATCCCTCTCTAGGGGTGTCTTCCTCATAGCATGATAACTGATTGAGAAAATCATCCACAGGCCCTGCGTCCTTGAGCAAAAGGGGGGCATGGTAAGGGAGTTCCAAAGTGATACCAGGGTAGCCGGGGTTCAGCACATAAAAAATTTTGTCATCCTTGAGGGATATTGTCTGTGACCTCGCAAGATAGTTTAGGTCCACATATTTGTTTCCATCTACCTTGGTGAATCCTTCCAGATTGCATCCCAACGCCCTCACTAAAGTGGTGACAATCCCTCCCATGATGAATGGGTTTTTACTTTTGGATGGGATTGTCTTCACGTGATCAATAACCATGGCACCCACGTTCACAAACCCCTCGCTTACAACTGTAACCATGAGAAAAAGGTCTTTTTGGGCGCCTGATCCTTGATTATCATAGCGACCAAACACGGTATTTGCCAGCACTTTTTGCAAATATCTCAAGAGTGGGTTGTGGATCTTGCTCGTTTTAGATTTCCCTGAAGAGAAAGTAGATTCGCCTGTGAGTGTCTTCCACATCTTGGCGTAATCTGCCTTACCATTCTTATCAAATCTTCCCCCATCGAATTTCCTTGCCATTTCTGGGTTGGGGGCAAAGATTGCATTGATATGAGATGCATTGAGGACATGTGTTGAGCCGTTTAATTTGAACCTGATAGCATCCTCTCCCCGATACTGAACTTTCTCTAAGGTTGTGAAGAACTCACGAGTGATCTCCAAGTATGCTTCTTTGATCTTAGTTAAAATATCGTACAATCCACAGTGTTTTAGATGAAAACCAAAACTGAAATTGACACCTAAGGCTTCCATTGTGGGCACACATGCATATCTAGTGGAAATCACCCTTCTTGTCATGCATTCAGGGTGAAGGGGTTTCACTACTTCGCTTCTTGAGATTCCTCTGCCATAAGTGGTTCCTTGTGGTTGCTTTCCCACCCATGTGAGTCTGTCCTCCTCTAATCTTGATAGGATATCCACTGGTTCATCCTCCAATTCCTCACTCTCAGTATCATCTGCTTCCTCTTCTTGATAGGTATGTGACCTCGAACTTGTGTCCAAGTTCAAGGGCACTCTTTCATTGCTTCCACTGGGTCAGACAGATGATGTCGAATGCCTTGCTGGAGCTGGTCGTGGCGGTAGGCGTGAGGATGAAGCTTCATTAGTTTTCTTAGTCCTTCGCTCACGAGCCAGTGTAGTGACTTCAATAGAATCCACCAGATTCTCCAGCTCTTCTTCTTCTTCCTCCTCTTCCCCAGTGTTGTTGTAGCTTGGATCTGAGAAGTGCTCGCTGGAGGGAGAGTGTAGTCGAGAGGTGCTCATCGAATCTGGCCGTCCAAAGGAACGTGAAATTGAATTGGACGGTGCGGAGGTGCTGCCAGACTACTGTGAACCGGCCGCTCATTTGGACCTTCTTTTGCCACCGGTGAGGATGATTGTGGTCTTCTCTACTCATTTCTTGATTGCTTTGCCCATGCCCTTCATGATTGCAAGATTCTCTGACGAGGGACGAAGCTAGCACTGAAAAACGCAGCCCCGGGTTGATGGGGTGGAATTTTCGTGTAGCTGGAGGAATCAGAGGTGATGAACGGTGGAAATCGAAGCTAGAGGTTGGGGAAAACGATTAGGTACCAAAGGAACCTCAAATCCGGAGTTTGGGAGTAAGAGGAAGTGATTTGGGGGTGTAGGGAACTCGCCCTAATCGCCATAAGTCACGGCACGGCCGTTCTGGTTTGCAAAAAAGAACGAGGGGACATGTTGGGTCGGGGTAGATGTTAGGTTTATATGGGCCAGCACGGCCATTTTGGTCAGCACGTCCATGTTGGTTTTATGCCAACACGGCCGTTTTGGACAGCACGGCCGTGTTTCCAGGGGCCAAAATCTTCAATCAACCTGTTGGATGCGTCTTTATCAGCACGGTCGTTCCGTTTCAGCACGGCCGTTTTGGTCAGCACGGCCGTGCTACTCTCTTTCAAGTCAAAACTCAAAATTTCATCAAAACTCTTCAAAACTCATCTTTTAATCATCATGAATGATCTTTTCTTGGTGGAATATCCACCACCCTGACCGACTATGCCTCAATCTTCAGCTTGAACCTGTTCAACCTGTCATTACATCAAAACAAAAAACAAAACTATCAAGCACAAGTGTGTGTGTGTGTATTTGTGTAAAACAAAACTAAAGTATCAAAAGAAGGGTTCGAGAATCCCAAACCACGTGGGTTGCCTCCCACTAGCGCTAAATTTAACGCCTTCATCCAGGCTTATTGATTGTTGGACTTTTTCACTTTTTCGAAATCTTCAAAAGATCCTTGTAGTAAATCCCTTTCTCATCCTCGTCCAAGCATTCTTCTTCCTTAGATTCTTCTTCTATAAGCATGACAATATCGAAATCTTGGTTGGCCTTGTCCGGGCCAACCACAACAACTGATTTTAGCCTTTGCCCATTAACAGCGAATTCCTTAGCTCCTTCTTTTGCACAAATGATCACTGCCCCGGATGGGTACACCTTCTTGACAAGGTAAGGACCTTCCCATCTAGAACGAAGCTTTCCGGGGAAGAACTTCATCCTTGAATTGTATAGCCATACCCATTTGTCGGGCTCAAACTCTTTCTTCTTTATGATCTTGTCATGTAGAAACTTGGTTCTTTCCTTGTAGTTCTTTGACATTTCGTATGCTTCATGTCACATTTCTTCTAGCTCGTGCAATTGAAACTTTCTTTTCATTCCGGCTTTCTCTTCATCGAAGTCCATCGTCTTCAAGGCCCACAATGTCTTGTGTTGCATCTCAACCGGAAAATGGCAACTCTTACCATAGACAAGCTTGAACAGTGTGGTGCCAATCGGGGCTTTATATGCAGTCCTATATGCACATAAAGATTCATTGAGTCGAAGTGACCAATCCTTACGGTCCGGTCGCACCGTCTTCTCCAAAACGAGCTTTATCTCCCGATTTGCCAACTCAACTTGACCACTCGTTTGAGGGTGGTAAGGAGTAGCTACACTATGGTTAACTCCATGTCTCTTTAGCATCCCTTGGAAGGTGCGGTGGATGAAATGACTCCCACCATCACTAATCATAGCCCTTGGAACACCAAAACGGCTAAAGATGTTGGATTTCATGAAATCACACACCACCTTATGATCATTTTTCCTTGTTGCCACAGCCTCAATCCATTTTGATACATAGTCTACGGCGACCAAGATGTAGACATACCCGAAAGAAGGAGGGAAAGGACCCACAAAGTCAATCCCCCAAACATCAAACACTTCTACCACAAGAATAGGTGATAGAGGCATCATGTCCCTCTTTGAGATGGTGCCCACTTTTTGGCACTTGAAGCAACCCTTGCAAAAGTCATGAGCATCTTTGAATAATGTTGGCCAGTAGAAACCACATTGAAGAACTTTGGCGGCCGTGCGTTTCCCTCCAAAATGGCCTCCACACACTCCGGAATGGCACATAGATAAGACTTCTTGCTGCTCCATCTCCGGAATGCACCTCCTAATGAGTTGGTCCGGGAAATACTTTAAAAGGTGAGGGTCATCCCAAATGTAGTTCTTTACCATAGCAAACAATCTCTTGCTTTCCTCTCTTGTCCGCATGCTCGGTATCCTCCCACTGGCTAAGAAATTCGCTATGTGCTTGTACCATGGCTTTTGGACAGATGAGACTAAGAGGAGTTTTTCATGTGGCATTGTCTCTTTGATTGGACTTGTCATATCAAAAGGTCCATCAAGGCAGGAGAGATGATCTGCAGCACCATTTTCTATCCCTTTCTTATCCATAATTTCTATGTCAAATTCTTGGAGCAACAAAATCCATCAGATCAACCTTGGCTTTGAGTCTTTCTTGGACATGAGATACTTCAACGCAACATGGTCCGTGTAGATTGTCACTTTGTTTTACAAGAGATACGGCCGGAACTTGTCAAGAGTGAAGATCACCGCAAGCAACTCCTTCTCAGTAGTCGTATAGTTTATTTGAGCATCGCCTAATGTTTTGCTTGCATAATAGATAGCATGAGGAATTCGGCCGATGCGTTGACCCAGCACAGCCCCCACCGCCATATCGGATGCATCCGTCATGATCTCAAATAGCAAAGAGAAATCTGGGGGTTGCATGATAGGAGCAGAAATAAGCCTCTCTTTTAGATGATTGAAGGCTTCAACACATTTGTCATCAAACTCAAATTCAACATATTTCTCAAGTAATCGACAGAGTGGTCTTGAGATTTTACTAAAGTCCTTGACAAAGCGCCGGTAAAAACCTACATGTCCCAAGAAAGATCGAACATGTCTTACGGTCAAAGGGAAGTCGAGTGTAGAAATAAGGCCCACCTTGGCTTTATCCACTTCAATCCCATCTTTCGAAACTCAGTGTCCCAGAACTATACCCTCAGGTACCATGAAATGGCTCTTTTCCCAAGATAGAACTAAGCAAACTTTTACACATCTTTCCAGAACCACAGCTAGATGTAGCAAGCACTCATCAAAGGTTTTCTTGAAAACTAAAAAATCATCCATGAAAACCTCAAGTGACGAATCAAGCATGTCAGCAAAGATCGAGGTTACACATCTCTGGAAAGTGGAAGGGGCATTGCACAATCCAAATGGCATTCTCCGGTAGGCAAATGTACCACTTGGACAAGTGAATGTCATCTTTTCCTGATCCGCCGGATGCACAGCAATCTGAAAATATCCTGAGTATCCATCAAGAAAATAGTAGAAGCTCTGCCCAGACAATCTCTCTAAGATCTGATCAAGAAACGAAAGTGGGTAGTGGTCCTTCTTTGTCTTTTCATTGAGCTTCCGGTAATCTACGCACATTCTCCACTTCGATTGCTCTCTCACCGGCATAAGCTCACCATCGGCATTTTCTGCAATCGTAATCCCGCCCTTCTTGGGCACAACTTGGATGGGACTCACCCACGTACTGTCATAAATGGGATAGATGATCCCTGCATCAAGCAACGTAACAACCTCTTGAGTTACAACGTCCTTCAACTTTGGATTTAGCCTTCTTTGCATTTGACGGGTCGGCCTCGCATCTTCTTCTAAGTATATCCGATGCACACAAATGGAGGGGTCAATCCCCCTCAAGTCAGCAATTGACCATCCAATGGCTTGGATGTTCTTTCTCAAGACTTCCATCAAGGCATCTTCTTGCTCATGAGAGAGAATGGAGGAAATGATCACCGGGAGGGTGTCATTTGAGCCAAGGAAAGCGTACTTCAATCCTTCAGGAAGTTTCTTCAACTCAAGAATGGGGGGTGCTTCAAGGGAGTTCTTCAAAGGTGCAGAAATAGAAGGGAGGTCCTGACTTGCAGCCACTAAGGCTATCTCACACTCTTCCTCATCTTCGTCATCATCGTCAGGGAACTCAACAATTGGTTCAAGACCTCTACCTTGGGTGGCAGTCTCAATCCATGCAGGTAGGAACTCTTCAACAATCTCATCTAGGCATTCCACCAAATAACAATCTTCCTCGGTGGCCCCTATCACTTCGGCTGTAGTAGAAGACTTGAAGATGTTCAACCTGATCTTCATGTGCATGAATGTAACATACATGGTCCCTGTCCTCACATGGATCACGGCATCAGCTGTGGCTAAGAAAGGTCTCCCTAAGATGATTGGCACCTTTCTAGCTTCCATTTCCATATCAAGAATGATAAAATCGGATGGGAAGAAGGCAGAAGTATCCTCATCAAGATGGACCAGAACATCATCCACATGCCCTCTAGGCGTCTTCATAGATCGGTTAGCCAACTGTAGAGTGCAATGGGCTGGCCTCAACTCCCCCATTTGGAGCTCAGCAAACAGATCATATGGCATCAAGTTTACGCTAGACCCCAAGTCAAGAAGAGTCTGGTCTATGCGATGTGCCCCGATGTAGCATGAGATGATGGGAGCACCGGGGTCTTTTCTTTTCCGGGGGATGGTGTGTTGGAGAATGGAGCTCACTTGCTCAGTGAGCTTGATCTTCTTAGGCGTCCTCCCTATTGTCTTTCTTTTGAAAGTGCACAATTCTTTAAGGAATTTTGCATAGGACGGAATTTGCTTGACTACATCTATAAGAGGTACATTGATTTTCACTTGCTTGAAGATCTCCAAAATATCATCTGCATGCTTCTTCTTTTTCTTTGCAACAGAAGGCTCCTCAAGTGCATTAGGATATGGAGGGAGTTGGGAACCCAATCGGTCCAACTCAACAGTATCATCCACTGGTATCACTGGAATCACAGTATCACGGCTCAGTATCACAGTATCACTGCTCGACGTCACGGTATCAACACTGCCTCTTATCATAGTATCATCAATCTGCATCTCAGTATCAACCTGCTCTGCCTCAGTGTCATCTCTGCCAACAATTGTACCATGGGGCCTCTCCAAGGTCTTGCCACTCCTCAACGTAGTCACAGCCTTCACATGCTCATGGGTGGTAGAAGAGGGAGCTTGTGGAGGTGGTTGTGGTTGTTGGGGTGGTGGAGGCCTTTGGTGAGGGGAGTTGGGATTTTAAAGGATGAATTGGGGTTGCGGTTGTTGTTGTGGTGGGGGATGATATTGTGGAGGTGGTTGTTGGTAAGTGTGAGGTGGAGGTGGAGCATATTGATAATTGAGCGGCGCTTGAGGAGGTGGAGGAGCATAGGGGTTTGGTGGGGCTTGGTAAGATGGTGGAACATAAGCACTCGAAGTGTTCCCTAGAAAAACCCCATCATTGTTCGGATTTGGTAGTGGTTGAGATGGAAGTCTACCTTCTTCCCTTCTAGCCAAAGAGAGAGAAATTTGGTCCAACCTCTGCTCAAGACGGTTTATAGACTGCCCATGTGCATTGACGTCTTTTTTTACTTCATCCATGCTTCTTAGCCTTCCTAGTACCTCATCCTCAAACTTGGAGCTGTAGCGTGGCTTTTTCTGCCCCTGCCCTTGCCCTTCCTCGTTCTGTTGTTTCCAGGAGAAGTTGGGGTGGTTCCTCCACTCGGGAGTGTAGGAACTGGACATCGGGCCCTGGTTGTTGCGGCCACCAAAGGAATGTAAAGCGTTAACTTCCTCGTCTACAGTATCCACAGCCATTGCGGGTTGGCTAGAAGAACCACCCACTTGATTCTTCATCATCTGCATCATATCTGCCATCATTTTCATCATGTCGGGGTCAGTGGCATTGCGTGCGGGAGCCATGGAAGAACGGGGAGGGGTGTAGTTTCGGCCGCAATGCCCCCTTTAGTGGAAGCTCGGTGGCGTGAATTCTCAGCGAGATGCTCAAACAGCGGCCATGATTCCTCGGGCGGCTTTTCCATGAACGTGCCCCCACAAGAGGAATCTACATTGTTTTGGCTCTGCTCCTCAAGCCCAGTGTAGAAGGCATGAACTAGCTGCCAAAGCGGAACCTCATGATGAGGGCAGTCACGAAGCAGCTTCTGGAACCTCTCCCACGCCTCGTGGAAGGGCTCGTTGTCTTTCTGGGCAAATGATGTGATGCATCTTCTCATGTAGGATAACTTGGTGATGGGGAAGAACTTCTTGAGAAACTCGTTCATCACCTCATTCCAAGTGACCAACTCTGGCCTCGAGGCGTACCACTCCTTGGCCTTCTCTTTGAGGGAGAAAGGAAAGAGCATCCTCCTAATTGAGTCATCGGTGGCGGCAGGCGTGCGGAAGGTAGAGCACGTTTCAAGGAACGTGTCTATGTGGTGGTAGGGGTTCTCGTTCTCCATACTGAAGTATGTAGGGAGAAGCCCCAAGAGTGCCGGCGGGATGGAGAATTGTTGACCTGGCATCTGGTCAACTAGAGTGGCGATGGGGGAGTTGTAGTTCCCCGACGTGAAGTACTCGTGAAGCGGGCGATGTGGCAGTGGAACCTCCGGTGGCGGGTCGTTCTGTGCCATCTCGGCCTCTCGGTGTAGGTTGCGACGAGTTTGATGCCTTCTTCTTCTAATCTCGGGGTCGTAAACCACCAAGTCGGTGCAAGTCGAACGCGTGCTATGCATGCACAGTTGTCACCTGCGCAAGTCACGAACAAACAACAAGGAGCCAAGTTAGCGAACCAATATGCAAGAGTAACACAAAGAATAAATAATAGCAATGGTGAGGGCAAAAGGAAAGGCTAAGCTACACTATCTAACTAGGTCGAGTGCCTCTATCCCCGACAACGGTGCCAGAAAGCTTGGCGTGCTCCCACTAGAGGCTTGCAACAAGTGCAATCCACGAGGTCGGGAGGAACGGGAGAGATGGGATCTTTGCTTTTGATATTTGTATGGTTCCACACTAACTACCTACGTCTACTAAGACACTACACCCGCAAGCGCACGGGGTCGTGCCGTAGTATAGGTGAGGCGGCAAGTACGGGGTCGATCCGCGGAGATAGAGGGGGTGCTAGAATTAGATGGCGTGAGCTACGTTCATAGTTCGGAGAGTAAAGTTTTTAGGGTTTTAAGGTTGATTGGTTGATTACACTAATGAGCAAGTGAGGGATGCGAAAAGAAAACTAAATTATGGAAGAGCAAGCAAATTAGTAAACTAAGTTATCAAACTAACTAAGTAGGAACAAGAAGGGCTACACTACTCTAGCAAGGCAAGAAGCAAATAATAACTAGACTAACCACTAGCAAGAGAAAGAGCCTAAGTTAACGCTGAAGAGTAAAACTAAGCAATTGACTAAGTTAGACTAAAGAAATTGAACTAAGCTAACATTAACAAGCAAACTAAGCGAATAGGGTTTTAAGCAAGGTGATTAAGGTGGGTGGGCTGTTTGGGGAATGTCACTTTGATTTTAGTTGGGGGAGTTCATTAAACATGCATGGTGCTCAATTCATATCTAGACTACCAAACCAAACAACAAGGGCAATGCCATTAGAACATACCCTATACTACTAGTAGAAGACTAGGGTTAGGTGTAGTTCTAGTGAGATTGGCCAAATCTAGGTTTCTAGGGTAAGTGATAGTGGACAATTGAGGGTTAAGGGTAGAGATGGGAGTGGAGATGAAGGGGTTTAACCTCATGCCACTAACCACTCTAGCCTTTAGAAGGCCCTAGGCAATTGCATCACTCTCACTTACACTAGCCACTTAAATCTCACACTCATTTGTAGGAGGAGGGATGTGTATGTAGGAACAAAGGGGGCTAGCTAGGGATCCACTAATTGGACCTAGGAGCCATTCCTAAGATTGCCACATACACCCCAATTCCCCCTAGGAATGAAGTGTCATCAAAACCTCAAAATAAGCAATTCATACAAGAAGCACAAACCACATTCAATAAGATAGGAAAAGAGATGGAAGAAAGAAGTAATCATCATAAATATGAATCAAGTTCATTACAAGAATTTATCCCCCAACATGGTATCAAAGTAACATTTTAATCCCAAACAACCCACCACAAGGGGGCTTAGCTAGACATAATCATGAAAATAGGAAAAGAAAGCGGTAGAAGAAGTAGGGACTCCATGAAGCTTGATGTAGAAGCCTCCTTCTTCACCTCCAAGCTTGTTGTAGACGTCCTCCTCCATCCAAGGATGCAAGGGTGCATGAAAATGGTGGAATGGATGGATAGAAACCTAGAGAATCTAGGGTTCTATGGTGGAAATGAGTGGAAAGTGGGTGGAAATGGGGTTGAATGCAAGGAAAAAGGTGGATGGGAGTAATGGATGCAAGGGAGCAGCTAGGTTGCGGCTAGGGGTGCTCTCCCTCAAGCCCTAGAGGCAACTAGTGCTTATATATGAGCTAGGGTTAAGTGGGGGTATAATAGGAAAAGCAATGAAAAAAAGTTAGGTTTTGGGGTGGTAGCACGGCCGTGCTGGGCGGCACGGCCGTGGTGGGTAGGAGTGGGCACGGCCGTGGTGGAGGAGAACGGCTGTGTTGGCTAAGTGTTAAATCAACAGGTTGATGGGTGAAAATGAAGGCTGGTAGCACGGCCGTGCTGGATAGAACGGCCGTGTTGGGGACTAGGTAGAACGGTCGTGCTGGGTAGCACGGCCGTGGTGGAGGAGGTCGTTCTGAGCAACACGCCCATTCCATCTTCATCTAGCACGGCCGTGCTGGTCAACACGGGCATGGTGGCTGACTTGCTTGAACTTCAATAATTTTTCGATCAACCTGTAACTTTGCTCAACTTCCAGCACGGTCGTTCCATGGCACCATGGTCATGTTGGGGTCTTCTAACACTAGCATGGCTTCAAACTTCATAATTCTTGGATGTCTTTGCTTGGAGACGATTCTTGGCCACTGGAGGTAGGTTGAGGGGGACTTTGGGGCCTTCTTTGGGTCCCTCCTTGAGTGGGGGAACCCTAGAACTCCCCCTCTCTCTCGTCCATCTAAGCATGGTCCAAGTACCTGAAATACAGTGCAAAGAACATCCATAAGCGTATTTGCAATGATAATCATATTGGGGGAAAATACTTGTAATCTAACATGTTTAGATGCAACTGAAATACAAAATGGCACAGGATGGAGCCCTAAAATAGGGTTGCATCACCCCTCCTGCTATATTGTCTTTTTATTTGAAATTGACTAAAATGTCAATCTTGTCACTCTGTTTTATGCATGCTACATGTTTGACTAGAATATCTAGAATAGTAGTACTGATGTACAACCATATTTATATAGGGTGTGTGTTTTCCGCCCGGGTGTGCGTTTCCACCCTTGTTTATTTTTAGGCCATGATCCTATGGTGTTGTGGCCATGTTTTAGGTATATTTAGTCAACATTGTTATGCATGCAAATATTTATTGTTTTAATGTGAATCTGTGGATGATTGTTATGGCAAGACACTCTTTTATTATCATGTTTGTAAATTTGAAATTTTATATGCCTCATTTCTTTTGTCACTTTTCTCTTGAACATACCTAATTGCAAATAGCCCCCTCTTCTTGTGGGAACATCTCTTTTTGTACTTTTAACCCTATATAATGCCCAGAATGTTTTATATATGTACATACTCAGCCTTTGCTGACCTCTATGTTGTTTCCTATGTTCTGGGTGATGTTCCTTTCCACCCAGGTTTAGGTACATTAAGATCAAGGTTGCTCGAAGATCATATAAAGAGAATTATACCTAAGGATAGCTTGGAATGGCTAGTTTACTCTCTACTACAGGGCTTATTTGTAGTTAGTTCAATTTTTTGTAATATCACCTTTTATGGTGATGAGCAATTGTATAATGATACCTTTGTAACTTTGTAGTAGTTTTGTTCCGCTGCTTATTCATTATCATGCTCTGTAACTAGTACCATTTGAGAAATGAATGAAATTCCTCCTTTCCTTATTACCTTTTGGTACGTTTGGAATTGGATGGGCTATTTCTTCAATTCAGTGAAGAGTGGATCCCTTGTTGGGTCTCCCTCTTTACAAAATGGTATCATAACCTAAGCAGTCGGTAACTTGACTATTTCAAGTTATCCTAGGATGACTCTTAATTAGGTAGGTGACCCTTAGAGGTTTTTGGAAAACTGATTACCTAGTCATAGAATACCAATTATGGTTTTTAAATCCTGATTATTTTGGTCACTTACACTCCTCAACCCATCTATGCGGATGTGGGTTAGTCGTAGTAACCCTTAACAGCCATGTCCTCTTTATGTATGTGGGATGTTGCCACATGGAACTGACTTTCGTAGAGTTTGGTTTCTACTTCCGATTTTCTAGGATTCTTCCTTAGAGCTATGAAGTCTGGGTTGGCTAGATGGTTATAGAATTGGATTGCCTTTGTTATCACCTTTACCCCTTATATTTGTTGTTACCTAGCATGCCTCACATACATCCATTTTGGGTTGAGCATGCGTGAAAGACAACATAAAACCCTGATGTAATTTATAGAGTTGATATTATTTCTTTGACACTATGTGATAATTAGGATTAGCTCTTTTATGGTTAGGCATGACTTTCCCTCAACATGGAGCACCTCATCATAGCTATGCCCCATGGCCATTATATAATGGCAGGGTACCGATCTCATTGAGCTTGTTATGTCTCATATATGAGAATTGTTTGGTGAAAGTTATAACTTTTGGTAGGTATCCTTAAGTGTTCACCCCTCTAACCCAAATAGTGCACTTAGTTTACCTAGTGATCGATATGAGTAGGTTGACTATATAGGTTACCTTATCATGGGAAGAACAATGGTTGTAAACCAGCTAGTGATGGGAATAAATTCATCCTATAACATTGGATAATCTTATGACTTCATTAGGTCCTGAGATGAGGCATTTTGAATTATGACAAAGAGTGTCATGGGCAATGGTGTATGTCATGCATTATTAGGTTTTGATAGATGTTGATTGTGTGTATTAAGAAGTTGCTACCCTCGTATGCCTTCGAATTAGAGATGTAGACATATTCCCTTTTAGGTGATAAGAGTAGACCCCTTTTGTAGAATGCAATGATGATAGAATAATACTATAGGTATCATCTGGTGGATAAGTGGTGGGCTTGGTTCTCAAATTGATTTTTGGCGCCAATTTTGGATTTTTCATCATAAGATTTTCTTTTTCTTTTTCTTTCCGTCAAGCTTATTTATATTATTAATTTATATGTACAAAGGAAAAGTTTTCATATGTTATCGAAAGTTTTAGAACCAAGTCATTGCCACAAGGAAGTTTGTTATGTAGAGGAACCCTTTGAATGAAGAGGTACTTGAATGGAATGATGGACATGAAACCCTAGGACTAAGTGTTGTGTAGAGAGTACGAAGAAGCCTTGGATGCTTAATACATCAGTTCACCCTTTTTGCCCCTCTAGGTGATAATTTTGATGATATTGATGATGAGTAGATGGTGATGATGTTGTTGTTGATGTTGATGATGCTGATGATGGTGATGATGACGATGGTGATGAGTAGATGATGATATTGTTGTTTTTTATGATGATGAGATGTTGATGATAATGATGATAAGGAAAATGATGTGGACCATGATCAAAGAATGGCAAAACTATGATAACTTTGCGGGTAGCACTAATTGATACAAAGTGGTTAACATAATCCAAGGACTTGTTGTAACTTTTCTAGCCCAACGTCTAAAATAATTAGATTAATGGATGCATGATATATGGAGACATATGGCTTCACCTTAAGAGTAGATCATAAGTGTGACATGAATAGTATGATATGACCCCCTACATTAAGTTTACTAGAAATGTACAACTTGGTTAAGTTTATAAATCAGTTTACCATACCATAAGTGGATGGATTTTGGGGACGAAATCCTCTTTAAGGGGTGGAGTGTTGTACATTACTCAATTCCGAACACGTAGGCTAATCCTCCCATATATTAGGCCCCTTTATGATTATGTTAATATTTAGAACTTTTTCCCTAATTTAAGATATATTATAATAATTTAAATTCAGATAACATAATATAGTTGAAAAAAAATTAAAATATGAAACTGATGTCAAAATTGTTTTCCCCATACATCAATTATCCTATCCATCAATTTTTGTATCAATACGACTTGATTTGATCATTAATTTAAGTGTTTAATCCTAAGTTAATATGCATAAACATATTCAATAATTACATTGGGTGCCATCACCCATCCATGTATCATGACGCCTTCCCCTCTCTTTGACGAGCGTGGATTTGCTACTACTCCTTCAATCAACTCCGTCCATTTATAATTGCAGATGACTATAAACCGTTTTGACTGAATACTGCAAATATGTGGCACCATCCACAATACAGAACAACCTACTCCTTTGAAAATGGGGTGCAACAAATCTATTGGCCTCTTTGATGAGATCCATGCCCCCCCTCTCATGCGGATCGCAAAATGGCCATAGAACCTGGCGACCGATTCTTTCTCTCTGCCTCCTTTTCTTCTTCTCCCCTTTTTCCTCGCCTTCTCCCTACTACCTCTCTTCCTCATCTCCGGCCCCCTTCTTTGCCAGATTTCTGTAAACCTACAGACACCTATTATCTTCCCCCTCTCACCTTGCTCCCATCCCTGTTGCGGATGCGTACTGCCGTCACCACCAGGGTAGCCGGTAGCCGCACCCTGACCTAGCCGCCGTAGTGATCCCTCTCTCTCTCTCCAGACACCGAACTCCATTCTCCAGCCAAAACCCCCTCCAGCCTCGACAACATGGAGCATGCCGACAAGTCTACAAGGATACCATCGACCCCTCCAGGGTCCTCGTACCATGTTATGCACCTCGTCGCCAACCTTACTTTAGACCCAACACTGCCTTCATCGACCCCTTCATATCTCGACGACAGTAGTTCACACCTGCAACAATTTTCGGCCGCTTGCAGATGGATCTGCCACACCAAATGCCCTTCATCGTCGCCTTCCAGTCCGCCTTCACCTATTCACATTGCAGCGGTTCCTCAACCACCACCTGACAATCTACGATCTGCAACCAAACCAGTCAAATCCACCTGATCATATCCTTCTTAGCCGCCACCGCTAAACATCTTCACCACAGCATCGACTGCACAACCTGCTCCAACATCATCATAGAACCACAACAGTGTCGATCTCCAGAAACCAGTGTGTCGGACATGCATCTAGGCACACGGTTGTGACCCATCGATGACTGGGTACAGACTCACCACCGCCGACTTCACCTCGCTAGTAACAAATCAGAAACGAACCTCTAGGAGGTCAGGCAATGCCCCTATGATCCATCTTTCTACCATCTACTACCATCTACAGTTAGTCGCCATCTTTCTTCTCCTTTTCCCCTATGATCCATTTACACCACTTGGTCATCTTTCTCCTCCTCCTCTGTTTTACCAAATCATCTAGAACCACCATAGCAGCGCCACAATAAGGTGAGCCTCATGAATCCAGTTCAGTGGACTCCCAGATTCTCCTCTTACCTCCATCCTCTCTTAGATCCTCGGCAGACTTACATCCATAACAACGTCGTCAGCCGTTCGCAACCATCTTGCCACTTGAACCAACCCTCCAGTGTAGACATCCCTTGATCTCCTCTTGAACTCGCAACGTGCACCTACAACCTGCAAGTGCAGCGCCGCTGTGGTAGCCTGCGGCCACCAACACCTACAACGCCCCTATCACCAGGGAAACGACGCCTATGTCCTTCTGTCTCTTTCCCTCAATCTTCTTCCAACTGACACCTAACCAACATCCAGCCAATCAACAATAGCCTAGAGGCCTAGTTCACAGAGATTTGTAGAAGTTCATCCACATACTGATCATTCAGAGCTGCAACAGGTCAGTTTCTTCTCTTGGAATTCAGTATATACGAATATGAATGATTGAGGAGTATAAAAATGGTCACTTTAGTAGACTCAATCAACTAGTCTAGAACCCATATGCATACAGATACATCATATCAGTGAATGCACATACAAGTCACATCATGTATTAACAATAGCAAACATGCAATGTATAATGTATGTAGGATGATAGAATTTGTATTGTTCAACAATTTAAATATTATAAAGCATGTTCAATAGATGAGTGTTATAATGATCTAACCTAATTGACCTATATTCTTGTGTATTTGACATATTAGTATTCATATGGTTATGGGTCAGGGGTTAAGTGGAGATTCAGTAGATCTTGGGGTCACTAGAAAGAAGAATTTAGTATAAGATTATGATTCAAACATGGATTCTTAAACACTAGGTATGTGTATACATATAATGGCAACTAAAAATGCAACATGGATATAGGGGATATAGTTATCCAGATTGGTACAATTCTAATAGTCCAATATACAGAAAGAATAAATATAAAGAATACTAACATCACAAATATAACTACGGGTGCATTTGTATTCCTACAAACTTACTCACATATGGAATGTGTTGGTTTTGAACCCTAGATTTTCCTATTAAGGGTGCTTTCACATTTAATATATATATATATATATATATATCTTACAATATAAATCTTCAATATTGCTATCTAAATAGAACTATATTGTCTTATAGAGAGTATGACAATTGGGGGTCTAATTGGTACAAGATGATCATATACCTAGATATGTAACCTTGATCACAATATGACCTAGATGGAAATATAAGGAATTGTGATGCTAACAGAAATGGAACAATAAACCTATATAGAAAATTTAAATAACATGAATTGAACAAGTTTGGATTACAAGCCAAATAGTGACAAATATTATTCTATTGTGTAGCTCATTCATCAACAAACCTTGGAGACATTTGGATGGTGAATTTCACCCCTAGAAATAGGGTTAGTCGCGAATATAAGGTATGTACATCCTCTATTTTATTTTGGGCATTATTTGACTAAAATCTACATTCTTTTAATGAGGCATCTCTTGAACTGTTATTCTACTTGAAAATCACTTGCTTGGACATTTATTGTTTTTCCTTCTCTCAATTCATGATATTCAATTGGTTATTGTGATACTTTATTTATAATGGGTTTTGGACCCCTCCTGCTATATTGTCTTTTTATTTGAAATTGACAAAAATGCCAATCTTGTCACTCTATTTTATGCATGCTACATGTTTGATTAGAATATCTAGAATAGCGGTACTTATGTACAACCATATTTATATAGGGCGTGCGTTTTCCGCCCGGGTGTACGTTTCCACCCTTGTTTATTTTTAGGCCATGATCCTATGGTGTTATGGCCCTGTTTTAGGTATATTTAGTCAACATTGTTATGCATGCAAATATTTATTGTTTTAATGTGAATCTGTGGATGATTGTTATGGCAAGACACTCTTTTATTATCATGTTTGTAAATGTGAAATTTTATATGCCTCATTTTTTTGTCACTTTTCTCTTGAACATACCTAATTGCAAATAGCCCCCTCTTCTTGTGGGAACATCTCTTTTTGTACTTTTAACCCTATATAATGCCCAGAATGTTTTATATATGTACATACTCAGTCTTTACTGACCTCTATGTTGTTTCCTATGTTCTAGGTGATGTTCATTTCCACCCAGGTTTAGGTACATTAAGATCAAGGTTGCTCGAAGATCATATAAAGAGAATTATACCTAAGGATAGCTTGGAATGGCTAGTTTACTCTCTGCTACAGGGCTTATTTGTAGTTAGTTCAAGTTTTTGTAATATCACCTTTTATGGTGATGAGCAATTGTATAATGATACCCTTTGTAACTTTGTAGTAGTTTTGTTTCGCTGCTTATTCATTATCATGCTTTGTAACTTGTACCATTTGAGAAATGAATGAAATTCCTCCTTTCCTTATTACCTTTTGGTACGTTTGGAATTGGATGGGCTATTTCTTCAATTCAGTGAAGAGTGGATCCCTTGTTGGGTCTCACTCTTTACAATTACCTTCAATAATGACTTCATTAGGTGTGGTTATGTTTACTTGATAAAACATAAGCTAGAAAATCTTGTAAAGTTCAAGGAGTTCATGAATGAAGTACAGAACCAACTTGGCAAAAGTATTAAGGTACTTAATTTTGATCGAGGTGGAGAATACTTAAGAAAGAGTTTAAGGACCTTCTTTGAGCCCATGGTATCATATCATAGTGGACTCCACATGGAACACCACAGCATAATGGTGTATCAGAAAGAAGGAATCACACATTTTTAGATATGGTGGGATCAATGATGAGTTTAGATGAACTTCTGACTACCTTCTAGGGTTATGCTCTAGAAATTGCTATGTTTACACTAAACTGAATATCATCTAAATTTGTTCAAAAGACAACATATGAATAATGGTATGGGAAGCGTCCCAATGTGCCCTTTATGAAAATTTGAGGTTGTGAAGCTTATGTGAAAAAGGAGTTTCTGAAAAGTTTGGACCCAAATTTGATAAATGTTATTTTGTTGGATATCTTAAGGAGACCAAAGGATATTACTTTTATTCCCTATCTAACAACAAAGTATTTTTTGCCAGAGATGATGCATTCCAAGAAAAGGATTTTATTTCCAAAGGAATCAGTGGGAGGAAGGTAGAACTCGAAGAGGTTTGAGACCAAGAAGAAAGCATTGAACTGATAGATGAATAAGAGAAACAAAGAGAATCACAAAAAATTGTGAAATCTCAAATTCCTCAAGTAACACAAGTGTGTCGTAGATCTAGTAGGACACGTCTTGAACTTGAAATATTTGGATATCTTGTGACTGAGGAAGGAGTGAGTTGGGCATGGATTGATGCACCAACAACCTATCTAGAAGATACTAAGGGACTAGAGTCTAAGAAATGGCTTGAGGCCATGAGATCTAAGATGGAATCCATGTATGCCAATAAGGTATGGACCTTGTTGGATCCACCTAAAGGGGTAAAACCCATAGGGTGCAAGTGGGTCTTCAAGAAGAAGACCGAAATGGATGGTAAAGTACAAACCTATAAGGGCAGATTGGTAGCAAAGAGTTTTAGACAAGTTCAAGGTGTTGACTATGATGAAACTTTTTCTCCAGTAGCCATGGTTAAGTCCATCAGGATCATGCTTTCCATTACATCTTATCATGACTATGAAATATGACAAATGGATGCTAAAACTGCATTCCTTAACGGGAATCTTCTTGAGGATGTGTAAATGACACAACCTAAAGTTTTTATAAATCCAAAGGATGCAAATAAAGTTTGTAAGATATCAAGGTCGATATATGGATTGAAGTAAGCATCTCATAGTTGGAATCTTCATTTTGACGAGACAATCGAAGAGCTTAGCTTTACTCAAAATGAAGATGAACCTTGTGTGTACAAGAAGGTTAGTGGGAGCACAAATATATTCCTCATATTGTATGTGGATGACATACTATTGATGGGGAATGACATCCCTACTTTACAAAAGGTAAAGATATGGCTAGGAAATATGTTTTTATGAAAGACGTGGGCAAAGCATCCTATATTTTGGGAATTAAGATCTATAGAGATAGATCCAGAAGGATTCTTGGACTAAGTTAGAGCACATACATTGATAAAGTGTTGAAGAGGTTTAGCATGGAGAGCTCAAAGAGAGGAAACTTGCCCATGGCGCTTGGAGTTACAATCTCTAAAGCTCAATGTCCCAGTTCTTATAAAGAAAGGAAACGTGTGAGTAGGACTCGATATGCATTTGCAATTGGATCCATCATGTACGTAATGTTGTGTATATGTCCTGATGTCACATATGCCTTGAGCATGACGAGAAGATATCACTCAGATCCATGTGATGCTCATTGGATGTCCATGAAGAACATCCTTAAGTGTTTGAGAAGAACTAAGAATCAGTTCCTTGTCTATGATGGAGAGGAAGAGTTGGTGGTAAAGGGTTACACCGATGCAAGCTTCCAAACTGATAAAGATGATTACATATTGCACTTTGGGTTTGTGTTGTGCCTCGACAATGGAGTTGTGAGTTGGAAGAGTTCCAAGCAAGAGATAGTTGACGATTCTACAATAGAGATCGAGTATATTGTCACATCGAATGCAGTAAAGGAGGTTGTTTAGATCAATAAGTTCATATCTAAACTTGGGATAGTTCCAAGCATCAGCGACGCAATTGAGCTATATTATGACAATAATGGAGCTATTGCACAAGCTAAAGAACCCAGATCACATCAGAGATCCAAGCATATACAAAGGCATTCCCGTCTCATACGAGATATCATATAGAGAGGAGATGTGAAAATTTGCAAAGTACCAATCAAAAATAATATTTTTGACCCCTTGACAAAAGTACTTTCACAGTAGAAGCATGATGGTCATGTTAGATCATTTGGAATAAGATTCATGGGTGATTGGCTCAAAGTACAAGTGGGAGTATGTTGGTATGTATGCCCAGAGAGCCAATCATATGATGATTGTAATGGCATAACATGTAAATTATTTGATAAATAATAAAGGTAATCTTTGAATTTATTCTATTTTATTTGATAATGAGATAATTATGTGACATAATAAATGTCTAAAGAATGATATTGCTCAATGATGTATTTCTTCAGGTTGAGGACCTAAATAATGAGATCACATGGATGTTAAGAGTATATATGTTCTTGATATGTCCCTAGTCAGATGTCAATGTGGAAGGTTGATAGATAGAAATAACACATAAGACTAGAGTGTGTATTGGTTGATGACAGAATCTCATCAGTCATGGTGTGTGATATTGAACCAAACACATAGGTACTTGTTAGAGAATAGTGTATTGGACAGACCCACTATAAGAGTGATACATGAAAACCATAATTGGTAGTCAAAATTATATCTTATAGTGTTGGTGGTGATTGTAGTTCTTAGACCTGAAGTCACTACACTCATCACATGTTCGGTGTACATTCACATCATCCACCGTGATTCTGAATAAGGTTGCCATAAATATGATTATTAGATACACTTTGACACATGGGGATGACTATGAGTGATGTAGATGGGATTTGTCCCTCCTACGAGAGTATGATATCCCAGCCAATTGATAAGAGAGACTGAGAAATGCATGGCCATGCTCATGTGAGTCAATATGTGATATTGAGCTTACACATATCTCAGACATTTTGCTCTAGTTCAAGGAACATGGATTGAATGATTGAAAAGGATGACGATTCCATGCCTCGAGTTCAATCCAGATATCAGTGACAAAGGAACTATACAAACATTATAGTACCAATCATAGATTGTAGGTTGAAGTTGTTCTCCAACTTTTCATTTACTTGGATAGCAATGATTCATTACAAGATTCCACTCTTTGCTTGTGATGTCATAAAATGGTTATGGACACTCACTGCCAACATAATATGGAACCTATAGGGTTACACACAAAGAATTCACTTGGAATGGGAGTTTATTCATGAATGATAATTAAATTGATGATGTGTTACCAGACGCCTCTCTTTTTTTGTAATGTCATAAAATGGTTATGGATACTCACTACGAATATAATGTGGAACTTATAGGGTCACACACATAGGATTCACTTGGAATAGGAGTTCATTCATGAATGATAATTAAATTGATTACTAAGGTGTAAGGTATTCGATTTAAACAACAATTGACTCATTGGATTCTGAACCGACTGGTTCAAGTATTGAATTAATCAGTTGGAATTTGCATTTGTTGAATTCTAGATGAACCAGTGCATGAACCAATCGGCTTAAGGTAGCCAGGTGATCGGTTTATTATATGAACCGCCCAGTTTATTAATAAATTCAATTGCATTAAGGATTAGTGATGATGTCATGTTGAGCATTAATTGGATTAGAATTTCCAATACAATTGTGATTGGGTAACATGAAGAAACGACTAGTTCATTGGGTGAACCAATCGTCTCACATGCCAACTGATTGGTTCACCTATGAATCAATTGTTTCTCCTCTCGTAGGTTGCAAAAATTTGTGAAATTATGTCCCTTCCACTCCCACGCAGACTGGGAACTCTGACCCTAACCCTCCTATAAATAGAGGGGTATTGGGAGCTTCCTAGAGACACAACTCAATTTCTTTTGGCAATTGTTTGTCTTCACTAGTTGTGTTAACCGAGAGAACCTGAGAAAGTCCTACCCGATAAAGGGAGGGACAGTAAGGGAGAACAATTGTGGGAGAGAAGGTTGGCAACTAATACACTTATGTGAAGAGACAACTCCTTCTTCTCTATTCTTCTAGACTGACCAGAGTTCCCGGTGATCCGTGTGGACTACTATAGAGGTGTGGAGCTTTTCCTGCTAGGAGGACAATCTCAAACTAATGTTTGTGGTGATCAACCAGGAGATGTTGCAGACATTGCTTGAATGTGATTTGAAGAAAGGGTGCACACTAAGATGAGGAGTATGTCATTTGACTTGCTCCAGGGTCAGGTATATCCTCTAAACCATCTTTCTCATTACATAAATATTGATGCAATCCATTGGTTTGAAGGAAATATGGAAGTTAATTTTTTGTTTATATTGTCTATTTGGTCACCATATTTCCCCACATTGTGTCCTTAGCCCAAGACTAAAGGTAGGTGCACAAGGTTTGTGTAATGGAGATCTATATTATGTGTTCAATTTATAAAACAACATGACAATGCACCGAGTATAATACTACAGTACTACATGGCAATATTTGAGCAAGTAAACAAGAATACATACATATCAAGGTTCAAGAAAGAAAGCCATAGTCATATAATTATGAAAGAATGTGTAAGAACTAGATATGATGGGTAAGATCCCCTTATGTGTAGGTTTTCTTATTGCTTGATAGAAAGGAGGCAACCACCCTTTCTTATAAGTAGAAGGGGGAAGCATACAGACACAACTCAAACCCTAATGGGTCAAGGACACACTTGGGCCCATATTACAAATACACTAAATGACTTAAGTAAAAGAGTAAAACACTTAAGTAAATAGACACTCTAACACTCCCCCTTAACTAAATAAAAGATAACCAAGCCCATACAAAAATTTCTCCCCTTCAATGTTACAATCAGTCACTCAAACCCTCAAAAACTCAAAGATTCCCCCTGAAGTAGATACTCTAAAGCAGTAGATATTTTAGCAGGCATAGAGGCTTCTTGATCATCATAGTGGCATCTGGAGTAACAAATAGAATAGCATATAGGCACCATGATCTTCATCACATTCGTCGTCATAGTAGCCAGAGAGTGTTGGATCGCAGGTCCTAGAGAGTGCTAGGTCACAAGAAGTAGTAGTAGTCAACGTGCAAACAAAGCACAGACAAGTAGAGAGTCAACATGTGCAAAGCACAGACAAGCCAAGGAGTGCTGGAACACATAAGAAAAAGTCAATGACATGGGCAGATAAAAGACCAGTGTACAAAGTAGCAAGCAAATAAATAACTCTAATATGGAATGTCGATGAAGTTCCATGTAAAGTCAGCAACAAAAAGTTTTCATCACTTCCCTCTTCATAAAGTATCCATTACACTATTAGGCATCGAAGTCTGGAGAGTGATGGTCTATGGAGTCTAGAGAGTGCTGATCTACAGTAGAAAGTCCACGTGCAAAGAAAGCAAGGATAGTATATAGTGCAAAAGCACAAAGCAACAGGTAAAATGTGCTAATCCTAGCACAAGTAGAAACAATGACGTCCCAATATGTAACTTCATAGCTGCACTCGAGGTAGATGATGAATAAACAATAATAGCAACAGAAAGCTCCAAATAACAGCAACACAATCATGAGCAATCCACATAACAATAGACAGATCCACATAGATGAAAGAGGAGCGCCAATAGTAGCAAAAGGATCCATAAAGCAGCAGTAAATGTGGCATGAAGATCCATGTAGAAGCAGAAGTGGGTTTTTCTTATTCTTCCTTCATATCTCCTCTCATCTCATCTCTTTCCTCTACTCTTTATACTCTATTCTCCCCCTCATGCCAACCACGAAACAATTCAAGAGAGTGTTTGGAGTGGAGAGTCAAAACAATAATGGTAGAGGGAAGGATTGTATAGGCAAATATGTGGAGGAGGTAATCGATAATGCGAGTCAAGGTACAAAATGACCCGATTAGATAGATTTGGGTAGAAAAATAAATGGATCTATCCAACCTAAAAAGGATATTTTCTTAGCCTGTAGGGCAAAAAATTAGGGGTGCGGGGGTAGAGCCCTCACAAAAATCTGATTAGGCTAAAAATTGGATTCGGTTGGCATAAATATGTAGTGTATATCGGGGGAGTAGGACAAGAAAAACAAAAAAGAAGACTACTGGAATGGAACTCGGTATAAAAAGAAGATACACTACCAGAATGTTACTCGGTAGGATGAATAGGTACAAAAAAATGGGGTGGAAAAAGGTTATGTGTGGTTGGAAAACCGGGGGGTGTAAACAAGATTATAAAAATGTTGAAAAAGGAAAGATAACTATTGTTGGTAAGATAACGAAGGAACACGCCATGTATGGATACCTATGTCATATGATAGAATCATTGTAGCACGCCAAGATGTAGCAACAAGTAGCAGCAAACACGTCATGTTAGTTGATACAAGAAGCAGCAGTAGCAGGTGACACACTGTGTTAGTGAAGAGACACGCAGTGTCTGGTAGATAGTAGCAGCAGTCAGTGCCAACAAATGTCGGCGACACACCATGTTAGTTAACAGAAGCTTAGAGTAGAAGTAGGTTACACGCCGTGTCAAAAGAGGACATACTGGGTCTCACATTGGTGAATCACCGAATACACCGTGTCCAAAAACTGATAAGCTGTTTCCAAAACCGGCGAAGAAGTAGAACATCGCATGCATGCTATTTCCAAAAAAGACATGTTGTGTCGACAGGGATCAGTAGTAGAAAAACCCAACAACAACTTCAAAAGAAGGGTAAATCCTTTCGGATCCCCACCAAAGTAGTAGAGGATGATGGATCCTCAATATTAGAGGAAATAGGTGATCTTTTCCTTGATTTAGGAGTAGATCTCAACATGAATGAGGTAGGACATCGGTGGCGGCGATGGAAACATGGAAGGTGGTTTCGATCTATGATGATGGCAGCAAATGGGATAGCGGCGGCTTCATTAGCAAGCAAGGTTGACTAAGGCATGGCGGCCCTTGTAGATCAGGATCCAGCTACTTTGTAGGATCATTCTTGTTGTTGATGATGAAGATGGAGACGGATCCAACAAGAGGCGAGGATGGGAAATCACTACAGGCAACCTAGATCCACCTAGCAGTGGAGGTCGCCCGTAAGGAGAGGCAACTCTCCTTTGTGCTTTCTCTCTCTCTTAGGGTTGGGGGTGGCTCAGGAATGGCTAATTTGATACCATGTCGAAAAACTAGATATGATGGGGAATATCCCCTTACATTGTGACACCTCGTCATGCTAAACAATATTACTCAAAACACAAAACACAATCAACTACTAAATTAATCACATGGTCAAAAATGTGGAATACTTAAAACCAAATTTCACATCATGGAAAAATTCTAAAACATTTACATAAAGGTCCTTCCTTTCTGTTCTCATATATTATAATAGGAATTTACATCTATACTCAATGGCCTCAGCCACATCATGTGTAGAAAAGAAGCATTTACATGTACATTCCATATCTACATATATTGGCATATTGCCAAAATCTCGTGTCAATACAAGTAACTCGTCTAGAAAACATCTCTCATGCTCGGACCTGAGAGTATAGGGATGACACTAGGACTATACTACTAATATCTACAACTGATTAACCTTCTGAATCTATTGTTCACCAGGTTGGTTCTCTTCACAGCACAACCTTGACCTCATTTCCCACGACCACCTAAAAAGATGTGGTGACCCATAGGTGAGACCCAGTCCCAGTGAGAGATATAACCCTCTCCAATAGATATTGATTACAACAAATCAATTAACAGTTAATAAGTTGAGTAGATATAGTATTAAATAAGTAATTTAAGCAAATTGAATAGTTAAAGCATGCTAAGTAGTTAAGCAAATAAGCTTTAGCATCAAGTAGAAGTACTTAGATTTCATAAATATGCATCATGTAAGAACTATGTAGTATAAAGATAAAACAAGGGTTACTCAACCAATGTGAGACGTATTTAACCCTAGAAGATATATACTACACGGATTTGATTACATCTTTTATTATGCCCTGGGGAGTTTGATTCGTACCACTCAAAGTCTAAATGACCACTATGAAGTTCTATTTAGTTCCGTATAAGATCTAGGAGTTTTGGTTTCCTAAGATCTCTTTCCCTTGATCAATATGAGTAAACTACAATGACGTACCAGTCAAACTGCCAACAGTGACATATAGTCAAACTGATAACAACTAGTTCGTACTTGGTACAAGTTACAAAACTAGAAACTAGGGTATAAAAATCCCTTTCATCCAAGGTACAATCATATATGTCCTCGATTACATTAAACATTTGAGGCATGACCATAGCCATCCTCCATAACCTGCTTTTGTGGATGACAAGGATATATCCTCAACTTGCCACCCCACCATACTCAATAGTATGTGATCCAAGTTTCCCTTAGGAATACTCATTTCACCATTTAGCAAGTTCTGACATTGAAGATGGCTCTATGACACAGGGCACTACATGATTAGGGTTTCACTTGATTAGTTATTTCCAATTGGGTGAATTAAGGCTTCATCATACAATTGGACATACAAACCCAATTCATTTCTATCAAGTGTATAAGCATTCAACTTCAGAAGATATAAAATGTTTGAAGTATAAATCTTAAACACATTAGCACATACTATCACTTATTGCATCAAAATGAAACATGTGTCATCATATCATTTCAATATATCCATTTCTTATCACAAGTTTCAGGGTTTCAACCCTTATTGAAACATGAAAAGGATTTCACCTCAATCGGGGCTCAAACATGTCCAAAGGTCATTAAGACCATCACATTAAACCCTGTAAGATTATCATTATCATTCTAGGCCTTAAACAAGGCTCAAAAGATTATCAGCACATATGTATCCCATAGGTTAAACATGGCAAGGCACTATAATATTCAATTGGTACTACATTGTGGTTTCAACACAAGAAGAATATAATGCATTGACAAATTAATCATTCAAGAGGTCTAACTATAACCAATCACCATCAATTAATCATATTAGAATATGTGTAACAAGCCAAATTTCATTAAGGGTACACGTCTACTTGTTATGGTAACTTGTCAGATATTTACATACGAGGGCAAAGGTAAGACTACTAATCAAAGGCATTGAATCATCAAATCCTTATCACTAAGACCCACATATAACACTATAAGATTCATTCTAATCCATAGTATGCTGAAACATCCAACCTCATCCATTGGATCGGGTTCATTGGTCAAAGGCGTCAATTAAGATATAGGTCCAACCATTGTTCAGGAAAGTAGTATGTAGTGTATAGGCGGAAGGGTTACTGCATATAGAGTATATGCGGTATGTGGGAGTATATACGGGAGTATATGCAGTTCTGGATTATTATTTTCAACAAACTAATTATATATAAAATGATATATATAGATCATAAATAAAAGTATAGATATATACATTAGGCACTAATCTATATTTGCATATAAACATACAAATATGCATGTATGATATGCTTATATATGTATATATGTATATATATGGAATGTGTTTGTGATATATGTACAAATATTAAAATGTATGTATTATCAATGTATGAATGTTTGTAAATTTGAATAAATCAAAATGCATAGATACATGTCCAAGTATGTGTTAGGTATAGCATAAATGTGTGTATACATATGAAAATGTCAAAATGAATTCATATAAATGTACAAATGTGTGAGGAAATTGTTGTACGTATTACAATATATACATATAAATAAATGACTATATATTTAAATTCTAATATGTAATGAAATATGTATGTATATGTATGCATGTATGTATGAAATGTGTGGAGATAAAATGTGGGATTTTCAAAAAATAGAGTTTAGTCGAATGCTTAATCGGCCAAACGGGAGTATACGCGGACCATGACCACTTAATGGACTGATTAACAATATGTGGTACGGTAGGGTGACTGAATAGGCATAAGTGGGAGTATATACAGTTGTGTGGACTGATTTCCCAAATAGTGGGTCCAACCATTAGATCCATTAAACCAAGTGATCATTGGTTTAGGGCTGAATTTAAGCTACATTTAAGAGATTGACTCACCATCGGTTGTGTTGACCTGATCCACCATCAATTGTGACATCTTGGGCCACCATTTCTTGATAGGGTGATCACTACTATCATTTCTCACCATCGAATGTTACAATATTATCACTATTGGTTGATACCTCCATTAAGGCACTAATGATTTATCATTAAGTCTAATTGAACCAAAACTTGACCTAAGGGTGACCATCAGTTGTCACCATCGGTTGACACCCTTGGTCACTACCATCATTTGTCAAGGTTCCACCATTGGTTGTCATGGTGTCACCATCGGTTGACATGGTGCCACCGTCGGGTGATGAAGCAGTGAAGGAAAAAGGCTTGAAAACCCTAGTTTAATTAATTGATTTTTAGGTGCTTAGCACCGTCGATTGAGCTATTAACCTGCCCTAGACCATCCTCTACCTTAGGAAGGTCGTACACCTATTTACAGGTTCATTTTAGAATGGGAATAGAACAGGAAACACCATAAAAATATGAAATCCTAGCAAGCATAGCTTCTATATGTAAGGATCTTTGTTTTTAAGCAAGAACATAAGCAAACAAGCTTGAACTAAGCAATATAAGTGAAGAAGGTTATAAAACTTGCCTCTAATGATAAGAATAGACTTTTAGAAGAAAGGATCTTAAGCAAAGAAGGCAAGGAAACCCAAGTTTTAGATCTAAACTTGGCCAAGTAGGCACCTTTCTCCTCGAGGGATCAAAACCTTAGAAGAAGAAGCAAGAAAAGGTAGGTTCTTGAGTTCTAGAGCAACTTCTATCATGGAACAAAAAGGTTCCAACCCGGAGAGAGGTAGGAGGAAGAAGAACAAAGAAGGAAACAGAATAAAGAAAGAACTAATTACTCATTTAGTTCTAGTTCACTAAGAAGAATCTTTAGAAACCCTAGAAGGAAGTAAATCATAACCCTAGATGCTTCTTCCAAGAAGATCGCCTTCTTCTTCTACCTTGGATAGGTTTTACACAGAAGAATAGAGAGAGAATGAGGCTCTTAGAAGGAGGAAATTAGTAGAGAGAAAAAGCTTCGTTTTGGGGGCTAAGGATAAGTATATAAAGCTTGAGGGATAAGGTTGAGAAGAAGCATGAGGTGTACAAGTAGCTCTCCATGTGTCCATGGTTTAAAGCTTGCATGGACGAGCAAGAAGTAGATTCACTGGATGTTGGGGACTACTGGGACATCGATTGATGGTCTCCCAGGTCATCCACAAGATGTTGCTCAAAGGTTACCTTCATTTGATCATGGTTTAGGTCTAAAGATGGGTGAACCATTGGTTGATCATGTCCATGAGTGAACCATGGGTTCAAGTGAACCAAACCAGCTTGAACCATCAACCTAGGGCCTACTGATGATGACCACCGGCTGTTACACTGGTTGTAGGTCACCGTATGATGCCCAAGCAAGTGGAACCATCGATTTATAGTCTTAAAGGTGGCTCATCCATGGGGGGTAAACCCTAATTCAACCTAGAATGGAATCTCCTCCAATTTAAGGTACAATTGAGCATCCCATGGCTCAACAAGATCAAGAATGATGAGAAACATATATGGAACATATTTATGGAATAATTTGCAAAGCAAACCCCTCAATTGGGTAAATTTTAGAAAAGTCCAAAATGTACATCAAATTGCATAACTTGCTCAAACAATGTCTAAATTTGACCAAATTTGAAACTTTAGTCTTGTCTTATGATTCCAAGCACATCACAAGGTTAGATTAGTTATAGCATTCAATTATGGTAATTAAGCTTGTTCAACATTTTAAGTAAGTTTAGGGACCTTACATATGTGTAGGTTTTCTTATTGCTTGATAGAAAGGAGGCAACCACCCTTTCCTATAAATAGGAGAAGGGGTAAGGATATAGACACAACTCAAACCCTAATGGGCCCAAATTACAAATAGACTAAATGACTTAAGTAAAAGACTAAAACACTTAAGTAAATAGACACTCTAACAAAGCTCGTACCTAGTTCAGAGGTTTCTTAACTTATCCTTGACCATCTATATCATAGGCATCACCTTATTAAGAGCATGCTCACATGTATGTATTAGATTCTCATCATTAACCCTAGACAGGCCCATTTTAGGGTTATATTAGTTCATCAAGGTATCCATCATTTATCCTCTTATCATATTACAATTAAATTTGTTGATTCCATATTCAAAGTTGTTATTGTTACTAAAAACATTATATTTTGAAACATCTTTATATGAAGTAACCCTAATGTCAATTATATTAAGAAGATTAGGGTTCCATGTCAAGTCTGGCACCATCATCACATAATCATGAATAGATGCATCAATTTGATGTTGGAACTTATGTATAATGTTTCATATGCTAATGTGAGATTAATTACAAACTTACATGATTTATTGATCAATGGTATATTTATTGCACTTCATTTAGGGTTTTTAGGTCCCAAACTTAGGGTTTGATCATTCTTAGCATCATATTATTCATAAACACATTACAAAATATTTACTAGAGATTGGAAGGTCATTATAAGATTTTGGTTCCAATTCATATTTTCCTGAGCATTTTTCTATTTTCTAGGATTAAAATATGGTTTAAAAACAACTAATTGTATTTTTATGCAAAAGAGCCCAAAATGTTCAATATTATTCAAGCTAGAGTTTACAAGTGTGTTTCAAACTCAAGTTGATTATAATACAATTTTATGAGAATTTATCAATGATGTGTTATTTATAGCATTTAATATAGTTTGAAACATTCATTATCTTACAAATTAAAAACTATTTCTAAATTAGAATCAAAAGGCATATCTAAGTTTTTCATGTAAAACTAGGCATTTTTTTGAATCTATGGGTATACTGGGGCATTAATTGGACCATGGGGCTATCTATTATGCATTTTCTAAGAATATTGATATAGTCGTTTATGATTTTTGTGATGTATGGAAGAGTATGGGGGATGAAGGAGTTATGTGGTTAACAAATTTCTTTGACAAGATCATGAAGACCAAGAAGATGTTGCATCAGTGGAGTAATAGTACTATGGTCCCCATCTATAAGAACAAAGGTGATGTTCAAAGCTGCACAAACTACAGAGGTGTCAAGTTGATGATTCACAAAATGAAGTTTTGGTAGAGGAGCAGAGGCTAAGATCTATAACACGATATCAAACAACCAATTTGGTTTCATGCCTAGAAGATCGACAACATATGATATCTTTCTAATAAGGAGGCTCATGGAGAAGTATAGAGAAAGCAATAGATATCTTCATATGGTTTTTATTGATCTGGAAAAGGCTTATGATCGAGTACCTAGGGAAGTGTTGTGGATGTTTTTGAAGAAAAAGGGTGCGCTAATCTTGTACATTGACTTGATCAAAGACATGTATGATAGATCTATTGTAAGTGTGAAGACCCCTAGAGGAGAGACACCAACTTTTCCTATCACAGTTGGGGTACACGAAGGATCCACACTCAGCCTATATATGTTCATTCTTGTTATGGATGAGTTGACAAAGAATATTCAGGATGATATTTCTTGGTGTATGTTATTTTATGATATTGTATTGATTGATGAAACTAAGAATCGATTGAATGTTAACGTTGAACTTTGGAGAAAGGAATTGGAATAAAATGGATTGATGATTACTAGAAGCAAAACTGAGTATATGCATTGCAATTTCAGCCAATCTTGTAGTGTGAATGGTGGAGCCAAGTTGGAAGGAGTAGACATACCAAAATATGATAAATTTGTTACTTGGGTTCTATTATTTAAATAGATGGGGATGTCCAAAATGACGTTTGTCACATGAGCACTGTAGGATGGTTGAAATGGAGGAGTGCAACTGGAGTATTTTGTGATCAAAAGATCCCTCTCAGATTGAAAAGCATGTTTTGTATAACTTGTTATACGGCCAGCCATGCTCTATAGGAGTGAATATTGGGTTGTGAAGAAACAAGGTCTCAGCAAGATGAACGTGGCTAAAATGTGTATGTTGAGATGGATGTGTGGGAAGACAAGAAAAGACCGCTTGAGAAATGACTATATCAGGAATAAAGTGGGGATGGCAAGCATTGAGGACAAGTTGTGTGAGGTCCGACTCAAATGGTATGGACATGTGCAATGCAGATCAACTAATGCGCCTATATGAAGTAATGCTATTGAGTCAAGCACAATTAATAGAAGAGGAAGGCCTAAATTAACATGGGAAGAGCTTATAAAGAGAGATTTCAAATCTCTACATCTCGACTAGAATATATGACCCATGATAGAGTGGAATAGAAATGAAGGATCCATGTAGTCAACCCCAACATAGTTGGGAGTAAGGCTTAGATGATGATGATGACCTTTTCTTTATTTCTTCCATTTAGGCCGAGAAGAGTTGGCCTGGACCAATAGATCTCGTGTCTGGTCCACCCAAAACTTTGGCCGGGCGGAGGGTCTACGTAAATCGAGAGTTTGGTCGATCCACTCGTCCTCCCCCTATTTCCCTCGTCATCGGCTCTGCGCTCAGGCTCACGCGATCCTCTCACATAGGCGCCACTGGGAGCGGCCAGTCCAACAAACAACGTCAAGTTTCTTGGTCTCACAAAGACTGGAATTGGGGCCAAAAGCTTCCCTTCCTCATCGCGCATCATGTCGGCCTCTCCTCCTACTCTGAAGGACACCCCAGCTCAAGCTCGGTGAAGCGTGTGATCTCCTTGCCTACGTGAAGCCAGAAGGGTGAGAAGGAGGGGTTTTGACTTGTTGTTTCCCCCAACAACTGCTGCTCTCCAACTCAAGCCTCTTTTAGCTCGACTCTAGGCTCCAATGATCATTGGGTTGAGGCACCCGATCTCCTCCGCGCCTATGGTCCATACCTCCTTCCTGTCTCTCCGACTAGGTCTTGCAGTAAGGAAAGCAAGCTACTCGACCCTACTATGCTTTGTTGGAGTTTCAGAGGAGGTCATCCACTACTCTGTCGCTCTCAGTCAAATCCCCTCTAATCTACCCTCTCTTCTATCTATTTGCATGCATAAGATAATGGAAATGAGAGGGGGGAAGCTCCTTTGTAATGGATCGTTGGGCAGCTCTCATCATGGCGATGAGAAGGGAACTAAAGGGGAGGGTTGACAGGATAGGAAGGGCAAGGAAGTCAAGCATAGCTTTCGGTGAGCTGCATGTAAGAAAGGCAAACAATGCCTCTACCCTCTCTAGCACGGAGGTAGGGGAGGAAGAAAACACCCCCCAAAGTCTTGTTGGTCGTGACACCTCAGCTTCATAGTCATAAAGTCAAAAAATGACCAAAGTCACATGCATTTGTCAAACAGTTAAACGCCCTTTTCTTGTACTCATAACTTCTTGCATTAACCTTCAATTCAATTGAAATTTGAACCATGGCTCCCTCAACACCTATTCTCTACATACCAAGCTTGAGACCCAAATTCTCATCCAAATAAATTCTTCAAAAATCGTATAAATATGTTCATAACCCTTGAATTAAATACACTTAATTATCAAATCATTGATCAAACCAGTATAAAAACTTAATGTGGCCCTAATGTACTTCATGATTTGTTAATAAGACACTTGAATACATTTATACCTCAATTCAAATTTTAATTTTAACTTTATAAATCCAAAATCAGGGTTGTCACGGTATATCTAGAACTCAATGAGTCAAAAACAGTTCTTTTATTCCCGATTTTGCTTGGTATAAGATAATGCAATTTCAATTCATTGTTTTACTGTCCTTCCGACTACACGATTGGTCTCCAACTCTTTGAATTTCTACCACGTTAAAATCCGGCAAGGTCGCATGCAATTTGGAGATAATGCAGCCCAGCAATTGCCACTCAATCTCTGTCTATCAATCTGGTTCTCTCTGCATTTACACTTAAGAGCACGATCTAATCCATTTACATGTACATGGAAGGATAATCATTTCCAAATCTGATCAAAGGCAAGTGACACACTGCATAATCAAGTAGGGAGTAGCATACTCCTTGTTAAATTAGGAACAACAAATCCACTGGCCCGCTTGTAAATGCTTTTGTAGGGAGCGATCGCTTCTAACGGTGGAAAAGTTGATTGGATATGTCATGGGAAATATGTGAATACCAATGATCGGAACTTTCAAAATCACATGTTTCTTGCATAGACTCTTGCTACACAGCGGTGCCTGAGTGTTGACACGGACCAACCTTTGTAAAAATTCACTACGGAACTTGGTTTACCAGTTAACTAACTCAATCTTCTATTAATATGTGAGCAAACCAAACCATGAAATTTCTTGAGCAAACGGAACCCCGAAGCTAAATTTCTATGCTGTATCAAACAAGTCTTAGACTAAAAAGTAGAAGGTTTTATCCTTTCACCAACAAGATTGGTGTGAACAACCCAAACCAAATATTCTGCTAGGGAACTCCAAGCAAGATTTATACAAGAGATACTCTCTGGAATTATAGTATAGATCCTTCTCAATGGACCAATCTGCTAACCACCATGGATGTGATAAGAATCACTATGGAACTTAGTTTACCTGTTAACTAACTCAAATCTTTTATTAATATGAGTATTTAGTTTACCTGTTAACTAAATCTTTTATTAATAAGAGTATACCAAACCAACAAATTTCTTGAGCAAACACAACCCCCCAAGTTAAATTTCTATGCTGCATCAAACAAAATCTCTTCCTGAAAAAGTAAAAGGTTTTATACTTTCACAAACAAGACCAGTGTGAGCGAACTAAAAAAACATATATTCTGCTGGGGACCTCCAAGCAAGATTTACGAGAGATACTCTCTGGAATGAAAGTATAGATCCTTTTCAGTGGAGCAACTTCTAACCACCATTAAATCTTTCCAGGGTCTCTCTCATAACACAGTACTTTCATTCCAGCGAGTATCTCTCGTAACTCTTGCTTGGAGTTCCCTAGCAGAATATTTGGGGGGGTCCTTGATTTTTCCTGGAAACAGTATTACGAAATCATCAAAAAATTTCAAGATCTAGCAGAATATTTGGGGGGTCCTTGATTTTTCCTAGAAACAGTATTACGAAATCATCAAAAAATTTCAAGATTTACAAAATTAACAAAAAAAATTGCCCAGTGTTGAAATTTTTCCCATCTCCCACATCAAGGAACCCCCCACTTATATCCAAATCAAATTTGATTGCATAAAAGTCACATTTAGGTGTAGAGATGATGCCTGTAAATTTTCATTAATTAATTCGCTCATTTTGGCATTAAAACGGGCAACGGCATCAAAATTGGATACCTCATTCCTTGATCAAAATAGCTGCGTTGGATTAAAGAAACGATGTTGTTCAATGACATTAAAAGCAATATCCAAAGGATTACCGACCAGGGACCAAATTTTAGAGTCAGATAATATTTTTATAATCAAAGAAAATAGACAACAGCAGTTCACATTTTTTTATTTGTTCATTTCTAGTTTTGAAAACAAGTTTAAGATGAGTGTCTTCATCAATTTTCAGCTAACAAAAAAGGGTTAGCCCGTTGACAGATAAATAAAGGACGAGCAGATACCAATTAGGAAACAGTAATATCGTAATACAGGGATGCCGAATCAGAAATATAGTACCAAGAAGGATCTTTTAAGAAGTTTAAAGAAAACATAGTTCAACAAATTTGCAGTACTCTGATACACGTCAACGACTGACTATAATCGATATTCAGTGCCCAAAATTCGTCAAAAAGCATTCATTACAGGGTGTCTCAGCGCTTCCCGCCTCCACCACCAAGTTTAGGCCCTTTTGGTGCCTTGGGTGCTGCCGCAGACTTAGTTTGGGTCTTTTGAGTCTTGGCCAAGACTTCAGCTTTCTTAGCTTTCTTCTCATCCTTGGTCTTCTTAATTCGCTCCTTAATCTCACTGAATAACAAGAAGAAAAGATACATTTCAAAGAACAAGATAAGCATGGAGGTATCTTGCAAAACCAACTAACATGAGGGATTACCGTAGAGCAGCTTCCCTTGCAGCATCTCTCACTTCAGCCTTTTCAGTTCTCCTTTTCTGAATTACCTCAAGGGTAGCACCAACAATCGATCTAGAGTATGGCTTCTTGGTAGTCCTGCGCCTTTTCTTAACGGCCTCAGCATGAAGATCCTGTAGAAAAATTATCCACCGTTCAGCGATAAGGACGAAAGTTGATGAGCCAGTACTAAAGCTTTAGTAAAATAGATCTAGCCAAGAAGGAACGCTAAACAGCAAATGATTCCAATAAAGGTAACTGTGGTGTAAACAGCAAATCATACCAACAGCAAATCACTCAGATAGATAAGAAATGTAACTGTGGTAGTACATGGAGTACCACTATAGTAAAAGAATATACCTTCTTGTGTTGTTTCCTGTACACTGCTGTCCAGCAGAGCTTAGCGGGCCTTAGGCGGTTGTGGAAATACCTCTTGCACTTTGAGTTGGCAAAGAGGAAAACCTGTTTCAATGTCGGCAATTTATGGGATCAAAACTTGTTCTTCGTGATATTAAAAAACTTACAAAATGAATCAATAGATATAAGTGGCATATGTAAAGATTGTTTAAATTATATACCTGGGAATCAGAGCGGATAAATCTGATACCCCTGCCTGGGTAGATCTTCTGGCCACTAAAACGGCAAAGCTCAGTTCTGACATCAAGAAAAGTGCAATTTTAAAATTAGGTCGATAAAGAATTTTCCAAGAGCAGAGAATAAATAGAACCTAAAGAATATTCCAAGAACAGGAAAAAGAGGAACCCTCATCCTCATTCATATTACGAATCGTGGATATAAGAGATGTAAATATGGTATAACTGTGAAAGTGTGGCTGTACAACCCAATAAGAAAGTTCATGTGCTAAGAATAACTAAGACACATAATATGAAATAAAAAAGTTAGCATTGTAATCCTGGCATATATTGCACAAGGTAAGTTACCTACAGGCCTGCCTACAAACAACTCGAGTAATATATATATATATATATATATATATATATATAGAGAGAGAGAGAGAGAGAGTCAGGCTAGTGTACCGGAGGCACCATACACCCCAGTCGTTTTTAAAGATGCAATAACTTTAAACAAAATCTAAAACGTTGATCTTTTTATATATCTTAAGAACATAGGCACCATACACCCCAGTCGTTTTTAAAGATGCAATAACTTTTAAAAAAATCTAAAACGTTGATCTTTTTAAATATCTTTAGAACATACTATAAAATAAATTTCAGCTCATTTGAACACTTATAGATCGTGCATCTAAAGGAAGCAAAAATCATGCATTTCAAATTAGTTTTGTGCGTCAATTTTGTTGTCTTTAGATGAGTGACTTACACTCATCCAAATGAGCTCAAATTTTGCATGTGGGTTATTATTATTGTAGCCATGAAGATCAATGGATTAGATTTTGTAAAAACAAAGTCTAGATAGGCAAACATCATTGGGGTGTACAACGTGATCTGTACATTCGAGTGTATTCTAGCCTGACTCTATATGTGTGTATACATATATATAATAAGCCACTATCTCATGAATCAGATTGTTTTCCATAATTTTAAGCAGATAACATGATTCATTGGAGCATTATATTATTTTAGTTCTCCAGATAATTGTTTTCAAAGGACAAGGTTGACAAAACAAGGAACATAGAGCAGTAACACCAATTGCCTCATAACCCTTATATCTATGTCAGAAAAAGGATAAGGCCCTGTTTGGTTGGATGACAAATAAGTTCATGACAAACGAACTCATGGAATTAGATCAGGTTTTTTATTTGGTTGGGTGCAAGGAATAGCAACTCCCTGTTTTGCAACACAGCGGCACCTGTCATTTTGGCTTCAATTCATGCCTTCTGTACCGCGCCAAAAAAGTGTGCGGTCAGGTGTAGTTCGGATATTACATTGTTTCTGTCATACTTCACCGGCATTTAACAGCAGCCAACCAAATAAAAAAGCAAAATCGCTGTTTTCTTTCGACACCCAACCAAATAAATTACCGATCATTTGAATCCAATACATCCCAGCTCCTACCTTTTAAGTTCACTCATTTCTCTATAACAACATCCAACCAAATAGGGCCTAAATACTCACTTTTCGTGATATAAAACTTAAATATTTTAAGACCAGCCTTCCAATAAGTTAAAACATCCAAATCAACAGAACATTGTCAATATGTTTGCAGCCTCAATTGACCAGTAAGCGAGTCAAGTCCAGCAAGTGTACATTCTAAGGGAGAGATACCTAAAAGTCTAGCAAATTCCTTTGATACTTTCAACATTTATAACAAAGTAACTGGTCATCTATTTTATTTTCTTGGCACAATATATCAGTTTTGTGTAAACATATGACAGTCTCTGAAGCTAACTTGATTTGTTGAACTAAAAATATAGTTTCCGTCTTGAGATCGTTACCTGAAATAATAATTATAATCGATTTGATGCTTTTAATATACTACGGAAACTGGGACATATACGGTAAAAGGCTAAGATTTTTATGACTTTTAAAGAGAGGTTGATGAAGTCAACAAAAATTCATCTAATTTTTTAACACATCATATAAAACTACGGCTGTCGTCAAGTAAGGCTAATATTCAATTAGTGTTTACATTTTTTTTCAGTGTGGTAATTACCAGGTTTAATAGAGTGAAGGGGAAAAACTGAAGCATGCTGTACAATATATAGAAAAAACACAAAAATTCAGAACATATTTTATTAATGCAACAAAAAGCTTTGAAAGCAAAAAAATCATATAATTTGACATACTTGAGAACCATGGTTATTGGGCTCCCGAGTTTCTTAGCTTTTTCAAAGCACCCTGCAAGAACAAGATAAATGATCATAGGTTATACACATACAGATCGTAAAAACATGAGTCTCACAATAAAAAGCAAAAAATTGTATAACAGCAATTGCGATTACTATATTGTATGCGGAGAAATCAGAATATTTTTCAAATAGAATACACACTGAAAGATGTTGGGTTACAACAGGCAGCAAATCACATATCCAATTGAAGCTGCAAAGCAAATAACCCACATCACTCTGGCACAATAAGATTAAGCAGCCAAACAATTAAACTATTTGGAGCCTCAGTACATGTGCAAATGGGACTATGCTAAGTACTTGTGCAAATAAGACTGTATACCCAAGATAGTCTCATTTTGATTACTTTATAGTAACTATATTTATGCGGAGAAAGCGGAATATTTTTCAATTAGAATACACACTGAAAGATGTTGAGTTACAACAGGCAGCAAATCAAATATACGATTGAAGCTGCAAAGCGAATAACCCACATCATTCTGGCACAGTAAGATTAAGCAGTCAAACAATTAAACTATTTGTAGCCTCAGTACATGTGCAAATGGGATTATGCCAAGTACATGTGCAAATGAGACTATGTACCAAAGATGGCTCCCTGTGAATTGAAGGAGAGTGATAAAACCTTAATATATCAAAAGTCATAACATTAGAAAAGAAGGGAATCTTACCAACTAAGAGAAGGACAAAAGCAGGTCAAAACTGTATTCAGGAAGTCAACACTAAAATGAACAATGTCCTAGTTATCTGGCAACAAGGTTAGAAAAAGCGTGAGGGGTAACGAGGCGTTTTTATCTTAGTGAGGCGAAGCGTAAGCCTCAAGGCATTTGAGGTGTAAGCCTCAAAATATGCATGAGGCGGTCTTAATAAATAAAATGATACATATATATACATATTCATATATATTAATATAATGATATATGTTTAGATATATTTTATGTATATACATTTGTGTAGTATAAATATGCATATACAAAGTGAAACAAAACTAAAATGAAATAGAAAATATTTATGAAACTTAATAAGGACATAAAGGAATTAAAGACCACCATAATTCAAAAGAATATGCGTAGAAATAATAAGATATCAATTAATTATACTATTAGATTAAAATATGGAATTAACAATGAAAAGTATGGGAGATAGACTTTGAAATTAGTAGGAACAAGGATCCAAAATTATTTAACAATGAGATGAAAATCACCAACATAGTAGATAAAAAAAGTAGCAAACAAAGATAGATTTAGCAATAAAGATTTGAAGATGTCACTCAGAGAATGATAATTATAATTTTCAGAAATAAATATTCATAATGAACTACAACGACTCTAAATATTATTTTCTAGATAAAGTATTTGTAAAAAATTTATTAGTACAAAATTTGGTGGTTAACATGATACATTATCATCCGGAATCAAGGCTTGCGCCTCAGCTAAGCCTCAAAAGCCTCAAACATTATGAGGAGTAAGCCAAGCCTCAAGTCCAAGACATTTGCTTTGAGGCGAGCCTCAGACATTATGAGGAGTAAGCCAAGCCTCAGTCCAAGACATCGAGGCGTAAGCCTCAAGGTGCAAATGGGATAGCCTCAGGAGCCTCAAGGCGGGGGTTTTTTCCATGTCTGGCAATGTTTTAGCTAGTTGAATACAACTTCCCTGTAACTCATTTTCTAGAAACTATATTAGTTCGTGAAATTTAGTTCAGAGATAATACACATTGACAATTTTTGAGATACAGCAGGCAGCAAAATCACATCCCATTAATGCTGCCAAGCAAAAACCACATCACTCTGGCAGAATATGCAGAAGCAGCCATACCATTAAAACTATTAGGAGCCTATGAACATGATGTACAAATGCAACCAAATCCATGTCTGTCTGTAAAATAAATGTAAATGATATACAGGCATACCTTAACCCGGATTTTCGATGCTAAATTTGAGGGAGACAAGAAGACAAAAGAGGCACTGTATCCATGTTTATGATTAAACGATGTGCATTGTTAAGCAGGACATAGACACTCAAATGGGCAAACTTTCAGTTTAATTGGTAAGGTTTCAAACTCAAATGATTTAATGTAGATGTACACTTTCTGAAATCCAAATGGACTTTTGGTGAAGGTGGTTGGCCTGGAGCTTAGCAATCCTTGGTATTTCACTTCTATCAAATGGGTTGTCGAAATTGTATAATGTGCCGGATCTAGTCTAGAGATAAAAGATAAGCTGAACTATATATTATATAAAAGATTACTTTTGTAGTTCTTAAAACTAAGAACCAGATATGTGAACACCGAGAATAAAAGATGAACTTTGTAGTTCTTAAAACTAAGATAAAAGATATGTGAACACCGAGATGGTTATTCTGTTAAACAAATAGAACATATAAGCAAAAATGAAATTGCATATAGAAGTTCATCTCAACTGTACTAAACATATGATCTAGACTTAGATAGGTAATATTCAAAATTGTTATAAAGAATAAAAAACAATGTGCGTATAGGTTATCATTTAGATGGTAAGATATCAAGGAGATGAGGTTATATAAATTATAACACATGAAACATTACAAAACAACATGAAAAGATTGGTGTGGTTCAATATTAAATAGGTCAATATCTACTAAATACTAGACCAAGCTATATATATTATTAAATTGAACAAATCATTCATCTATAGTGGTGTTCTTTTGTTTTGCTCATACTTGAGAGTAAGAGATGATGTGAAAAGCACTTGACGCCAATCACAAAGTTATAGCGTCAAAGTTCAATCTCGGATGAAGTGTAACGTCAATTTTTCGTGACAACCTGTGGATAGAAAACTTATACTGCTACAAGATCGGGTCGATGCGCCTAAATCGTAGACAGCATAGATTTTACTATGAAGGCTGGAAACCACAAATGAGGCACTGAAGAGATGAAGGAACGTCGCGAGGAGGTAGTTAAGTAGCCTATAAAGGCTCCGCCGAAACTAATCACGGCGAGACCCACCTGGCAAGGAATAGGGGCTGTGGCTAACGCCGTCCTAGACGAGAGCGAATAGCCGTAAAATATTCCATGCGATCTGCGACGGCGGACACCATTTTAACACCAGAAACGACCGTAAACACGAGACGCGAAGAATTCTACGAAGCAAAACCTCAGAGAGGAATGCACTTGGCAATCTGTCAGTAGATAGAAGAGATACCTGGTCAAAAGCTGGAGCCTCTAGGCGGGCAAACTCTTGTGAGAGTCTGGTCGCTCGCCGCCGCCGATAGAAATCCAAAGCCGAGGCTGCGGCTAGGGTTTCTTATAAATAACACAACCCGTGCTGCTGCACAGGATCCGGAAAGTGGACCTGAGCCGGGTTTTTTAGGTGGATTTCTTTGGGGCTTCGAGTGGGGTTGAGAACTTGTACAGGATTTTCACATAGGGTCTACTACTGTTTGGTGTGTGTGAGTTTGGAGAGAAAAAGTATTTATAGTAAAAATCACAATAATAATAATAATAATAATAATAATAATAATAATAACAAATATTATGATTTATAAGATGAAGGTTTTGAGAAGACTTTGATATCTAGTTGTAATAGAGGAGATAAATTATTTGTCTTTTTAATAATTTCTTTCTCCTTTTCAAATATTTATGTATCCAACTGTGTAGTTACTTTATTATATGACTGAATGGATTTCTTTCTTTTATTGTCTATTGTAACGAGTGAAACTTTTTGTGTAGGGTCATTAATGGACCTACCGAGCGGAGGTAAAATCTGCCTCGAGCTACACTCGCATTGGAGAGGACATTTTAAATAGCATAATGAGTCGATTTTCATGACATGATAATTCATTTTGAAGGACACACACAAAGGTCGATCGTGATTCCCTTCATTGAGATTCCTCTTACACTACCATTTGTCCAACTCCTCGTTGGCATGATGCACAGGTTTTTGTTCTCTCTCCTCTCTATATCTATGTAATAAGATTTTCATTCCAAATATTTCTTATTTCCCCCTTTCTCTTATGTTGCTCAATGAGGTAGGGACTCTTTTATTGCTCTATGAGAAGAACAAAATATAATGTAAGCTTTAAGTATATCTGCAATACAAAAAAGGGACACTATATACATATATCTAGGCTAGTGGACTCCAATAAGTATCAACATTAGATGTTTTTCCTTGGCCAGACTACGTTGTTCCTCTCCCGCCAAACTTGGTAACTTAAGTGTGTAAGATGTTTCTTCTAAGTCTTAATAATATGACACTCAAAATGGAGGATGGATCACATTAGGTATTGAAGATGACAAGATGGAGTTCAGTTTCAAGAGATAATAGCAAAGGTTGGGAGTGCAACATGATGTTTCGTCGTGCAACTCATGGACAAGGATGTCTCCTTGATTCTTGGGAAGCCCTTATTAGATGTTACTAATCTCATGAGCTAGGTTGATAGAGGATCTCTACACATAAAAGTAATGGAAGAAGTATGTGCAACGTCCCTTGCTAAAGCCTTGTGGCATCTAGACAAGCTAGATTATTTTTTCTCTCCTTTGTCTATTACAGAAACAATTGTGGCAGCAATTCAACATTCCTAACCCAATTTGTCACTATACACATAACTGACAAACTGTTGGTATGTATGCCCTGAGAGCCAATCATGGGATGATTGAAGGGATACATTAAGATTGATTTGATAAACATCAAATGCAAGCTTCCAATTCTTTCTGGTTCAGTCATATGAGATAGTGATAGAACAGATTGAATGTCTAGAGAATGACAATACTCAATGACGTATGCTTTCAGGTTAAGGACCTGAACGATGAGATCATACGGATGCTAAGAGTTTGTACATTCTTGTTATGTCCCTAGTCGGATGTCATTGTGGAAGGTAGATAGACAGCAATGACACACAAGACTAGATTGTGGTGTTGGTTGATGACAGAATCTCATTAGTCATGATATAGAGATATCAAACCAAACACATAGGTACTTGTTAGAGAACAAGTGTACCGGACAGACCCGCCGTGAGTTTGACACATGGAACCATGACATGGTAGTCACAGTCAGTACTCACAGTGATGGTGGTGAGTGTGATTCTTTGACCTGAAATCACTAAACTCAACACATGTCGTTGGGCACACTTTGACATCATCAAATGCAGTCTTGAAACATGGGTTGTTATAAAGGTGATGATTGGGTGGCTTTGACACATGGGGATTTTGAGGGGTGAGTGATAGATATGGGATTTGTCCCTCCTGAGGGAGTATGATATCCAAGGCCACTTGATGAGTAGGATTGAGATAGGCGTGCGCACGCATGTGTGAATCAGTATGTGATATTGATGTCATATATATCTCGTTCAATCTACTCTGAGATCAAGAAAGTGAATGAACGTTGACAGGATGACCGTTCCATACCTCGAGTTCATTCGGGATATCAGTGACAAAGGAATTATACATTCACTGTAACACCATTCACGGATTGTAGGATTGAAAGTTGTTCTCCAACTTTCTACTTTCACTTGGGTAGCACTGATGTGTGACTAGGCACCACTCTTTGCTTGTGAAGTCATAAGTGTTATGGACTTTCACTGCCAACGTGAAATGGACTTGCAGGGTCACACACATAGGATTTAACCTGGAAGAGGAGTTTTGTCCACAAACAATGTTTAGATTGATTACTAAAGGAGTTTAGTAGTTCAATTAAACACTCAATTGATTGATAGCTCAAAATCATAGTGTTCAAGGTGTTGGACAAATTGATTAGAGTATCAGATTGATTGAAATCACAATTGACTCATTCTGCACAATCTGCACTCCCAACCAATCGGCTCATGTGATGAACCAATCGGCTGAGCTTGGTGAACCGGTCGGCTCAAGTTGTGAGTCGATCGGCTCATGGACAGGGTGAACGATTGCTTCAAGTGTTGAAACGATCGATTCAACTATTGCAACCGAGCAAGTTGGGAAAGTCTGATTGGTGAGAATTTTCCTTGCGTTTCACTTGCCCAATTTGATTGGAACAAGGATTGGTATTTGATACCAATTAGAAACAAAAGAGGGAAAGTCGATCGGGAACTGATCAGGACCACAAACCGACCGGTTCAGAAGTGAACTGACCGGCTCATGGGTCCCAACTGATCGGTTGAGTGTCAACCGAACGGTTCAGGTCCCCAACCGACCGTTTCAGTTGTGAAATGATCGGTTCAGGTTGCGAGTTGGTTGCTTTTGTGGAAAATCTCGAACTCTTTTACTCCTGCTTTTAGTCCCGCATTGCCCAGGATGGAGAACCCTGTCCCATGACCCTCCTATATATAGGGATATTGGGGGCTTCTCAAAGTACAACTCAGTGCAAGCCGGTTGCTCTGTAAAGTTGTCATTCTCTCTGGTTTTGGTAACCGAGAGAGAGCCCGAGCAAGTGCTACCCGCAAAGGGAGGTGCAGTAAGGGAAAGACAACTGCAGTTGCAACTGGCAGCAGGAGAGTGTGTTGGCGACTAGTACATTAACAGGAGGGTGCGACTCCTTCCAACTCCTTGTGGGACAAGGAGTGTGGAGTTCCAGGTGGTCCGTGTGGACTACTTTAGAGGAGGGAGGTTTCTGCCGATCAGGAGGACAACTGTCAATCCCGACAGTCCGGTGAGACAAGGAGTCGTCAGTCCCGGTGCGACCAGGAGCTGCATAGACACCGTCCAAGACCGGAGGTGAAGACCGCGCAAGGCGCGAGGTATTATCGCCGAGCAAGCCTCGGGACAAGGTATGATTCCACAAACCATCGTTTCCTATTATATAGACATTGATGTGTTTCCTTGTTTTGGGTTTGGGGGAGAATTTTTTTTGTTTCCGCTGCCTTCTCTGCCTCTCCTAAAACCCAATAGTGGTATGAGAGCCACGTCAACTGCTCTATATTTTAAGAATATCGATATGATCGATTTTGGTTTGTCGCCTTTATTTATTGCATACGATGCGAATAAAATTGGCTTTATGCATGTCCAATCCTAAATCCACAAATCCCAATTACATATATGATATGTATTATTAATGCACTCGATACGCGTCGCCCTTAAATGAGTTTTGTAGTGGATGTATAGTGTGGTTATGGCCAATAAACCCTATCTGTGTATGGTTGTATGTGGTTGCTTGCATCTCAGTATGCGCACCGATCTTCCCTCTCCTATTCCTGATGTAACTCGAAATAATTCAAAATTCTTTCCTACCTTTGCTCCCCCCGAATGTAACTCGGGGTTTCCCTTTTAAGCAATGTAAAATTAGGATAGATTTTATTTCCTGTTATATCAAAGAACGGAGGACATCCAGATGACAGCTGAGATGATCGGTTCAAGGCGTGAACCGATCGGTTGACGTACAAGACGTTCGGTTCAAGGAGTGAACCGATCGGTTGATGACCAGTCCGAGGAGCGAGACGAGCGGGTGGCGGCCATGACGATATGCATTACGACCAGGCGAACCGATCAGTTGGAGGAGCCAACCGATCAGCTGGTGGCACCCAGACGACCGGGCCAGATCGAGCAGGCTACTCATGTGATGAGTTGATCTACTCCGAAGGCAAAGCACAGAGTTCATCTTGTACAGGTTGCATGTGATGTATACCTAGATGACCGTGATTCCTCTTGGCTCGAGGAATTACATTAGGATGGCCATAATCATCGATTTTATCGTTTTGCATATTTTCTGTGGGATATAGCATGTATATGATACATATTATGTATTGTGGTGATTGGATATGTATATGTATATAAAAACCAAATCCCTCATTAAATATTAAGTTTTAGATGTCTTCCAAGGGCGACACACCCCTAGTACATTTGTGGCCTCTAATGTCACTTCCGCTAGCGTCACTTATATTAGAAAGACCGACCTAATAAGCTAAAACTGAAGCAACAAGTCATTAGAAAAAATCCGGGTACCGCTTATAGCTATTGGGTCGGTTATGTTAAAGATAATCGACGCTAGAAAAGACCCGCGAAAATCATAATTTTCACAGCACACATAAACATAGCATCGGTTTTATTAGAAAACTGACCCAACATGTTTCCCGCGGAGAAAAATTGGTTTTCTGCCTTCGCGCGCTGAGCTATAGGGTCGGTTTTTTTAAATAAGCGACCCTAGTAATTGAAATGAAAAATTCGGGTACCGCTAGGCCGACTTCTCCGGTCGGTTTTCCTTGATAACCGTTCGCATAGCTTTGGACTTCTCAGGTCGGTTTTTACAATAACCGTCTCTATAGGTGCGGTTTGGTTCGGGCACCAGATTTTTCTTGGGTCGCTTGTTTCTAATAATTGTCCCTATATGGGACCTGTTGGGTCGGTTTTCTAATTAACCGACCCTAGAAGTCAGAGCAAAATCAAAACCCCTTTCTCACGCAGCACTCTCCCCCACAACGCTCACAATTGGCCGCAACTCGCAGCTCTCTCTCCCACATCACTCTCTCACCGCCCGACACTTCCGGAGCTCTCACCTCGCCGCCCGACACTTCCCAGAGTGTCGTCGCACCTCTCCTCCACTCTTGTGTTGTGCTGCCACGATCCAACCTTTACCGCCGCCGCCAAAGTCTCGCCCCTCTCTCCAAAGACACCCCCGCCGCCGTCAAGGGTCTCGCCGACGCAGCCAAGGTCTCGCCGACGCTCCAAAACTTTGTCGCTGCCACTTCAAAGTTGCCGTTGTCGCCATCTCAACCGATCTCTCCGAGGATGCCCCCGCCGCAGCCAAGTTTTGCCGCCGCCACTCCAAGGTCTCCAACTACTCTCTCCAAACGCTTTTGCCGCCGCCAAAGCTTTCGACGCCACCACCTCCCCGAACAGATAGGTAAGTTCATTTTCCGTTTCAGACTATCTTCTTTTGACCTAATGTTGGAGTATCATGGTCATGCTAGATACCACGGTATTCATGGCTGTGATTTGCACGACCATGCTTGGTGCCACGGCCTGTGCTTTGCACGGCCATGCTTGGTGTCACGGCCGTTTTGGCCAAAAATTTTAGTTTTTAAAGGTTATAGTTCACCATGACTGTCGTGAAGGACCACAACCATTTTGAGTATGAAATGGTAAAACTTTTGATTTACTGTTATCTATTATGAAAGAGCATGCATGATGTTTAACTTACTCCCTTCTGTTTATATTTGTCAAGAGCACCTAATTGATTATTCAATTTAGTACATATAATGAATGTTTATCTATGGAAGTACTCTTGATTTGTCAAGAACACGTAATTCATTTTATTTGACTAGTAAACCAACCAATAATAAAAACATGTAATCTTTTATATCTACATTTTATTATCAATCACATATGTAATCATTGTATACAATCTAGAAATACGAGGGTAGACATTGTGTAGTTTCAGACTGACACTTTAGGGTTTATAGATGAGACCATCGATGCATAAATATGACAATATTACATTTATATATAAAATTAGAAACCCGTTCAAAATTTATTCATTAGGAGTAAATTTTGGATAGTCCCCGATATGGGACTGTTTTTGGATATTTAATCTCACTTAGGATGTAACTGTGTAATGTATGTTTAGTTTTGAAGAAAATTTTAGTAGTATTTCCTCATTTATTCTCTGGGTATATATGTGAGTGGTTATTTGCCATTTACATTGATGTACTTGGAGAATTAAGGGGAAATGCTATTGAAATTTTATTGAAAACTAAATGATACATTATACAATTACTAGTGAGGTTAAATATTCAAAAATGGGATAGGTGGTACACTTTAGTATAAAAGTAATGAATTTCCTATCAAAAAAAACTTACAACTTATAGTATCAATATTAAATGCTCAGTTTGATAATTAATTTTAATGTGATCTAGAAAATGGATCGAAGTTGGATGTCTATCAAGAACCGTTGCAGTCCAGAGTTTACTAAAGGTGTTGATGAATTTATCAGATTTGCTGAGGAACATAGGAAACTACCTACAGATAGGTTCTATTGTCCATGTAGAAATTGTGGTAACAATTTGAAAGTTGATACTATTGAGGAAATTAAGAATCATGTCATATGCAATGGGATCATACAAGGTTATAATGAATGGTATTGGCATGGAGAGAAACTTAATTATGGATCAGAAAATGTCGATATTAATAGTGGTGACATAGAAGATATAGATAATGATGTTAACAATGATGAACCGATTCAGGATGACCCGATTCAGGATGATATGGTTGATGAGATGCTACGTAGCTGTCAGGACAATGTCATTGATCCACCTTCTTTATTTGCAAACATTGTCCATGATGCTGAAAAACCATTATATAAGGGTTGTACTAAGTTCACGAGGTTGAGTGTTGTGATGCGATTATATACTCTTAAAGCTCAAAACTGGTGGAGCGATAGGAGTTTCACTTCATTGTTGTCTTTGTTAAAGGAAATTCTTCCTGAAGGCAACGAGCTTCCAATTTCTACATATCAAGCAAAGAAAATAATGTGCCCAATGGGAATGGAGGCTAAGAAGATTCATTCATGTCCAAATAATTGTGTGTTATTTCAGAAGGACTATAGTGATTTGATAAATTGTCCAAAATGTGGTGCGTCAAGGTACAAGACTACAAATCCAGCTAAGGCTAAAAATGGCTCTCCTGCCAAGGTGATGTGGTATCTACCAATAATACCACGATTTCAACGCTTATTTGCTAATACAGAAGATGCGCAAAATTTGTCTTGGCATGGGGAGTTAAAGGTCAATGATGATGGAGTCCTACGATATGCATCTGATTCACCACAATGGAAGAAAATTGATTTATTATACCCTCAATTTGGTAAAGAAACAAGGAACGTAAGACTTGGACTCTGTACAGATGGAATGAATCCATATGGTACATTAAGCAGCCAACATAGCACGTGGCCTGTTATGATTGTTATATACAATCTTCCTCCTTGGTTGTGTATGAAAAATAAGTATGTCATGTTGTCAATATTGATATTAGGGCCCAAGCAACCTGGAAATGATATTGATGTTTACCTTCAACCTCTAATTGATGACCTAATGAAATTATGGGAAGAAGGTGTTATGACATATGATGCTGCACGTAAAGAGATCTTTACTTGCGTGCTATGTTGTTTTGCACGATTAATGACTTCCCAGCTTATGGAAATTTGTCTGGATATAGCATAAAAGGATACAAAGCATGTCCTATTTGTGAGGAAAATACTGATTCAATTCGACTGAAACATGGTGGTAAAATTGTATATCTTGGTCATCGGAGGTTTCTCCCACTAGTGCGTCCTTATCGAAGGCAACGCAAAACCTTTAATGGGTCAACTGAGGAACGAAGTGCTCCTAAACCTATACCAGAAAATGTTGTATATGATAGGGTGAAACATATTGGTCATGAATTTGGAAAGAGTTCAAGTAGTCGTACGCTCGCATGTGACAAATCTCTATACAAGAAGAGGTCAATATTCTGGGATCTTCCTTATTGGAGATTTTTGACAATTAGACATTGCATTGATGTCATGCATGTTGAAAAAAATGTTTGTGATAGCATCATTGGTACGTTATTGAACATACCAGGAAAGACTAAAGACGGCATCAACTCTAGAAAAGATTTAGAATTAATGGGTATAAGAAAAGAATTATCAGTTGAGATTAGGGATCGCCGCACATATTTACCACCAGCTTGTTACACTTTGTCCAAGAAGGAGAAAAAGACTTTTTGTGAGTGCTTGTATAATATTAAGGTTCCACAAAGATACTCTTCTAATATTCGTAGATTGGTATCAAAGAAGGATATGAAGTTGATAGGTCTCAAATCTCATGATTGTCACACCTTAATGCAACAAATTTTACATGTGGCTATTCGATCTATATTGCCGAAGCATGTAAGGTTTGCAATCACAAGACTCAGTTTCTTCTTCAATGAAATATGCAACAAAGTGATACATCTTGATACTCTCGATAAATTACAAAATGATGTAATTGTTACCATGTGTCAGCTTGAAATGTACTTTCCTCCTTCATTTTTTGATATCATGGTTCATCTTGTAGTACATATTACAAGGGAGGTGAAGATGTTGGGTCCAATTTTTTTACATTGGATGTATCCATTTGAATGCTACATGAGTGATTTTAAAAGTGATGTTCGGAATCGTTATCGTCCTGGAGGGAGTATTATTGAGGGTTATGTGGCTAGGGAAGTGATGGACTTTTGCAATGATTTTTTGAATTCCAATGAAACTTCTAGCGATCTAAAAAATGATCTTGTTACTGAGTCTTATTGTGGCAAAGGAACTCTGGGAGCACGAGTGAAAGGAATTAGTCGTGAGTTGTGGGAACAAGCACATTTGTATATTTTACACAACATCGATGAAGTTAGTAGCTACATCACAGAACACAATGATCTTATCAAGAAAAATCATCCGTGATCCAGTTCAATGTGGCTTGCAAGAGAGCATAATCGAACATTTATTAGGTGGTTTGAAGAGAAAGTCTTTAAGCAGTTATCTGAATCACCAAATAATGTTGCTGAGAACATAAAATGGCTCGCCTTTAAGCCAAAAATGGATGTCATGTCATATGAAGGTTATGAGATAAACGGATTTTTATATTACACTAAACGTCAAGATGAAAGTAGTGTAGTCCAAAATAGCGGGGTCACTGTTAAAGCTTGTTCATTGTATTTTGCTAGTGCCAAAGATAAAAGACCACGCGAAACTGAGATGTCATATTTCGGAATCATTGAGGACATGGGAAATGAACTATATAAATTTCAGAGTTCCTATCTTTAGATGTAATTGGGTTGATAACAACAAAGGCATTTTAGTAGATGAGTTGGGTTTCACATTGGTGAATTTTGAAAAAATTGGAGAGAAAGATGAACCATTTATCATGGCAGACTAAGCAAAACAAGTATTCTATATCGATGACCCAGTAAATAAAAATTGGTCTGTCGTTCTTCATGGAAAAAGACAGTTTACTGTGGATCCTATAAATGAAGAAGAATACTATGAAAAGTATGATGATTCCACCCCATTTTCAGTTGGTTTGCCAAGTGTCAATGTTGAAGTTAACACTGATGACTTATATACACGTCAAGACCATGCTGAAGGAATTTTAATTGACTAACAACTCAACCAAAACTAGAGGCATGTATTATCATTCAAGCACACATTTTCTTTTATCATGTATACATTTTATTATATATCACCACTTGTTCTTTTATTATCACTTATGTTTTGTTTTATCATGTATATTTGTAGGTTGTTCTAAAATGGCAAGTGAAGATGAACATTCTGATCATGAGCATGAGGATGCTAGTGGTGATGTTAAGAAGAGTAGAGGTCCCACAGTGATGCGTCGGTTGCAAGAGCTTAGGGCAAAAGGGGAGAAATTGCCAATCTAGTTTGAAAGGGGAGGAGTACCTATTGGGGAACACGCTAGTACTTTTAAGCAATATGTAGGGGCAACCGCACGTAGTAAGGTGCCAATAGATATAGAAAACTGGCATGATGTTCGTATTGGCTTGAAAGACCTCCTTTGGAAAGATATATCTGTGAGTTGAATTTTGATACTATATTATCTTGTTTTTTGTTTATTGATTCCAGTTTTTTGTTTTGACATATACTTTTTGAAATAAGATTATTGCTGCATTTGTATATAGGGTGTTTTTCATTTAAATGAAAAAGACCATAGGAAAAGAGTGCTGCAGCGTTGTGGTGTACGATGGAGGGCATTTAAGACCTATCTCAAAAGGGATTATATAGATAATCCTAATCAAAAGAAGAAAGCAATAGATGTATATATTTTTATAGATCCTAAGGTGTGGGACAGATTTGTTGCACAAAGGAATTCAGAAGAGTTTCAGGTATACAATTAATGTTTTTATATATGTATATGTTTGCCAAGTTGTAAATTGCAATGCCTCATTTTAAATGATCAGGCTATTCACAAGGCCCAAAAGGAAAGACGGGCCAAAAATGTGCATAACCATCACATGGGATCCCTTAGTTATTCCCAACGCCGAGAACAACTGGAGAAGCAAATCTCTTATGGAGAAGGGTCTAGCACAACTCAATTTGAGTGTCCACCCCATTATAAATTTTGGCTTGATGCTAGAAAAAATAAAGCAGGTGAAATTACCAACCCTGCAACTAAGGAGGTGGCACAAAAGATGATAAGTTCATCACAATTAAGTAATTAAAAAGTAGGATTTAATAATATCTAATTGTTTGTGATTTAATATTTTCATTAAATATGAATAGGATGATCTCTAATTGTTTGTGATTTAATATTTTCATTAAATATGAATAGGATGATTTCTAATTGTTTGTGATTTAATATTTTCATTAAATATGAATAGGATGATCTCTATGAGCAAAGAAAATAAGGAAATTTCATACCAATTGGACGCATGGATGAACTATCAGTTGCTCTTGGTACGAAAGAGCATCCTGGCCGTGTTAGGGGATTAGGAGTTGACATAGGATTCAAGACTTATTATGGGCCTTCAGAATCTAGAAGAGGTCGTACAATTACACATGACGAGGTTGAAGCATTAGTATCACAGAAGGTGCAACAGATATTGTCTTCATTTCAGCCTATTCAACCTTCTCAACCTCCTCAAACCATGCGTCTCTCATATGATGAGGTACAAGCTCGTACTCCAATTGTAGAAGGTCATGGGAGCACTCCCAATGAACCACCACAACAATATGCAGTAAGTTTGTTCTATATATGTTAATATGATATATATAATATAGTAGGTATGTGGTTTACCGCTTTGTATATAACTTATATTATTTCAACTAGGTTGGTATGAACTGTAAACTTGCAGTGGAGGTTCCAGAGTACAATGTTGTGGCAGCGGGTAAGGTATACAACATCAGTGGTACATTGCATTGTCAATAAGTTTCTGATGACATTTGTTGTGTGTCCATCCATCTTGTGTATGACAGAATGGGGGACAAACCACTACCCATACCTTCTTCTGAATATGGTACAGTTGATGAAGCATAGGGTGCTATGGTGGGATGGCCTAGACACTTGGTTATCATTGATAAGGTATATCTATGTGTTTTTTATATTTGACTAGCTACATATATGAACTCGTTTAATATAAGTATGTATTTAATTAACAGGTTTGTAAACCAAAAAGTAAAAATCCTAGTAGTCGTCCTCCTATGCCCAAGCCTTCTTTCATTCCAGAAGTCACATTCGATGAATTGGGAAATAAAAGTAAATGTTTGGCTCGATACTTAGCCAACCAAAGCCCATGATCACATATGGTGGTCAATTTAACAGAAGATGCAGTTGGGAGGGACTTTGAGAATTTTATTTTTCTTGATGATATTATAGAGTTGTTCCGGTATGATTGGCTAAATACTTTGATATTAGAAGTATGAATAAGGTAAGAATTAATCAATATAGATTACTCGAATATATATTTTTAGCTTATTTGTAACATATCAAATTTTCACAAATGTTTTACAGCCATTTATATACTGATATGACAAACTTTGATATAAAGAATGTTGGATTCTTAGTTCCTTCAGTCACTAGTCAAGTGCAGACACAAATGGATGATGTGAATGAGTACTTCAGTACTGCATTCAAATATTTTGGTAGTGTGGGAAAGGAAATTATTCTAATTCCTTTTAACATCCAGTAAGTATTATAATTCAATAGAATTCTAATATTGACTAAATTATAATTATAATTTTTGTTTTCAATATAAATTTACCCAGATCTAGACATTGGGAACTAGTGGTGGTTGTCCCAAAATTGATGACTTTCTATTATCTTGACCCAATGGGAAAAACAACAAGGGGTCACAAACTGAGATTGCCAACTATGGAGTAAGCATAAATTTAGTTTCTATAACATCAATTGTTATGCTTCAACATGATATTTATACTTAGAATTTCTATTTTGACAACTATCATAATCAAATTGATTGATAGGGGTATAAAGGCTTATCGTGAAGGTGGAGGAATAATACCCACAAAATTAAAGACACTGACTTTGAAAAATGTCAAGGTAACTACTTTGACTGCTTAGTCGTATATGTACAACTCTTACAGTAATGTATTAATGTCAAATTTTATATGTTAACTCTCTTATAGTCTTATTTCTTTATTTGTACAACTCTGTTTGTAGCAGTTTACTAATATTAAGTTATAATTCTTTATTTGTAGTGTCATATACAAAATAATGATTGGGCTTGTGGCTACTACGTAATGAAGTATATGAAAACTATTTTGAAAGAAGCATCACTAGACATTCATAGTATAGATAAGGTAATTAATAAAGAATAACATCATAAATTTACAAGTGAGATTTGCATCATTTTATAAAATATATATGAGCATGTGCTTTTTTTGCAGATCTTTACAACTCATCCTTACTCACTTGATGGGTTAAATGAATTCCGAGAAGAATGGTCAGATGTTTTTCTTAATGAAGTTACTATAGCATTGGATTGAATTCATAACTTCATTTGTGTATGTAGATTTGAAACTCTATCAAAATTTACTTTTTGTAGTATGACATTAAATTTAATATCACTTTTAAACTTGCAATATATCATTGTTGTTAGTATGTGCTATGTGTATGAATGTTAGTATGTGCTATATGTCTCATTTGAATGAATCTATCTTAGACTTGCAAGAATGTTAGTAAGTGTTGTGTATGAAGATGTCTCAACTCAATATATGTGAATAATTGTTGTTATGAATGTGTGGTTTGGAGATTTACATCAAATCAAAAAGGATTGGACATAAAAGTTTGCAAATGGCTTTGGAATGCATTTTTGGCTTGCATCATTGCATTTGCAAGTCTATTTCTATTGCAGGTTTTGAATTGCGTAAAGCAATTCTGTTTTGCAGGTTGTTGTACTGAAGATTTCTGGTTCAGCAGAATTTTTCTTTTAAAAAAATGTAACTTTTCGGGTCGGTTATTTAAGAAAACCGTCCCTATAGACTTCTTGGGTCGGTTATACACAAAACCGACACAGTAGGTTCATCCCAAAATTCTACAGCTATTTGAAGACTTCTACGGTCGCTTATGGAGAAAAATCGACCCAATAGACACTTCTTGGTTCGGTTATACACAAAAACCGACCCAGTAGGTTCATCCCAAAATTCTACAGCTACTTGAAGACTTCTAGGGTCGCTTATGGAGAAAAACCGACCCAATAGACACTTCTTGGGTCGGTTATACACAAAAACCGACCCAGTAGGTTCATCCCAAAATTCTACAGCTACTTGAAGACTTCTAGGGTCGCTTATGGAGAAAAACCGACCCAATAGACACTTCTTGGGTCGGTTATACACAAAAACTGACCCAGTAGGTTCATCCCAAAATTCTACAGCTACTTGAAGACTTCTAGGGTCGCTTATGGAGAAAAACTGACCCAATAGACACTTCTTGGGTCGGTTATACACAAAAACTGACCCAGTAGATTCATCCCAAAATTCTACAACTACTTGAAGACTTCTAGGGTCGCTTATGGAGAAAAATCGACCCAATAGACACTTCTTGGGTCGGTTATACACAAAAACCGACCCAGTAGGTTCATCCCAAAATTCTACAGCTACTTGAAGACTTCTAGGGTCGCTTATGGAGAAAAACCGACCCAATAGACACTTCTTGGGTCGGTTATACACAAACACTGACCTAGTAGGTTCATCTACAGCTATTTGAAGACTTCTAGGGTCACTTATGGAGAAAAACCGACCCAATAGATACTTGTTGGGTCGGTTATACACAAAAACCGACCCAGTAGGTTCATCCCAAAATTCTACAGCTATTTGAAGACTTCTAGGGTCATTTTTTTACCTCTTTTGGGTCGGTTTTTTACCTCTCTTTGGTCGGTTTTTTAACCTCTCTTGGGTCAGTTTTTGTTCCCTCTAGGGTCGGTTTTTCTACCTCTATAGCGTCGCAAGTATTGTAGCGACGCCCACCTAGGCGTCGCTTAAAAAGTGACGCTACAGGCTTCAAAAAACCAACCCAAGAGACCAATATTGTACTAGTGCACGTGAAAAGCTTGATCGACCAAGTGTGGGCACGCCCTAGTGTGGTGCACCGTCTATCTCGTGGAAGCGTGAAGGATGAATGTGTGGGTCTGCCCTAGCAGGGTGCATATTCATCGTGTTTGCTTTGGGTCGGACTTAACAAGGTGATCTAGATGGGATCTAGTACCTTGAGGCATGGAGATGCTCATGGCAAGGAGTTGCATATGACATCTTATCAAGAGTTGCATATGATGCAATTGGCAAGTGTTGCCTACCTGAGAGATCTAAGTTGTGGGTGACAGCCCTAGCTCGTCCATGACTTAGAGGATTTCAGGATCTTGCCCACTAGAAGGTTGTACGCTGCAATCTTCCAAATTGATGGTGAGGGCTATCAATTTGAAGTAAAATAGTGGGAGCGATAATTAATTAAAGGCCTAATTATATCGTCAACTTTTCAAATCAATCAAATAAGTCAAAAGAGTTTTGGACTAAAATTGCATATATTGTCTTTTGTTAAAATAAATGGTTAATCAACAAATCACTTTATTTGCGATTGGTCTTTGAGACCAACAAATTAAATGGGAATAATTCCATGACTGGTTAGGATGATGAGAAGTGTTCTCAAAGAGCGAAAACTCTAAGTCCTAGTTATACCAAGACCAGATGAACTCAATCCCACCACATCAATGGCTGAAAGTATGCTTATGGAAGCATACCGAGGATGACATTGATGAGGAGTGCTTGATGTTGTGTTCTCTGAACTATGAGTTGCAGAGACAACATGAGACATATGATGTCTCAAGGACACTATCCTAATATGTCATGACAGAAGGAGATCTAGTAAGGTATTCACACACTCAATATGATTGGGTATATGGAAAAACCTGACTAAGAAGGATTCCCTCTGAGCCAAGAGTTGGCTATTGGTATGATACTGCAAATGTTGCGAGAATCATACAGTTCATGATAAACTACAACATGAACAACTTTGACAAGCGTTGACAAAGTTGTTGGACATGTTGAGGACAGTAGAGGCAAATATGAAGAAATACTAACCCTAATCTTTGATGAGATCAATGAAAGGTAAGTCTTAAGGGCAAGGGCAAGGGCAAAGCAAAGAAGTGTTCTGATGCTAGCCAGCAGCCCAAGCCGTCTTCAACCTCAAGGCACATGGGGAAAGGGTGTATGAGGGATTGCCCTATATATTTGGAAGAACAAAATAAGATGAAGGAGGGGATGGAGATCTCCACCTAAGGTATCATGAAATGAACTGCTTCTTTATCTGAGGTATATGATACCAAGATATGGATCTATCATATATGATATGCAAGATCCGCAAAGAAGTGATGGCCTTTGTGAAAGGACCAAGAAAGAAGTACCCATCATTGGAGTAAGTGTTGCTGCCATAGATAGGAGTATCTTTCAGTTTATTTCAGCCTAAAGGGCATGAAATAGAGTTGAGAACTGCTATTTCAGATATTGCCAATAGATAGAAACACTTTATTTTTGCACATTGTATGACAATGATGGCAATTAATAAATTTGATGTTTCAATCTTAAAGATATGATATTTAAGGCAATGCCTTGTTTATCTTGTGATACATGGTATGCATAAGATAAAATGATACCTAAAGTTATTGATAACTCAAACAATCAAATTAGCATCAATCATGAGAAATTCATTTCTAGTGTCCATATGATGGATAAATCTAGATTCTTTTGGTTAGAGAACCAGTTAGAGACATGAATATCTTGGACATGATTAATCAATCTTCACTCATGGTAGTGGGAGAATGATTATCCTATTAGGTATGATACATATGATGTATTTACATACCTATTGGAACAAATGCTAATACTTCAAATGGTGTTTAGAGAAATACCAATATGAATATCTTGAAGGGTTCAAGAATATCATAGATGAAGTGCAAATTTGGTAAAGTGTTAATTCTTGATGAGATCAATGAATGAAATACTTGGACCAAATGTTTGAGATCCTTATGAGTGATTATGATAGTGTATCATATTGAACTCATGATTAAGGCATGGTGATGTCTAAATCAAGAAGGAATCATACTCTAAGGAGTTAGAGAATGATTATCAAATAACTGAGTTCTTCTTAATAAAAGAATACCCCACACTAATAATTAAGAATCACAAGGATTGTGAGTTCTTATATCCTTGACAGATACACCTCAATTATCTATGTGATGAGTTGTTCATGTGATGAGTCAACTATCTAGATGAATATGAGGAACCGAATTTTGAGTTATGGTTTATGACCATTACATACTAAATGACATCCATGTGAACCATAAGGTATGACCTTGATGGTAGCACCCATTGGATGAAATCCATAAGTGAAAATAAGTCTTAAGTGTTAAGACACATGGATAACATTTGAAGAAGGATGATGCTTGTTGATTGCAACTTAAGACATTTGGCATATGGATACTAAAACTCCATTCCTATGAGGAATAAAACAAGGATGTGTACATGATACAACCTATAAGGTTTATGAATCCACTAATGCAAATGAAGTCTATAAGTTACAATGGACTAATCAATGTGATTGATTAAGTACAAGCAACTCAGAATTGGATCTTTACTTTGATGATATAGTCAAAGCGGTTGACTGGTATGTCAAAGATAAAGAAGGGATATGTGATTTAGTGGGAGCGTGTTCACATTCCACATGTTGATGTGAAATGGAAATGTTCTAGAATGGAAATCCAACAGTGGAAATTATCTTTAAGGAAGATAGAGATGTTTCCTATGTGATAGGAATAGAGATCTATAGAGATAGTTCTCGAAAAACCTCTTGACCTGAAAAGAGAAAGCATACATTGGCAATCTGTACTAAAGAGTTCCGTATGCACAGATTTAGTGGGAGAAAACTTGTCCATGTTATATGGAGTTAGTATCCCAAGGCCAAGTGTCCAATTCTTATGAAGAATGGGAACACTAAGAATAGATATGGATCTATCATGTATGTAATCATCCCATTATCTTGCATGTATAGACATGGCAAGAATAAAATGCATTCATCATTTTGTATGTATGACATGACAATATGATGTGCTCATCCTGATAACTCGTGTGTGGGACATGACGAGTGGATGTCTGTCTACTTCCAGTAAGGGTTACTGGAATACCATGAGAACTTGATAAGTACTTGGGAAGTACTAGTTCTATGGAGATAAGGAAGAGTTCAATATAAAGAGTTACATTGATGCGAACTTCCGAAAAGGACAGAAAATTAATCGCAAAATATATGTAGGATATATAAAAGTGAAAGTTTGTTAATAATTGGAAATGTTCCAATAAAGCCATTTAAAAGGAAATGTTGAGTATCTATGTGTTAGAGAACAACAGTTGATACTATATGGATCTGGAAGTTCATGAGATGAACTTATAGATATTCCGCTCATTGATGACAAGTATGGAATCCTTGATCATGCAATGTGGCTAAAAGTTAGCAAAGGAATACTAGATCGCATATTACAACAACTCCATCTCATACGTGTGACGTACAACGAAGAAATGTGAGACATGCAATTTATACTGACTTTGGCAAGGTGTTGCCATAACTCACTATGTTTGCACTAGAGCACAATAACATGTGGGACATGTTTGAAGATCACTATGAATATGATTCAAGAGTGATTTGCTCACAGTGCAAGTGGGAGTCTGTTGGTATGTATGCCCTGAGAGCCAATCATGGGATGATTGAAGGGATACATTAAGATTGATTTGATAAACATCAAAGGCAAGCTTCTAATTCTTTCTAGTTCAGTCATATGAGATAGTGATAGAACAGATTGAATGTCTAGAGAATGACAATACTCAATGACGTATGCTTTCAGGTTAAGGACCTGAACGATGAGATAATACGGATGCTAAGAGTTTGTACATTTTTGTTATGTCCCTAGTCGGATGTCATTATGGAAAGTAGATAGACAACAATGACACACAAGACTAGATTGTGGTGTTGGTTGATGACATAATCTCATTAGTCATGATATAGAGATATCAAACCAAACACATAGGTACTTGTTAGAGAACAAGTGTATCAGACAGACCCACCGCGAGTTTGACACATGGAACCATGACATGATAGTCACAATCAGTACTCACAGTGATGGTGGTGAGTGTGATTCTTTGACCTGAAATCACTACACTCAACACATATCGTTGGGCACACTTTGCCATCATCAAACGCAGTCCTCAAAACATGGGTTGTTATAAAGGTGATGATTAGGTGGCTTTGACACATGGGGCTTTTGAGGGGTGAGTGATAGATATGGGATTTGTCCCTCCTGATGGAGTATGATATCCAAGGCCACTTGATGAGTAGGATTGAGATAGGCGTGTGCACGCATATGTGAATCAGTATGTGATATTGATGTCATACATATCTCATTCAATCTACTATGAGATCAAGAAAGTGAATGAACATTGACAGGATGACTGTTCCATGCCTCGAGTTCATTCGAGATATCAGTGACAAAGGAATTATACATTCACTATAACACCATTCACGGATTGTAGGATTGAAAGTTGTTCTCCAACTTTCTACTTTCACTTGGGTAGCACTGATGTGTGACTAGGAACCGCTCTTTGCTTGTGAAGTCATAAGTGTTATGGACTTTCACTGCCAACGTGAAATGGACCTGTAGGGTCACACACATAGGATTTAACCTGGAAGAGTAGTTTTGTCCACAAACAATGTTTAGATTGATTACTAAAGGAGTTTAGTAGTTCAATTAAACCCTCAATTGATTGATAGCTCAAAATCATAGTGTTCAAGGTGTTGGATAGATTGATTAGAGTATCATATTGATAGAAATCACAATTGACTGATTCTGCACAATCTGCACTCCCAACTGATCGGATCATGTGATGAACCGATCGGCTGAGCTTGGTGAACCGGTCTGTTCAAGTTGTGAGTCGATCGGCTCATGGACAGGGTGAACGATTGCTTCAAGTGTTGAAATGATCGGTTCAACTATTGCAACCGAGCAAGCTGGGAAAGTTGGATTGGTGAGAATTTTCCTTGCATTTCACTTGCCCAATTTGATTGGAACAAGGATTGGTATTTGATACCAATTAGAAACAAAAGAGGGAAAGTCAATCGGGAACTGATCAGGACCACGAACCGACCGGCTCATGGGTCCCAACCGATCGGTTGAGTGTCAACCGAACGGTTCAGGTCCCCAACTAACTGTTTCAGTTGTGAAACGATCGGTTCAGGTTGCGAGTTGGTTGCTTTTGTGGAAAATCTCGAACCCTTCTACTCCTGCTTTTAGTCCCGCATTGCCCGGGATGGAGAACCCTATCCCATGACCCTCCTATATATATAGGGGTATTGGGGGCTTCTCAAAGTACAACTCAGCGCAAGCTGGTTGCTCTGTAAAGTTGTCGTTCTCTCTGGTTTTGGTAACCGAGAGAGAGCCCGAGCAAGTACTACCCACAAAGGGAGGTGCAGTAAGGGAAAGACAACTGCAGTTGCAACTGGCAGTAGGAGAGTGTTGGCGACTAGTACATCAACAGGAGGGTGCGACTCCTTCCAACTCCTTGTGGGACAAGGAGTGTGGAGTTTCAGGTGGTTCGTGTGGACTACTTCAGAGGCGGGAGGTTTCTGCCGCTCAGGAGGACAACTGTCAATCCCGACAGTCCGGTGAGACCAGGAGTCGTCAGTCCCGGTGCGACCAGGAGCTGCACAGACACCGTCCAAGACCAGAGGTGAAGACCACGCAAGGCGCGAGGTATTGTCACCGAGCAAGCCTCGAGACAAGGTATGATTCCACAAACCATCATTTCCTATTATATAGACGTTGACGCGTTTCCTTGTTTTGGGTTTGGGGGAGAATTTTTTTTGTTTCCGCTGCCTTCTCTGCCGCCCCTAAAACCCAACACAAACATGGTAGAACATGTGCTTCAATTTGACCTCTTAGAGGAGTGTGCCTTACATTAGAAAACACTTTTTGCTTTCTATACATATCATTTACAAGATCCATGGCCACCCCTCTACCAATGGTGCCCTCTTTGATTGTTTATTGGATCTTGAGTCAAAGCCATTGCCACCCAACTTATAGTATGTATTTGCAGCATAACACCAATTTTTTTAACACAATTATCCGGGTGGTGTGGGTTGTTAACCAAGCAAATGAACCTTGCTTACAAGATGGATTCGTTATCATGAACATGAAGGAGATAAATTTGATTGTGGTGCTATATTATAAAAAAATACATTGTTGAAAGAGATTTAGACCAAGATGGTTGAGGTGTTCTTGTTAAAGATCCCAATAAGTATCAATTGGTGATACCCTTGGTATCATAAGCCACCCTTCATTAGAGTATCTCTATGTTACAATTCAATGTATGAATGCTTTCTCCATGTCATGCCTGAATGGTTTCACCATTAAATTTTATCAGGGGCTTGGAATTTATGAAGAAGGATTACACAAAACTTATAAGACATTAGTTCTTAGACAAGGTGTGTCATCTAAGCATCCTTAGTTTCCACTCTAGTCTTGATTCTAAAGTGTGAAGGTGCAAAAACTCTAGAGATAGATTTCTGGCCCATCTCCATTGAGGATGTCTCCATTAGGATACTTGCCATAATGGTGAATAATAGATTGAATCCCCTCTTGTATAACTTGATCCCAAATGAACAATGCACTTCTATACATGGTAGAGACAATGTCCACCATATCCATTTGGCTTGTGAACTTAAACATTATTTACATGATAATCCAAATGTACCAACTTTGATTGTGAGATACGTCATGGATGAATCTTATGATTGCATCATCTGGTCCTTCCTTGATTAGGTCCTCAAACTTTTTGGTATGATGGAGGAGATTGTGAAGTTGTCTCTCCTTATTCAAGATCTTCTGGATTTCACTATCCTCAAACAACAACTCTTATGGCTTCTTCCCCATGTGATGTTGCCTCAAATAGGCACTAGAGAAGAAAAAAAGATGATTTAGCTACAATTATTTTAGTTACATTTAATTTATGTGTAGCGAGAGTGATTTTTACTTCTAAAATATATTTATGTAACTTAAATAATTGTAGTTAGCTAAATAAAAAATATGTAGCTATAAATTTTCTCTCTTTTTAATTATAACCATATAATCAGGATAGCTTGGAGGAAAAAACTCCCGAATAATTTCTCCCCATCCCCACGCATATCCCTCCACGACCCTTATGTTTTGCGAACCAATTCTTTCTCACGCGCAGGTCCCCCCCGATGCCCTCACCTGACACTGGACCCCCAATGGCGCCCCCCCTGACGCCCCTCCTCTCTGTAGTAGCATCCGTCTCCAGACTCCCTCACCCTCACATGATGCCCAACCAATGCCCGACGCCCCCCGACGCCCAACCCCCCACCCGACACCCTCCCCCTGACACCCCTCCTCTCCATGGAAACATCTATCTCCAGACTTCCTCACCCAATGCCCAACTAACGGCTGATGCTTTCCTAACATCCGATGCCGACACACAACGCCCGATGCCTGCCCAATGTAGATTCCCAACACCCGACACCAACGCCCCTACTCTCCAAATACCATCTCCAAAGTTTCGATCCTCCTTGTTGTTCTCCACTGTGATACTTCACCAATAAAGGGTACCATCATCGTCATCCTCTCCTCCACATTGCGGATTTTAGGTGTCTGTTGTGTGGTTTAGAATCCTTTCAAAATTATAATATGTTGATTTGCATCTATATGAATCACATGTTTCTTGTTTATACACACTTCATAGACATGTAAACATTCAGGTAAAATTCAAAAGTGTATTCTTCTTAGACGCCTCTAATGAATCTATCAATTTGTATGCCTCGTAAGATTAGAATGGAAAATATGATCATAGGATTATTGGCTCCTATTAGATATGACTACATTAACTTATTTGGTGCTTGTGTCAATGATCCTCAGACGTAATGAGATGGTAAAATATGCAAAAATTCAATGCCATAAAAATGTCATAAAATGCTCAAAAACTAATATACGAGGCTCAAGAAATGGAGTTGTTAGATTTGAAGAAAAGATAAGAAAAACTTGAAGCTATGGTTTTGAGAAATTCTAACATGAGTTGTGCGTTTTAGTCCAATGAGGTAACTCTTCAAATTTTTATATAGTGTTATTTGCAAGTGTTGATTTTCTTATAGTCACTAATTTATTTTTTAGAATATCATCAGGAACACCAATGAAAGTCTACCCAGACTATAAATCAAATGAGTAGTGGAACACCCATTACTGAAGGACAAGTTATTATATGCAAACATTCATTGATTAATTTTTTTAATCTGAATTTTACATATGTATAATATTTGACACATTCTTTATAAATTTCAAGGTTGTTTCCTTGTTAAGCTTTAATGACGGGAAATCAATTGTAGCACAAAGACACATTATTTATGCGAGTTTAACCTATGTTGTAGCAGGATCAATGTTGGGTTCCACGTTTGTTGTCATGTCCATTAATGTACCAATCCAACCTCAAGAGCAGTTGATTAGGCCTTTTGGTCAATGCCAAGTCATTTAGGATGTAACTGGGAAAGTGATAGCTTTGCCAAAGAAATTACTTCTTATTAGGTAACATTTTTAAAATTAATCTCAATACTTAACTTTTTCTTCATTATTTTAGGTTATTTGACGACATTTAACTACATGGTGTGTATGAAAGAGGTCTAATAAGCATATTTCATGATTGGTAAAGGTATAATATTAATTCTACATTTTAAGTTCAATTATTGTGCATGTGGTTGGACTGAACTCCATGAGGTACTTGGCAACTAATTGATTTCAGTTCTTCTATTAAATGATTACTTAGTCTCTTGGTTCATATTTTTTGAGGTAAGAGTATGAAGATGGTTTAGATATTATAGTTTAGTATTAAATATGTGTGTGCAAGAGGCAGATGTTTTTCTCTGAAGCATCACACATAGGTGCAAGAAAAAGGACTACAAAATGAAACACATGAAGGGTTTAGTCCTATAGAAAACACTTTCTTTGGTTTCATTCTTTTTTGTTACATATATGGCCACACTTTTTGATGCATGTCTGGATAATTATTCTAGTTTCCCATAAGTAAGAATGCATTTTGCATTTGCTTTCTATTTGTGGGCTTCATAGCCATCTTATATCCGTGAGATCCTGAGATCTTCTGGATGGCATATCATCTCCTTTCTCTTATTTTAGCATATATTTCTTAGAAATGATTTATGATTGGCCTCCATTTTGTAATTGCTGCAGAAGACCAGTTGTTCTATTTTGTAAACAAATAGTGGATATCTAAGGCAATATAGCATTGTGGAACCCAAGAAGCCTAGCCTGGAAGGCTCATTCAAATGGGATGTAACATGGTCGAAGATGGCACATAATCTCAATTTGATGTGACTCTAGTCATGAAGGTCAGTATCATAAAATCAGTTTTATTTTGACTCAAAGTCACACTTTCTTGTTTTTTATAACTTGATCTTTAAGGTCAAAGCAAAATCAACGTTCTATGGTGCCATCCTACATCATGTATTGTGATTGCATTTTGTTTGACCTTTACTAGTAGGATTATCTAATCCATTATCATGTTTTGACCATGTAGCGGTATAATTTTATTATTCTACTTGAACTAGTATGTAGTAAATTCCTCCACATGTTTATGTCATAATAAATTTATAATAAATATAATTTTCAGTCTGAACTTGGAATATTTTAGATTACTAAACGTGTGTTGAAGTTGTCAAGGATGTTTGTTGAGTCTTGCAATACTGTAAGGATAATGTAAGGTTCAAAGGCACGTGTAAGTAGGTAGTGAACATGTTTAACAAGAATAAACAAACACCTCTTGTAACTACCCTATCTATGTATTTAAAAGAAAACATTAGCTAACAGACTAATTATAAGGAGTGCGGACCCGAGAGGGGATCTACTTCCTACTAAAAATTTGAAGAATAAAATATGTATTCCAAACACACTCAAAGGCATGCTAAAATAGGTACAAAATTTTCAAACTTCAATAAATGGTATTCAAAACAACTAAAGTGTAGCAGAAGAATTAAATAAATGATTATATTCAATTTTTAGAAAAGATTACAAAAGTACATCATAATCTCCCATAGGGGTTTACATGTATGATACAACATAAGGATATAAGTAGAGGGAAGTCCAAACTACTTCAAATATGTCTCCAAGCAACATCTCCAAGAGCTAGGTCCATGTTGGAATCTATGTTCTCCTTGATCATGTTTAAAACCTCGATCTAACTCTGGGTGGTTGGGAAAACACCCAATAAAAGGGAAAGGAAAACAAAGTATATATCAACAAATATGAATAGGATATCAAGGAAATGAAAACATGTAAATAAAGGCTAGCTTTCATCATAAGATGAAGATATCAAAAGTATGAGGCTATTTTTAAATAGATGCTTGCCATAAACAAAATATAATAAAAGGGTTGTATGCATGATAATTATAACTACCTTAACTAAGTAGGGTTGAGGCACCTACATGACCTCAACTTATAGGTGTGGGGAGAATTAATACATTCCCAGTCACCACACATATTTTTATGGGGGAGAATAAGACATTCCCCAAGGTGAATTAATACATGCCCTATCTATGGGTGGTTGTACATAAGTACCACTACTATAGCTAAATAGTCCATAAAATCAACATGCTAGAAAAGAAATCATGGCAAGTAAAGGCATCATATCAATTAGAACATAAAAGTGGGGCATAAGACCCAAACAAAAGAGAAACAATACTGATTTAGAGGCATATATAACAAAGGATTCAAGAATAGAAGATTTAGGGTTCATTTAGCCTCATTAAAGAAATATAGGGTTTGGTTGCAATTATTCCAACATAGGGTGTAAGGAATGCACATACCTCTCTTATTGATATCAATTACTAACTTTCACTACTTTAATTGAGTCCAAGTTCCACTTTTCCTATTTTCAGTGTACAAACATGTACTAGAGTACATAATGCACATTATGTATATAAACCCTAATTTTAGATTTTTTTAGCAAAGCTCAGATTTAAATTCTAAAAACCTCACCAATGAACTTATTAGGTTCTCCTAATCAAGAAAACATATTTTTATGTTAATTTTGGAGTTATGATGATTAAGATTTAATTTTTATAGATTTTATGAATTAAATTCATTTTCCAAAAATCTCCCTTTATCAAACCTTGAAATCAGACCTTGAAAATATTTTTATTAGATATATATTAATTTTCCAATTCCAAAACATATTTATTTGTTAAATTTGGATTAGCAGATTAAAAGATATGAATTTTTCAATTTGAACTAATCAGGAAATGACAAGTCATAAATCTCTGAGAGAGAGGAAGAGTGAGAAAGAGGTAGAAAATATTATTTGACCCAAGATCAGGGTTGTATATGCATAGGTAACCAAACTAGAGATTTTATAGAAGGTAAAACATCAAGAAACCAAAACCTTAGAAGAACATGGTAAATAGAGATGGAGATTGTTGATTTTAAACATAGAAGTATGAGTTTTAAGCATGTAGTAAGCAAAATATGAGAAGGGGGTTATAAAAACTCGCCTCTAGGAAGGTGTACAGGTTTAAGAAGTAATGTTCCTAAGCTAGAGAGGCTAGTTTCTCCAACAAATCTCCTATCTCGAGCAAGAAGTACCTTTTCCACTTTAGAGGTGAAAAACCCTAGCAAAAGAACATGGAGATGAGATGTTTAAGGGCTCTAGGTGGGGTTTCACCATGGAAGGCCATGGTTCCAACCTAGAATAAGGTGGGAGGAAGACTAACAGAATTAAAACAAGGAAGTAAAGGAGGAAATTTACTAGTTTTGGTTGAAATCGCCAAGAAGGAGCTTTAGAAATCCTAAATAAAGCAAATTTGAAACCCTAGGAGTCTTCTTCCCCAAGGTAAGCACCCTATTTTACCTTGACACAACACCTTCATGGCCAAACAGAGTAGGAACGATTCTATAAGATGGATTAATGAGAAGGAGAGCAAGAGTTTTGAAATTGGGAGGTAAGAAGGGGTAGATATGGCTTTATAAAGAAGGAGGCAAACATGAGGTGTCTATGGGACTTTCCATGTGTCCTTAGCCTAGGGCTTTATGGCCAAGCAAGAGGACATCTCATATAGGCTTCTTGAATATCAAATGTCAGTTATAAAATCCCATGCAGACTTATAGGCCATCCCCACCATCCTCCAATCAAAGAAATAACCCCATGGGTTGATAGCTTTTAAAGATATTCTCATTCATAAAGACAGTAATCCCTAAAATGACCTTAGAGAGAAACACCTCCAAACCAAGGTGCAACTAGGTGCCCCATGGTTCAAAATCTTGAGAAGGGTAAGGGAATATCTAAGAATTATAATGCATGTGACAATTTGCAAAGAAACCCTCTCAATTGGGTAAATTGCATAAAAGTCCAAAATGTACCCAAAATTGCATAACTTGCACAAACAACATCCAAATTGAACCAAATTTGAAACTTAGGATCATTTTATGATTTAAAAACACATTAGATTAAGGTTATAACACTTAAATAAGGTCCTTTAATAGACTTTCACTGAGATATTTGTGCATAAACCCTTTTATTGGTACAAATAGTGAATAAATGTTCAATAAACCACTATAAATTCCACTGATTAAACAACAAGGACATAAAGGTTAGAAATGAAAGGAAAACTTGGGAAAAAGGATTATATGGAGATTACATCTAAGATTTAGTATGTTACAATACTCCACCCCTTAAAAAGGATTTCTTCCCCAAAATCTCAAACAAAAAGAGTAGGGTGAGTATGCAACATCCCAACACTAAACTCCCAAGTTGTTTCCATAAAGCTTCCACCAAAACTTTCACTAACTCAAACTCCTTGGTTTTCAACTACTTGACTTGGGAGTTCAGAATCTTCTCAAGCAACTCCACATTGGTCAAGTGCTCATGGATCACTAAAGGTTCCACTATTAAGATTTCTTTTTTTATTAAATATAACATAGTTAAGATTTTAGGCCTATTAATATTATATTTATTATGATATTATATCATCCTTATGATTCTTTTAATTATGTCATGTTATAATTACTTTATTTCAAAAAGAGTTATATACACAAATTCCTATATATTTCTTATTTATATCGTTAAGAGTGTTAGTGCAATCATGGGTTACTCATTTGTCTCAATATACTTGATTATTATCCTTAATATCCGTTATCAACATATTGAATTCTAACAGATTGTTTTGCATGAAAATAAGACATTTTATCCATTTTTTATAATTAATCCAAATAATGTCACATTAATCACTTATATCTATATTAAACATTGTCACATTAACTTTCTTATTCACATTAATATCATCATTAATAATTTTCTCATATTTATTCAGTTCCTATGATTTATTATGCACTTTTATGTGAATCTAATTACTTTCTATCCATATTGAAGTCATTATATGTATTTTAGTGAACAAAGTGGAACATACTATCTATTAATGATTTGATTCACCTACCAAGTCATGATTAGGTGATTAATTAAGTGTGTATTAGAGAACAAGGTGATATACATTTCATATTGATGACTTTATATATATATACACACACACACATATATATATATATATTAATCTAGGTTTAGGTTGATTATATATCATTTATCTGTATCGAGGTATGTTATCTTCTTATGACACCTAATGTCACTAATGTATCAAGAATGTCATTAAGGATGTATTGGTTAAGGTTAGATGATTACAACTTAGGGTTTAGGTCAATATGGTCATTATTCTTCACCTATACGTTCTTATTATGCATTAAGTCCAAGATTAGGTTACAATTATCTTTCTCATCATATCATTAGGGTTTATTGGTCCAAGACATGTTTAGCATCATGTGTACCCACTATTAGTATTAATATATGAGTTACTCATATTATGTGCAATAGATATCCATTAGGGTTCAAACATGTGAACTATTCATTAGATGACCATTATATGTTCATTAGTATATAAACAAGCATGTCATGTTATAACTATGTCTTTTTTGGGTCAAAAATAAGGATCCAAGAAAACTACCCTCCTAATCATGGAGTTAGGGTTTCTAGAGCCAATGTAGCTAGATTTCAGTATATTACAGGACTCCATCCCCTTAAAAAGAATCTTGTCCTCAAAATCTAACTACCCAAACATCATCAAACCAACTACTCTCCACCCCTTAAAAGGTTTTACCTACCATGACAAACTAATCTAGAGGTAAAAGGGTGAGTCTATCAAAGGCATGCACAAGATCCATCATGCTTCCACTGTGCACTCTGATTGCTTACCAAACACCAACTTCAAAGTTTAGGTTCTAGGGATAAACTGTCCAAACATGTGGTCCTATGGGACATAAGGGAACTATATTGAGTATCCATCCTTAAACAAGTCATTACTCCTGAAAGACAAGGTCAACATATTAGGTTCTAAAGAGTATACAAGATAGGTGTCTAATGCTACTATTGCCTAAAGGTATACTATTTTGAGCAATCAACATTAGCTCAGGCCAGACAGGTATCATGCGGATCTGGGAGTCCTCATAAACCAAGCTAGTGGTGCGGAGGAAAATCTTGCCAACCCCTAAATCCTGATCCTTTCTATATACCTTTGCTTTCAACTTCATGTCCTAGTAGCACTACCAGAAATTGCATTACTAACGACGAAGCTAGCGTCAATGTGCCAGGTTCGACGTAATTGACTAGTAAAAAGCGATGAGTATATAATATTGCCGCTATTAACAGAACTAAACACAACAACACAATTATTTGGCCGTAAATATTCCGAGGGTTCCGTCGCAAATGCCTCAAAACAGGTCATAATCCGATAAAAGAACCACGATTTCCGATTTTCACCCTACCCGCGCGAAGAGGTGGCATCCACGCGTCGGCTGTCGTTCTTCACTCGATCCCCAATTCCTTTCACCAGACCCGCACGAAGAGGCGCCTTCCACCCGCCAGAGTCATCCCGCTTCTCCCACTTTCCCCTGCTTCTGCGTCCACCACGACCATGATTTTCTCCCTTTCCCCATCGATATACCTAGCAGTAGTCGATCTATATTACATCATAGATCGTTGGCGGACAATTCTAGGGCGTAATCGATGTTCCAGTTGATCTCAGTCAAAGGCGGTAGATTGCATAGGAGTCAACCTGCGACATCATCTCCATCTCATCATTCACATCCCCAGATGAAGGTTTCCGGTGGTGTGGCGTCTTCAGAGTGAGGTCGTCGGTTGCAGGACATCTTCAGCTTAGGCTTCGATCCAGTGGTGGAGCCAGAATATCAGTATGGGTGAGGCACAATTTAGGAGACTAACTAGTGACTACAATGTGAAAAATTCAAATATTCCAAATGCCTCAAATGTTAAAAGTTAAAGCCAATCATACAATATAATGCACAAAAGACAAAGGAAGAGTATCAAAGACAAGACTAGTAAATTTAAATATTTTAAATTTGGATGGAAATTATAAATACCTTCCGGTTATGGCCATGTGTAGATTAGTGCTATGCAACACCAAAGAACGTTGGAGGATGATACGAAAGATTCATTTCTATGTGACCCTGTTACTAGCTCCAACAGATGAGCCTCTTTGTTAATATATATGCATAGAACAAACTGCAAACTAAAAGAATGTAATCAGAAAAGCAATTCAGTGTGTCATGGAATATCCAAAGTGGCACGGATTTGTCATGGGACAAAGCATTATATGACTCTAACAATGGATTACCCAACGCCTCCTTTAAGATCCTTATCGGCGGCCACAAACATGTTGAGAGAAACCTAACGCTCAGCCTGAGTTAAATATTAATTGCGATCTTGGTTCCGCCGGGCATCCGTCGAATGTTTGCGAGCAATTCCTTGCGGTTGCATAGTGGCCCTTGATTACGGGCAATACAACCTGTATAAATAACAGTATGTCAGCGGGTTTTGACTGCTTCCATTTTAGTTACTATTCACGCAAACAACCAAAAAGAATGTCCCCACATAGATCGCGATAAACTCAAACTGTAAATAACACACCACGGATTGCCAACGTCAGGAGCCAATGCTTCGACGAACATACCATCGCACAACATCCCAAAAGACACTATATATTATGGGGGTATTTTCAATGGTTGGGTGAGGCATGTGCCTCACCTGGTCTTAATGTGGCTCCGCCAGTGTTTCGATCCTAATTAACTAAAAAGGTTTGTAACTCCAGTTTTAGAGAATATTTTTACTGATTGGTTTTCGGTAAATTCACAAAAGACTTTTCTGGGAACTTGTAGAGTTCCTTAGATATAATCAGAATCATCGGTTGTTTCCTCTAGTGGCACCTACCTTACACAATGACGACGACTAGTGTCAACACCACCGATGAGAAACATTGGTCACAGGTCTCCAACTGTTCTTCACCGCCCAACACCGCACCAGATTTATTCTGGGTGCTTTCATATGTTTCCGACTGCTCCTTCCTGCACATTATTTGTTCCGGCTACCTCCAGATGTGCCGACGACGAGAAGTATCGATGATCACTGTTTCTTAATTGCTCATGTCTGCATGAGATGTATACTGTTTGCTGGGCAATGCAGTATTTATTAAATAATGTATTAGACACTCACGCCTATTAATTCTTGTATTGGAGTCTACCGCCTATTGATTCTTGTATTGGATATTAAAATCAAATTCTCATAACTGGACACTTCAAGGTAGCGAAGCCAACAATGACAACCTATTGATGATGATCTTCATCATGTTTGACCTCATTGAATTGAAAGATGTAACCATTTTCTGATTGTCAGGTTCCGTATATCTTTGTAGTGTGGTCTATGATAGTTAAAGTGGAATATTTCTTCAAGAATGTTGTTTTATATCTTTGTATTTGCTTTGGTTGATTGCCTACCCAAACTAATAAAGTTAAATTACATGTTTCATTGTATGTTTACAATAATTTTATACCTATTATTTACCAATAATAGATGTTACGTAATGTTAGATTTCTAGTTTGTCATGGGCCATTTTGTTTATTACAATATCCTTGCACAATTTTTTTTATTTTATGACTTTCATTCTTATTATTTTATAGATGATAAATAACTACAAAGATTAGACTCGTCTGTGGAATCTCTAGACGAGGCTCTTTCACTGTAGGGTCTCCATAACAGGGTCGTCAGTGGACTCTCCTTTCTTTGTGGTCCTCAAGGTTAGCAAGCCAATAGCTTAGATTTTTTAAGCTTCTCCCCCTTCCTCCCTCCCCCCGTCCCAATTTATTACTTCCCATTATATAATTTTTCTCATTCGGCAATGACACTGTGTGATTCTTGATGTTAACCTTAGTCTGCTTATTATGATCTCTAATTTTTAACTGCTGATTCTCATGTACTTCAATGTTCATACTTAAAACTCAATATTTTGTAGTTGGTATTCTCCCCCTCTTATAACTACGCCCCATTATTCTAAATGCTTGAGAATTCCAGTGATAAAATAATGGGTAAAATATATTTGCAGTATGACTTCTCTGTGTACAAATTCGAGTTTTTCCTTTGCTTCCGCAATTATTATTAATCCCAGAGTGTGGGAGATCACTTGAGCCTGACATGCTAATCAACTGTTTTTTGCCTTTGTTAGACTTCATTTGAGATTTAGGAGGGTTGAAATGCACACACTACAATATCAAGACTAGATGGAAAATATTGATGGTTAACTTTATGAAAGAATTGATTTCTAGTTGTCTCACATAGTCCTTTCCAAATGTTTTTGTGTTTTATAGGACTAGGGGGAGCACCGTTGGAGATTTGATGGAGATGGGGCGTCAAATTAATTGTGGTAATGACATTTGGTTTGTGAACTCCACGACAAAAATCACTAATTCATAGAATTCTCCTTTCTTCTTAGACTTGTCACTCGGAAAATATTTACTATCTTTTGAAACTTACTCCATAGATGATCATGTAAGTACAACCATAGTGATGTTGGGCACACAACATAACACAATTTCCATTGATGCTCACATATATCAGCAATGAAAAGTACTTCCAGGTACCTTACTTAGACCTCTTCAGGTGCTATATGTGCTCCATCCTTAGTCACGCTGGTTGTAGAGCCAATATCCTTCTTTACTGTATAGAATGAACTATATAAAACACAACACAGTTGATTCGAAAGTATATGATATAATTTTATTTGTTAAACAACATTTTTATTGTATGGTCGTTTGATATAAAAGTTCTGCATGCCAATTTTATTTGTCTCAGATGATAAAATTATAGTTGGTATAAAAAATATGGAACACCTATTTAAAATATTTAACGACACATCAACCAACTATGGTATCGACACACATGTTTATATATGCTGAAATCCTATGGGTAACCGCAATTCATATTTAATATGTCCAAAATTCAGAAGCTTTTGAAGTTTGTGTGAGCTTAGCAATGTCTTTTTTTTTCATACCTCTTGTATGTTCTTAAGCGCGATCTAGTTAGGTTCAAATAATACAACATTAGATGTGGTAGCCTCACGAGGAGCATGCCAGCAAATAACTGAAATTGGTTATGTATTCACATACGAAACCATGGCGAAATCCCTTATGCTGGAATTATAAGAAAAACATTATATTGTGTTAGTAAAAATATGAACAAAGGTAAGGATTAATTTGGAATTTGGAATCATGACGGACATGAAAGGATGCAACTATAACGCCCAAATTCTATATTATACTATATAATAATGTCATTATTTAATATTACATATATGAAAATATGAATATAAATTTATAAAAATGAAAATTATTAAAATAAAAGCCCAAAATCGCCTAGGCGCCCGCTAGGCCCATGGGTTTGCCAAGTTCCCCCTCAGTAACGCCTAGTGTATGGTTGCCTTAACAACCATATGTAGTACAACAGAATGGCATGCCCCTATTAGGTTTTTTTTACCCACATATAGACGGGATTGGGGTGAAACCACTACTACAAAATACGCCTTTGGCGTCGGTTGTTTAACCCTCTTTGGCGACGGTTTTCAAGCGACGCCTATGTGGGCGCCGCTAAAGGTCGAACTCTTCGGTGTAGATTTTCTAACCGACGCCTATATGATCTATAGGCGTCGGTTATATATAGTTGGCCGGCGTCTATAGGGTTCGCGCCACAAAAAAGGGCACCACCTAGGACACTTTCTGCGTCGGTTAACAACTGAACAACCGACACCATACTCCCAGACGACACGGCCGTGCTTCATTGCACGACCGTGTTTAGTACTATAGGCATCAGTTCTATACGAATAAGTGATGCCTTTTCCACCACGGCCGTGCTTTCCTGCACGGTCGGGTTGTTTGTCATATTAGGCATCGGTTTTTATCTAATAACTAACGCTGTAGGCCTTTGATGACGATGTTCTATAAATAACCGACGCCTATACTTTAATTTTTTTTTCTTATCAGTTTGCAGGCCTGCTATGGATGGTCAGCAGGATGAGAACCTGCAGTTCAGTTTTCTGAACTGCATGTTTACGACATCCATTGATATCAACCTACAAACAGGCCACCAACCTACAAAATCAACAAATATTTTTTCACGCAAGTAGATACATTCAGACATCAATTCAATTCTCATATTCACACATGTAGAAACATTCAAATACATGTATAAACATTCAGATATGTATAAATATTCAGAAATATTCATTTACAAAATATCATTCAGCATCGCTATCAACATCCCAATTATATCTTACAATCGCCACTGCTTGTATGGCTTTTGCCCATTTTTCTCTTACTTCATTTAATGCTTCCATCGTATATGGAGCATGTATATTTTTTAAGCGTTTACCTATAGTGTGGTCAGTTTTAAACACCTGCAAAGAGAATGATGTATATATATAAGTAATAATATAAAAATAAGATTGATATATTTCATACTAACTAATGAGACTATATATAATACCTCATGTATGGTATTAATATCCAATGCGGTATGTCGGATAATCATCTGCATAAATCGCATCACATAGTATGCGCATGCCCATTCGTTATCTTGTGTAGCGCACTATAAATTGAAACATACAAAATATTAAAAATACAACTAAGCACAATTCACATAAATAATATATACATTGGAGTCGAGAACTTACTTTTACGTTCTCCCAAATTATTGGCTGGTTCTTTCTCCTTGGGACATTTCCTCCAGCATTTTTGAATGCATCTAAATCCCTACATGTTAATGTAATACAGTAAATTGCATAATTAAATAGTAATGTAATAACAGATGTTAACAGATATAAAAATGAAATATTTCTCACCAGAATAATGGCATTCTCAATATGTGTCCAATTTTAGTGTTCAATGTACTTCCCGCAGGATCTAGATAATAAACAGTGACCGTCCCGGGGACAATAACTAGTAACTCCCAATGTCTACCGCTAGAGGTAAAAAAGTTAAAAATTAATAACTCAAAATGCACAATAAAAATGGAATTTTCTTAAGTCCAAATTATAAATAAAGTAAACTTACTTGACATTGAATGGAGCTATTATTATCGTCTTCTTTTGCTGACCGAAAATTGTAAAAGCATCTATACAGTATTGTTGAACACTATCAGGGTCTTTAGCTACCTTACTAATCAATGATGGAATAAAAAGACCCACATGATCCAATGCAAATTGTTTGCATTGATCTTCGACTAAGTAGCTGCAAAATATGTATTACATATGCATTAATATATAAGAAACCAGATCACCAGATCTTACACAAGGTATATGGATGTATAAACAAGATCTCACCTTATCCATGTCTCTATCATTGATGTATTCAGCCAATCATACATAAACAACTCAATAATATCTTATATAAATAAAGAACTATCGTATGATTGACCTGCATAATCTGCTTCTAAAGAAACAATTATAAGGCAATGTATATTATGTGCCCGTAGCCAACATGTCATTCCCCTACAAGCAGGACCTAACGGGTATTTTAGGTCAGTTGGAACCCAACTTGGTAATGCAGGAAGTGGAGGTGGAAGCCTAGGTGCTCCGGATGTCTTCTTTTTAACCTGTATATATAATTTCAGATCAGTTGACCTCATATATACACATTAACAATCTAAAGTAATGTAAATTTATCTTACAATTTCAGTAGTGTAGATGACATCTGCTTTGGGCCACAATATCACCCCGCCTTTTGACTCACTAAGTGTATCAATATCTGGGTGGGCATATGGCAATGCAGCTTCCCTCCAATCGGGTAATACACATATCAGGCTCACACGAACGTAGCCCTGCGGCATTGGAGTCCCATGAAACGTTGCCCCAGGAAGGGACTGGTAAGCCTGCGCCTCTGCAACAACATAGTCTTGCATTCTTAAGCGGCATGGCTTCAATGCCTACAAATTTACGTAAAGAATGTTATACATATATACATATCATCTTGAAAAGATATTATCTTGAAAAGACTAGCTATAATGTCATAAACAATACTTACAACAGACGTGTTAGGCGATGGGTCTCCATGATTACTCGCAGTCTGTGCATCAGGAGAAGAGTGGGTCGCCATAGGCTGATTGGAAGCCTGAGATGCCTGCCACCGCACTATTTCTTCCTTGACCTTCTCAACAACTATATCATTGACCTTCTTAGCAACTATATCCTCGACTCTCTTATTCTCCTATATATGGATAAAAGAAACATTAGCTTCTTATTATTGAATTCCCTTTTGCAGTAACATTCTAAAAAAAGAATAGGTTACCTCTTCTTGTGAAAGTCTCACTCTGGGTTTGTGCTGGGATGGCCCAAAGAATGCTTTGATGCCCACACCAACGCCTGCACCCCTAACACGTCCAGGATGCTCTGGGTTACCCAGAGCAACTGTCAATTCATCCCTTGTGCCCTGAGGGATGAACGTGCCTTGTTTCCTCTGCTCGTGCAGCTCCTGCTAATCACCATCAACAGAAATTGGTAAGTTAACCCCACAAATAATCAATATTCAAATGATTGCTCTAAGAGTTGTATTTTACCATTTTCGCAGCCGCCTCAGCAGTTACAGGCTTCTTTATTTCACCCTTCTTGTTTTGCCTCCCAGCTATCCAGATATCATGGCGAGGCATGGGTGTGGTAGACTCCTGAGTAGCTGTAGACTCCGCCTGTAGTCTTTGGCGAACGCTTGCATAGCCCTTTGGACCCATAGTGTGGTCATGCACATTCAGTGCACACCTTACTTTTTGTGCGTCACTGAGGGCCTAGTTAGTATGCACATTAATGATTTGGTTAATAGCACTAAATGTTAATCTTGAAAAGGTGAATACAACGTATATTAATTAAATTGGGAGTGATGCCTAATACATTGAATTCTTCATATTTTCTTGAAGCAAAAAAATTGTCCCAATCTTCTTTGTCCAAGAAGTTCCACTGTTCAAGGGCTGACTTCTTCTTCTTATCACCATCTTTTATGTATTCTCTGTTGAGATTTGTCCTATAGTTCCTAAGCATCTTTCCAGCGTGTTGCATCACACTTTTACGATGCAGCTTCTCATCCAATGCAAACAGATTCTGTAAAATAGAATTCTTATTAACTAGTATCCAAAAATAGAATTGCAAATAATATAATTTGTAATTTACAAAATAGAATTGCAAATAATAATAACTCACGCATAAATCCTTCCATATCAAGTCTTTCTTCCCCTGAGAAACTTTATGCCAATTATCATACTTAACACCACAATGGCTTTGAGTGACACACCCAAGATAGTTTACAAAATTATTGCGGTTCACTCCAATTGCATTTCCTCCATTATCAAACTCCACAACCAATTTGGATCCACTACCACTTAGCGCTATTAACTTCTTCAACAGAGTGATGCCCCTTTTCTTGTTAAGTGTTTCGTGCTGCGCATCAAGTTGCTCCAGTGCTTCAGTGGGTACATGTGCATCATCAACCTAAAATTTGACAAAAATAAACCCACTGAATTAGCGCAATATAGAAATATGGGATATATGACATAACTAGAAGATAATGAATTTTATAGAAATACAAAATATGTTTTTAGAACTTACATTGGTATCCTCGCCATGCTCGTCATGGACAACATGCTCATCATGAACTTCATGCTCATCATGGACATCATGCTCATCATGGTCAGCCATCTGAAAATGTCATTAAAAAGGCAAACATTTAGCATTTGTATTAACTAGAAAAAGGCAAACATTTAGCATTTGTATTAACTAGAAAAGGCAAACATTTAGCATTTGTATTAACTATAAAAAGGCAAACATTTAGCATTTGTATTAACTAGAAGATAATGTGATCTTTTATAAACATACATGCCTCTAAAATTGTGATCTTTTATCAATTAACAATCCTTCATTGTGATCTCCACGCACATATAAGTCATCATTAGCTTCAATATTTTGTGGAGTTGGCAACCCAACTGAGAATGGACTGGAGTCATCATACTTATCATAGTACTCTTCTTCATCTATAGGATCTTCAATGAACTGTCTTTTACCATGAAAAACAACCGACCATTTATCATTTACAAGATCATCGATATAGAATATTTATTTCGCCTGTGATGCCAATATGAATGGTTCACCCTTCTCGCCAATATTTTCAAAGTTCACCAAAGTGAAACCCAATTCATCCACTATAACTCCTTTGGTGTTATCAACCCAATTACATTTAAAGAGTGGAATTCTGAAATCTATGTAGTCAAACTCCCATATGTCTTCAATGACACCGTAATATGACATTTTAGCTTCACGTGGACTCTTATCCTTTGCACTTGCAAAATACATAGTCGACGCTTGAAGAGTGACCCCACTATTTTGGACGACACTCTTATCATCTTGGCGCTTTGTGTAATATGTGAACCCATTAATGTCAAACCCTTCATAAGACATAACATTCGGTTTTGGTTTAAAGGTGAGGCATTTGATAGTTTCTGTAATATCATTTGGTGTTTGAGATAGTTGATGTAAGACTTTATCTTCAAACCACTTAGTAAAAGTCTTATTATGCTCTCTAGAAAGCCACATTGAACTTGCTCGAGGATGTTGTCTCTTGATGAAATTGGTATGTTCCTCGATATAAACACTCACTTCGTCCATGTTGTGTAAAATATACAAGTGAGCTTGTTCCAACTGCTCACGGCTGATTACTTTCACCCGTGATCCCAGAATTCCTTTGCCCTTCTCAATATTCTTGTCATTAACAGGAGTGTTATTACCACTCAGAAAGTCATTGCAAAAATCCATAACCTCTCTCGCCACATAACCTTCAATAATACTCCCTTCAGGCCGATAACGGTTTCGAACATCACCTTTAAAAACGCTCATGTATCGTTCAAAGGGATATATCCAATGCAAGAAAACTGGTCCCAACATTTTCACTTCCCTAGTCAAGTGGACAACAAGATATACCATGATATCAAAGAACAAAGGAGGGAAATACATCTCAAGCTGACATAGGGTAACAACCACTTCTCTTTGCAAATTATCGAGAGTATCAGGGTCAATAACTTTGATGCATAGACTGTTGAAAAAGAAACAAAGTCTGGTGATTGCAAACCTTACATGCTTCGACAATATAGATCGAATTGCCATGGGCAATATTTGCTGCATTAGAGTGTGACAATCATGAGATTTAAGACCTATCAACTTCAGATCTTTCATTGATACCAATCTACGGATGTTGGATGAGTAACCATGTGACATCTTAACATTTACCAAGCATTCACAAAAAGCTTTCTTCTCCTTTCTAGACAACGTGTAACAAGCGGGAGGTAAGTATGTTCTTTTATTACCCATTTTACGTAATTCTATTAATTGTGACCTTATTCCCATTTCACGTAGGTCCGGTCTGGATTTTATCCCATATTTAGTCTTACCTAGTATATTTAACAGAGTACCAATGATGCTATCACATACATTTTTCTCAACGTGCATTACATCGATACAATGTCTGACTGTCAAAGAACTCCAATAAGGAAGATCCCAAAATATTGACTTCTTCTTGAATGAAGAATTGTCACTCCGTGTGGCCATACTACATTGTGATTTCTTACCAAATTCATTGACAATGTCTTTTACTCTTTCATATACAACATCCCTTGGTATAGGTTTAGGTGCACTCCGTTCATCATTCCATCCATTGAATGCTTTGCGCTTCCTACGATACAGATGGAATTTTGAAAGAAACCTTCGATGACCAAGATATATAGTCTTGCCGCCATGTTTTAGTCTTATTGAATCAGTGTTTTCTTCACATATAGGAAACACTTTATCTCCTTTGACACTATATCCAGACAAATTCCCATATGTTGGAAAGTCATTAATAGTGCAAAACAACATAGCATACAAACGAAATGTCTCTCTTCCTGAAGCATCATAGGTCATCACACCTTCAACCCAAAGTTTCTTTAAGTCATCAATCAGAGGTTCAAGATAAACATCGATATCATTTCCGGGTTGTTTAGGGCCCGATATCAACAACGACAACATAACATACTTATTTTTCATACACAGCCAGGGAGGAAGATTGTATATAACAAGCATGACTGACCAAGTGCTATGTTGGCTGCTCATTGTCCCGTATGGATTCATCCCATATGTACAAAGCCCAAGTCTTAGATTCCTATCTTCTTCACCAAATTTGGGGTACAATAGATCAATCTTCTTCCACTGTGGGGAATCAGACGCATGTCGTAGGACCCCATCATTTTTTTCTTAACATCTGCATGCCACCTCAAATTCTTCACATCTTTTGGATTTGCAAACAAGCGTTGAAACTGTGATATTATAGGTAGATACCACAACACCTTGGTAGGAGAACCAGTTTTGGACTCCCCCGAAGTCGTCAATTTATACCGTGGCGCACCACATTTTGGACAATCTTTCAAATCTACATAGTCCTTTTGAAATAATACACAATCATTCGGGCATGCGTGTATCTTCTTGGCCTCCATTCCTATTGGGCACAACATTTTCTTTACCCGGTATGTTGAGATTGGCAGCTCGTTTCCTTCAGGAAGCATTTCTTTCAACAAAGTCAACAATGAAGTGAAGCTTTTGTCGCTCCATCTATTGTTAGCTTTCAACTTATACAATCTCAACACAGCGCTAAGCTTCGTAAACTTAACACAACCTGTGTATAACGGTATCTCAGCATCATGCACAATGTTTCTAAAGATAGGAGGTGGATCAGTGTGCTCTACCCTACAACTATCCAGCATCGCATCAACGGTGTCTACTGGAACTGGTTCGTTCACATCTACGTCATCGGAGGCAATTTCTTCTTCCACCCAAGCACTGCTATCGACATCTACTGGTTTCGAGTTTGAAATCTCTCCATGCCAGTGCCATTCTGTATAGCCTTGTACAATCCCGTTGCACATGACATGACTTTTGATTTCCTCACCAGTGTTGACTTTCAAGTTGTTACCGCAATTCCTACATGGACAATAGAACCTATCTGTAGGTTTTTTCCTATGTTCCTCGGCAAATCTAATAAACTGATCAAGACCAGATATAAACTTTGGGGTGCAACGATTGTGAATGGACATCCATGATCTATCCATTCTATGATCAAAGAGAAAACAAATATATATTAGGATAAGATTAGGGTATACACTTACATCCTATCCAAGATTTACTCCTATTATCTACAATGAAGCCGGACTCCATACAAATAGTATATAATTTAGTGATTGTTCATTCTAATTTATACCAATGTACAAGTAATATAAAGAACAATGATTGTTCACTTTCTAGGCCAACAAACACATGTGATGTCATTCTTATATATAATAAATGTGTACCACATATCCCATCCTTGAACACCTAATCTCACTAGTAAGTGTATAATGTGTATTGGGTTTTCAAGAAAATTTCGGCAGCATTTCCCTGCTGTTCTCTAAGTACATATGTACTTAGAGAACAAACGGGGAAATGTTGCCAAAATTTTCTCGAAAACCCAATACACATTATACATTTACATCCTAAGTGAGATTAGGTGTTCAAGAACAGTCCCAAACCGGGGACTATCCAAGATTTACTCCTAATGAGTAAATCTTGGATGGATTTCTAGGCCAACAAACACAATAATAGATATGTACATGTTAGGGTTTCATCAAAATTAATGTTAGGGTTTCATCAATGTTAGGTTTAATCAAATAAAATTAGGATGCTAGAATTGACAAGTTTAAATCTTATTTCAACATGCATCAAAATTTACTGAATTAAGTCAAACATTAGGATTAGAAGCACAAATATATGCAAACAAAAAATTTGTTCATATCCTAGGATTTACATAAAACATTACATAAAAATTTGTTCATATCCATACCAACAGCAAGCACGACCGTGGCTGTGTTGGCCTACCATGGTCGTGCTGTCCAACACAACCGTGGTAGGCCAACACAACCATGGCCGTGCTTGCTGTTGGTAAATAGCTAGGGAGAAGCAAGCAAAGAGGTAGGGCTACCTGGAGCTAGCGTGGAAAGCGCGACGGCAAGCGACAAAAGAAGAGAGAGTAGAGCAGCGGGCGGTGAACAGTAGTGGCACCGGGAATGAGCAGAGCAGCGCGCGGCACACCAGCAGCAGCAGCGGCGACGAGTAGAGGTGTACCAACAGCAGCGGTGCACCAGCAGCAGTAGCGGCGGCGAGTGGAGAAGCACCAGCAGTAGCGGCGGCGAGCAGCAGTGGGGTCGTCGGGCGATTTCAGGAGAGCAGCGGCGAGCAGTAGCACAACAATATCATGATGAAATAGGAAGAAAGTGGGAAGAGCCGGGTGATCGGGTTTATTAAGTTGGTCAACAACGTCGGTTATCTACAAAACCGACGCCTATTATAATTTAGCGTCGGATGATAGTAAAACACTGACACCCAACTAGACAACCTTTACCCTAAATTATTTGGTGGGAACCATTATCAGTGTCGGTTATCGAAGGATAACCGACACTGAAAGTGGGACTTTTCGCGCAAATTTTCATTTTAAATAGGCGTCGGTGAATTGTTAAAAAACTGACACTGTAGGTGACCTAAAATGTTTTCGCTCAAACATTGGATTTCGCGGGCGATTTTAGGCGTCGGTATGTTATATAACCAGCCGACGCTGAATACAAAGCGGTATCCGTGTCTGGCTGGTCTTCGAATATAGATGTCGGTTTGCATAAATAACCGACGTCTAATATTATAGGCGTCAGTTTTCCTAAATAACCGACGCCCAGAAAAGCGACACTGAATGCTGTTTCTGTAGTAGTAAACATTGAAAGTGTAACCTACATACAGTAAATCAACAAAAAGAAGTTATATTTACTCGATAAGTCCACCCTTAATCTCATTGAGAAATCGGTACCAAAAACCCCACCATGTGTATGTCCTTGCATAATTATGAATAATCCATAACCCATTTGACAAAAGTCAGATACATGAATGTGACAACCACAACCAACCAAGCAATAATAAAATAACAAGGAAGAAGGGAATGAGGTTGAAGCTCCTTCAACCGTAGAGGGAAAGCCTACTTCCATATAAAGTTAACCATAATACTCTTGGGGGGCTTTAGGTCATGGGTGTAGGGAGAAATCAGAAATGTCTTGGAATGTGTCATTTATCATTTAGTAGTTTTTGAGATGCAACCATCTTTCATGGAATTAGTATGAAATTTATTGTCAGACTCAGTTTATTGTAGGTCCAAGATGACATTTGTGGATCTGTTGCTAGTGATACAGTTGTCACACATTTATTTGATTGTATGTTTCAACATATTGAAGATCTTGTTTCCTTTTTAGTATAAGTATTATCAATACAACTGATGATGAATATACAAGAATACTAATAGATAGAATAATATGGAAAATGTGGAGGGGTTGTTAGAAACCTAGAAACCACCTCTAAAAAATGTTATTGTTTGTTATATCTCCTTCAATTTGAACTCAACAAATCATTAGACCATAATACTAGTACATGCATTTGCCCAACAAATATTACATAAATTTTGTCATTTGGAAGAGAAAATTGATTATTTCTTGTTTGAAATATATACAATTTTCAATGGTTTCCCTTATTTCATCATATATTTTTCCTTATGAATATTATTATTGGTTTATTCAAACATGCAATTTATCCATTACTTGCATAATGGTAACCAACCAAATACAATACTCTAAATTTTTATGTTCAATTATATGTGCTTTAATGTCTAAAATGATATAATATATTTTTCTTTATAGAAAATGGTACCAAATAAGCAATGGATTAGTCTTGTTGATGAGTGACTTGATGATCCAATATATGGAATTGGCGTTGAGGAGTTTTTAACTTATGCCTTTTGCAAACTTGGTGGAAATGAAATTAGGTGTCCATGCGTTCCGTTGTGTTAATACTAATTCAATACCTTGTGATTTGGTTAAAACTCACTTAATGGTGTATGGCATTATGAGGAGTTATACTTTATGGTATCATCATGGTGAGATAGGACATGACTCTGATTCAGATTCCCAAGACAATGACAATCAAGAAGATGATGAAACCGATGATGAGATGTTAGAGCTTCTTGAAGATATGCACCCTAACCATCATAATTTTCATAGGAATGAGGAAGATATGGAATTTAATAACCATGATAGTAATGAGGAGGAACCTAACAATGAGGCAAAAAAATATTTTATCTTGTTGGATGACCTGAATCAACCTCTTTATAAGGGCTCAAAGGGTTCAAAGTTGTCAGCCTTAGTAAAATTACTTCATATAAAGTGTCTAGGGAAATGGAGCAATCATTCTTTCACAATGTTACTTGAATTATTTAGAGATTAATTATTCCTAAATGACTCAACCTTGCCCACCACTTATTATGAAGCAAAGAAAACAATCAAAGATCTCGGTTGCTCATATGACAAGATTGATGCGTGTGTGAATGATTGTATGTTATTTTGGAAAGAAGACAATGTTCTTAATGAATGTAAATTTTGTAATACTTCAAGGTGGAAACATGACAAGCGTAGTGGGGAAGAGAAACTGAAAGCAAATGGCCAGAAAGTACCAACAAAGATATTGTGTTACTTCCCACTAAAGCCTCGTCTTCAAATGTTATTTATGTCCACAAAAACATCTGCACTAATGAGATGGCATCACGATAAGTGTGATGATGGGAATTTACGTCATCCAGCTGATTCTTTGGCATGGAAGGATTTTAATCAATGTCATCTGAATTTTTCTGAAGATTTAAGAAATGTTAGACTAGGGCTAGCTAGTGATGGTTTTCAACCATTTAATAATTCTAAATCATCATATAGCATTTGGTCTGTTATTCTAATTCCCTACAATTTGCCTCCTTGGATGTGCATGAAACAATCTAATTTTATTTTGTCTATGCTCATTTTTGGTCCCGATGGTCCTGGTCAGTGGCGGCGGGAGGGGGGGGGCAAGCTGGGGCAAGTGCCCCCCTCCAATTTTGAAATTTTTTGAGCATATATATATTATGTATATTTACATGGTATCAAAGTTAATATTAATTTATATATTTTATCTCCTTCACACGCTAATTAACCTAATTTCGAAGTATATAAACTCTCTTCCATAAAGAATATCATTACTAATATGATTTTAGGTAAAGAATCATAAATTAAAATACATCAAAATAGGATGTGTTTCTTTATTTTATAAATATATCTCAATTTTGCATACCTAACGAATTGTTATTTATTAAACATATTAACAAGTGTATCAAAACACAAATGTCAACTTATTAACTGTTATTTTACACTTATTTGTATAATGATTATATAAAAATAGATATCTATAATTAATAGTATTCTTTATTAAATGTAAAATATTTTTATATCATATATAAATAATTAAATATATAACAAACATAGCAAGTATGTAGTTGTATGGATAATGATGAAATGAAAATAGATATCTTTTGTCAATTATATACTTTATAAAACACCAAACACTATGTAATATATAAACAATTAAGTGTGTAACAAATACAGAATGCACATATGTGATGAGGTGAAAGAAAATTGATATCTATGTACATTGATAATGGAGAGAAAGAAAATCGATATTTATAATTAATCGTATAATCCATGAGATATCAAATATTGTTATAACTAAATGTATAACAAATATATCAAGTAAACAATTCTATGTGTGTATCTTTTACTTGTACAAATGGTATATTCTTATTATTTTCTATTATAGGCGTGCTATTAAAGATAAAGTCAAATGAAATATGATAGTTTTTTAGTAGTACATGGTTTCATGATAAATTTGTTAATATTTTTTTAAAAAAATATGTGTATTGTTTTAAATTGTTATACATCAATAAATTTTTATTAAAATAATATAATATCATGTGTCATCATGAAAAAAACACTTACAATTATTCTTCTATTCACAAGTTATGCAAATATTATTTCTCTAAATTATGAAGATGATTTCATCTTAATATCAAGGATAATAAATTTTGATATTTTCTTAGTTTCCAATACAACATAGAAATAATTGTCTTTAGAACTTAGTGAACAATGAATTGTCATATGATCTATTACTTTATCAGGTAAATTTAGGAATAAGTTTAATACAATCATAAGTATCTTTATTTAACTTTAAACTATTATAGTATTGGATTTCTTGATTTATATATACTAATAGTAATTTCTACATGGTACTACTTATATATTCATTTCTTAACTTTATGTTATTCTTTAGTTACTTACTTGTCAAACTCATCATGTAGGAAATTATTTGTGTGACCTTAAAAACTAAATAATAATCGACACAATTAATATTGAACATTAAATTTATGTGGTTTTTCTAATATGGAGAATTAATATAAAGGAATAATTGGTCTTATACAAAGAAATTAAATATTTTCAATGCAAATGGATGCCATTTCAAGCTCATCTTAAAAATAAAAAAAATTCTAAATGTATGTAGAATGTTGTAATATACATAGTAATATGTAATAAAATATATATGTATAAGGTTATTTGAATCATATCTAAAATAAATAATCCACAAAGTGATGAGATTTGTCTCCAACCTCGTCTTTTATTTATGTAAGACTCATATAGTTTTCTTACTAGATCCAAGTAAATAGGTCAATGTCATGTCTTTGAGTCATGCCCACACTCCATTTGTCCCATGGTGATTATTTAAATCCTATTTATATCTAATTAAAAAAAAAATATCAATCTCATATAAATACATAACATTATTTTTCAAGTGCCCCCCCCCTTCATCAGAGGGCTGGCTCCGCCACTGGTCCTGGTAATGCTATTGATGTTTATTTGCAACCTCTAATTGAAGAATTGTTGGAGTTTTGGAATGTTGGTATGCAAACGTTTGATGCAACAACAAGTCAAAATTTTAATCTTCGGGCAGCTCTTTTGTGGACTATCAATGATTTACTTGCTTATGGGATGTTATCGGGTTGGATTACTAAGGGAAAACTTGCTTGTTCATGTTGCCATAAGGGTACATTTTTTATTAGACTAGCTAATGGTGGAAAGGAGTGCTTCATGGGTCATCGACGTTATTTGCCTTTGAATCACCGATGGAAAAAAGATAAATATGCATTTGGTGGAAGTGTTGAGAAGGGCCTACCACCCCCACCACTAACAAGTGAGGATATTCTTATTCAAGTTTAGGATCTTGAAGGGAATGTTTTGAGCAAATGTTCTAAAAAGATATCTCACAAGAATAGGGGAGATAACTAGAACAAGAAGAGTATTTTCTTCAAGCTTCCATATTGGAAAGATCTTTTAATATGCCATACTTTAGATGTGATGCATATAGATAACAATGTCTCTTATAGTATTTTGGCAACTCTTCTAAATGTGAAGAATAAGACAAAGGACAATTATAAATCTCGTCTTGATTTACAAGCAATGAACATTAAACAACAATTGCACCCAATAATGGTGGATGGGAAAATTGTGTTTCTCGATGCACCTTTCACGTTATCTCGAGAGGGTAAGCATAAGTTTTTTAGACTCTTGAAGGATTTAAAAGTTCCAGATGGATTCTCATCTAACATTTCACAATGTGTGAACCTAAAAGAGAATAAGATATCTAGATTGAAGAGTCACGATCATCATATTTTGTTACATCACATACTTCCCATAGCATTACGTGGTCTTCTTCCCAAAGTTGTTTATGAGCCAATTCTCGAGCTTTCTCATTTTTTCAAGGTGTTGGATTCTAAGTGTTTGAATATAGTGGAATTGAAGCAAATTGAAACTCAAATTCCAATTACTCTTTGTAAGTTGGAACATATTTTTCCACCATCATTTTTTGATGTGATGTTGCATTTGCCAATCCATCTGGCACATGAGACTATGTTATGTGGAACCATTCATGGTCATTGGATGTATCCAATAGAGAGAAATTTGTATACATTGAAGTCCTACATCCGCAATAGGACCCGTCCAGAAGGTTCAACTGCAGAAGGATACATAGCAGAAGAATGTATGAATCTTCTTTAAGATATTTGCATAAAGTGGAGACAAAGTTCAACCGCCTTGACAGAAACTACGATGATGATGTCAATGAAGCTGCAACCTTGTCTATTTTTGCCTATAAGGGAAGAGGTTTAGGTTGCGGTTCAACAAGAGACCTTGATGCACTTGTGTTGCAACAAGCTCACATTTACATTCTAAACAACTGTGAAGAAGTTCAACAATTCATTGAGTGAGTCCTAGCTTCTTTATATGGCTCCCTTGATTGAAGAATTTTAGTTGACTTTTATTAACTTCATCATATATGTTTATTATTTATTTATTGTAGAGAATATCATCAAAATCAAGAAGTTGATTCAGAAGATGTCCATCTTAAGGAAAAAATGAGAATTTCATAGAGTGGTTTAAGATGAAAGTAAGTTATTTGTTCTGTTCCAGATGGTAATCCACACATACGCTATTTTCCATTTATAATTCTTTTATAATTATGATATTTAGGTTGCAGATCAATATAAGAATGATAAAAGTAAGAAGATGGATGAGCTACTTTCATTGTCACGTGGTCCACTTAAATGTGTGACATGTTTTTATGGTTATGTAGTGAATGGATATCAATTCCACACTAAGTCTCATGATGAAAGATTAACGTCACAGTGTAGTGGAGTACTTGTTGTTGGTGATGATGGTAGTGGAGGTAGCATAGAATATTATGGAAAATTGATTGAAATTTTAGAATTGCAATACTTGGGTAACAATAAGGTGGTATTGTTTCGCTTTGATTGGTTTGACATTGCTGATAAAGTTAAAGGAGTGAAAACTGATGAGTATGGCTTCACAAGTGTTAACTGCAGGCAAATTTGGAAAATAGTTGAGCCATTTATATTAGCCACACAAGCTTCTCAAGTATTTTATGCAAATGATCACAATAACAAGGGCTGACATGTTGTAATAAAGGTTGATCCACGAGACAAGTTTGATCTAGTTCATGTAGTACAGACACAAGATGATGAGATTGATGACATTGACTAGAACATTTTCAATCTTTAAGTAATTTTCAATGTTTGAAAGATTATTTAATTTGTAATTCGTCTACTGTTGTAATTTATGGTATATTATATGCATATTTGTGTCATTTATAATAAGTTCTTAAAAATAATTATTTTTCAACCAAACATGATGGTGATACAGGAAAATGGTTACAAGTTGATCCAAAAATGACAAGGGCTTGATGGAAAAATCTAAGGCTAAGAACTATATCCTCCCACAACAACTAGGTATGATTGGGAAGGGTCGTGGTCGTGGAGTAGAGCTTAGAAGTTGTATGCTAACTGATGTTGCAGCTAGCAACAATGGTGTTACTGATCCAAGTAACAATCATTCAAAAATTTTAAATAGTGGGCCAACACATTTGTCTTCCCAACGAAGAATCAGTCATCCCCATTCTCAGCCACCAAATGAGAGTAATCCATCACCAAGAAATGCTTCTTCCCCGCCAACTGTCAATGATTTTACGCCTCCTGAAGAAGATCATGTCCAACATGAAGGCTTCCCTACTGCTGAAGTGATGGCTTCTCGCTCATTCAGTGAGATATCAACATGTATGATAACTTAATTTATTCAACTATAAGTTGTGTCCTTCTATATTAATTATTTTGCTGGAAGAATAATACTACTACCACTTATGTACATTGTACAATTTTTATCTATTTTAATTTGAATTTCTATTAAATTTTTTATTTTTATTGTAGCTAATGCAACTGAAAAGATAGTGAGACATCGAGGAAGTAACAAATGTAAAAAAGTTACTCGACTAAGAGAAGGTAACAATCTAGAAATCACCTTCTATCAGGGACACCCTATTGGGAAGAATCATAAGGTGTGGAGTAGACACTTGGACAGGATTATTCGAGACTGGAACATCTGTCCAGTAAAGGTGCATTCTTGGAATGATGTCAATGAAAGGCAAAAAGACCATATGTGGGTTGCAGATATGGTAATTATACTATTTTTATTTTTCAAATACAATCAGAAAATTTTATACTTAATTTGTATCCTACTTTGTTCTAGGACAAATTCACAAATAATAAGATGGAGGATTTTAAAATCCATACTTTGAAACATCTAAAAGAGTTATAGGTAAAGTGGAGGGCAGTAATGTACCATTCAATAAAAGGGTTAGACATGCAACAACAACTACAAAGGAAGCCTATGTCAATTGAAGTTGAGAGTGATTGGCAATAGCTAGTGATAGAGCATTTTCATAGTGAAAAGTTTATGGTATCTATTGCAAATGTCACATGATTTATTTTCACTTGTTGTTTGTTTGCAAATTTCTTGATGTAATGCACGTCTTGACATGACTATATGAATTGAGTAAGAGAAACACTTCAAATAGAGAAGGTCTGAACAAAAAGTTGCTTCATCGCACTGGTAGCATGCCTCTTAGAGAAATATCATGGAAAAAGGTTTTTCATAACTATATGTTCTTCTATATTATTTTTTCATGTAATTTTTGATATGCATAACTATGGTACTATTTTAGGGAGGAAAAGATGGAAAAGCACCTGACTTTGGGACAATGTACTTTGAGAGCCATAAGAAGGGAAGTACATTAGCTACAATAGAGGCATCCCAAGTTCATGTAAGTCATAATTTGTATGATCATGATCACAATAACTATTTTTATATTTTTCCCAAATAATTAGTTTCTGCTATAGGAAAAAATCATAAACATTCAACAAGCCGATCCATCGCTCCTACCAGTTGAGGTTGTGGAAAAGGTGTATGGAGAATAACAAGCAAGAAAATACATAGCTGGTTATGGTGGAAGAATGACACCTACAGATGTTAAAGGACCATATAAAACAAAGAATGCGTTGTTGGATGAGATAAAATCAACGGAACAAGCCTTAAAAGACAAGGAAGAGGCCTTAAAAGCTCAAGCACAAATTCTTCAAGAAGTGAATGATGAAAAATGAGCCACACAAAAGCGTCTGTGGAAAGTGGAAAATATACTTGACGTGATAGTCAAAAATCAAAATTTTCAGCAACTATTGTAGTTTAGTGAGGATGATGATGGTTCTGCTTCTTCTGCATCTATGTTCGAAGATGCCATTCTAAACTAGTTGCAAGGTTAGCTAAGATATTGATGATTTTTTTTAATGTATGACAAGGACTTATAGTCCTTATCTTAATGATCACTATATTTTCGTTTAATGTATTCCAGGGACTTATGGACAAATCAATGAATGGACACTCATAATGTTGTATAGACAGAAATGAGGGATGATTCAATATTTAATATTTATTTTGTCTACATGTGTAGCCCCATATAGTGTTTTTTCTTCTTTATGATCAAATTTGTGCATGCTATTGAATTTTTTATGCTTTTTGAATTCTACCTAGTGGTGTAAATATAACATCTCAATTATTTTCTTTTTCTGGCACTCATTATAGAAGAATGATGATCACTTATGATGTTTGGTTTATAACTTCTATCGATATTTATTGTGTATAGAGTGGATAAATTCCATCTCTATATATTATTGTTTTCTTATAGAATTTGAATTGGTACTTGTATATTTCAATTCTTCTTTCTTTTGTATTTCTTTTGTGAAGAAAGGAGGTAGAATAATGTAGAAAGAGGATGGTCAGTAATTTTAAGAGGTACACTCCCTACCCACAATTTGGTCATGTATATAACTAAATATTAACATCCCAAGGTTGTTTTTGTAATTTTGACAGAGTATGGCATGTGGATCAATAAAAGCAAAAGCTCATATGGCAAGTGGGACTTTGTTGCAATATTTACACCACTATATGGTTGAGCATAAATTGTTCCTTTGTGAAGATCATCCTCACTTTATTCTAGGCAGTTTTCCTCCATACAGTTTGGTGAAAAAGAAGGTGACACTTGGACAGAATACATGTTCTAGGAACAATCGACAACACATGTGGCTAGAGGCAATTCTTTGCATGTTGGATAGGTTAGTGGACCAACCATTTGTCATTGCTTTAATTGAAAACTATTTTGATTCTAGTTGCAGAAATTTTTGAACAACCATATTTGCAACCATTTGTCAGGCAGATGATGCCCAATTTGAATCTAAAATCTGAGTGTCCGGGCCAAGAAGATCATCTTTTTTTCTTCTAGGACAATTTAGGTATGTGTACAAGAATCAAATAAAGCTTTGTTGTAACTAATTTTGATGTAGATGAATTATATTTAATCTAAACACAGGCATTTTGACCACTTTGATTCTATTTTAAATCCATTTTAACTTGAATGTAGAATCATTATCATTAGAAAGGTGACAAGAAAGGCACTTTCTTCCTTCAAGTGGGTATCCAAGAAGTTGGTTCATATTGATGGGTTTAATGAGATGGTAACAACCTCAATCAACTATGTTATGGGTTTAAGATTTCTCATTCAATATGGATTATGATGTTGTTAAACAATGCTCAATATTGTATTTTCATTCAATAATGTATTTTTTCAGGTTGTTGTCTATGCCGACATGAAAGGTTAGACACTTGTTTAAAAGGTTTTCACAACATATATGTTGAACCATCAGACAACTGAACTATGCTTCTGCATGGTATGAGTGTTTTATATTTATCACGTTTCTACTTGGTGCTTGTCGATCCCTTTATTTGATTTGCCTTTGGTCTTATGTGAATCTTCCCTATGTTCATAACTAAGATGATGAGGTTATTTTTAATTCTATGCAAGATTTTGATCATTATTAGATGAGGTTTTCTTGATCCAAATTTGGTGCAAAAGAAGGTGACACTTGGATAGAATACTAGTTCCAGGAACAATCGACTACACATGTGGATAGAGGAAATTCTTTGCATGTTGGATAGGTCAGTGGACCAACCCTTTTTTATTGTTGTAATTGAAAAATGTTTTGATTCTAGTTACACAAAATTTTGAGAAGCCATATTTGTTCAACCATTTGTCATGTAGATGAAATCCATTATGAATATGAAATCTGAGTGTCCTGACCAAGCATATCATCTTGTTGGTAGGGCGTGTTTAGAGTTTCAATCCATCCAAATAGTTATGGACAACTTTCTTTTGTATTTTCATTCAACTCTACTTTCTTTTTGTAGTTGCTTTATGAAGAAGGGAGGAAGAAGAATGAAGAAAGAGAAAGAATAGGAATGGAAAGAGGTACGCACCCTACATGGTAATTATAAATATATAAGGCCATTACTACAAACTTCTAACTATGTTTTTGTTTAGCCATTGGGGTTGCTGGAGTTGCCTATGTGCCCAGGCTACTGGACCACAACAACTTCAAGGTTATGTATGCTACAACAGACCAAGGTGTTTGACAAGTCTACAACTATGCTAAGAATAAATCTGGGCACAGACTGTCCAAATATACTAGGAAAGGTGGGTTTTTCTATTATCGTAATATGTTCTACTTTTCCTAATGAAAATTAAATGGTCTAGAAACACAGTCATCTTTATTTCACGTTTTGTTGATAATATAATAACACAGGTTGTTGTTTGGTTGAGGTTGTAGATCTTTGTATTTAATTTAGTAGGATTTATCTGTCTTAAGAAGAAATCTAGGGACACTATAGAAATATATTAGGAATGGTGGGCTTTTGTATGACAATTATCCTACATGAATGTTGCCCTTGTGGTCGTGAGACAATTTACTAGAATGCTTGGATGTGAGTGGTTGAGTGGTAGACCAACAGGTATGTTATCCCACATCTTAGATTATATATCACGCCTCCTAAACTATATCTTTTGTTTTTATAACGTAGGTGGACTAAGCTAATTTTGAACCACAAACTTGTATGCACTCAAGACTTCCACCTCTCTTTCCATTTTGTTATTAATACAATACCATAGGTTGTTGTTTGGATGAGGTTGTAGATATGAGTATTTAATTTAGTAGGATATAGCTATGTTAAGAAGAAATCTAGGAACACTGTAAAAATATAGTACAAATGGAAGGCTTTTGTATGAATGTTGTATGTTTCGTTTTGCCCAATGAAAATTAAAATCTCTGCATGTTGAATCACTAATCCGACAATGTTCTTCCTAATGCTATGGAACAATGGGGTTACATCTACTGATTACATGTCTGAAATGTTGTATTTTGATTTAAATGTGGTAGGAACAATTGACTACACATGTGGATAGAGGACATTAGAATACCACATGAGAATCTAGCCCATTGGACGAGTTACAATTAAAGTATGATAGTGATCAAATTGTAAGTAGATGTGATCAGATTATAGGTTTAAAATGTTTGAATTCTGAATACCACATGCTTTCTCTTGCCTGACTTCAACAACATTGAAATGATCAAATTAAATTTAGGGCAAGCTCTCAACCACCATCCTCTTGAATTCATGCAGGAATTTCTCTTTGGCATACATCGACTCTCTGTTTTCATTGTAAGAGGGGTTGATTGTATTATCTCTCGACTCTTCCGCTGCTTTCCTGTACACTCACAACTAGGCTTCTTGCTAATAGGATGATTGCATGAGGAACTGATGTGTGCAACCAGGGAGCCGTCATGTGGTAGTGTAGCAGACGCTACATGCTATGAAGGAAGAGATGTCAATCACAATGGAAGAGGATCCATCTTAAACAGTAGAGGAGGTTCCCCCAAGCTTTGTGAAGGGGAAACAATCACACATAGTGGAGAAGAAGCCTAGAAGAGGAAGTGACCACATCACCCTGTAAAATTCTCGTACATAGAAGGTAAACAATTGTTTCTTTTTCCTGGATATTTTTTTCCATCTATTCCACTTTCTAATCAATCCATACAAAAAACATGAAAATAACTATGACAGACGTCCGAGCTATTGCAGAAGTTGCTACTTGGGATATGAGTTCACCAACCACAATGAACTCCCTTTTTCTCTATGTGGACTATCTACCGTCTATCACCCAAGGTCACCCCTCCTGATCTAAACATTGGTAATGGATTGAAGCACACATGAAGAGTATCTTATAGAATAAAAAACACATGTCTATATATTTTAATTGGTTGTCGCTCATTGATAGAACTTATAGTATTCTTTGTTAAGCCATGAAGATTTTCATCCAACACTCATGATTTTTAGAACTTCTTAAGAAATTATAAATAATTCCCCTAATCCATATAATGGGCTAAACTTACCAAGCTTATCGGCCGCCTCCACATAGGATATGTAGAATCTAGGTGGACCAGCTGTCATAGCTACCAAGATTACGTTCAAAGATGACTGTATGTAAGGAAACATGAGTCCATACATAATTTTCTAAATACAAGGTTGTCTCCATTAGAAGATTTAACTCATGTCGAAAAGATGACCAACATTACCCAACATATTCCCTTGCTCAATTTCAAAACTTTCTCCACCTTTTCATGAAGAAATGAGAATGATATCTAATGTTCTTTAAAACTGTGTATTCAGAAAACTGAGCAACCCACCTCCAATCCGTATAGAGATCAGTATTGCACATGATGTGAAAGAGCTTGTAGATCAATTAGGACTGAGGCTATATTTTTATGTTGTTGGTGTGTCGGTGGCTGGGGAGTCTGTTGAGGGATGTTTCAAATTCATCCCTCACAAGTGAGTTGACCATCCTTTAATTTGATATCAAGGTTCGATCTCAACTTTTATTTTGCCTCATGTATCACATTTTTATTTATTCCCCTCTCCCCATGCCTCTGTACTCCCATACCTACACATTGTGCATTGACAACATTCTTTATTTGGTTGACAGAACTCAATGTTGGAAAGAGCATGATCTCTTACATTTTTTTACTATAAACATCCTGGTTCACCGTAGCCTTTCTTTCAACCAACTTTGTTCATATATAATTTATAAAGACAAACTTTATATAACTACTCTCCTTTCATCCCTACCAGGTGACCTTACATTACCTTCACAAATTCAAAAATTTCATTTATTTTTAGATATATTTAATCAATTCAGCGTCTTGAACTTTGTTCCTTTGAGAATTCCCTCTTTAAGGGATTTTTGGTGTCTCCATGGTTAAACTTTTATTGATAGTAGCAACAACTATGAAGACGATAGATCCCTCACTGGCCTATCTCTCTTCCCTTTCTCGTGAGGTCATACTCTATTTCATACTCTCCATTTGAGGGAAAGCACATGCATTTTGACATAAAGCATGAGTTACATGTTGATCTCTACATTCTTCCCATTGTATTGTAATTGCTATATCATTGTTAATTTTAATAAAACATTCATAATACCTCTAATGTCACATCTAGAAACACTAGATCTGTGATGAATGTTCTCCTAGGTAGCAACTGGGAGGGCGAGGCCTGACTTAACAAAATCCCAACTACCATTCTTGGTGATGAGGGGATGATGACATTCTTTATTTTTTATAGCATCCAACAATGCATGCAGCATAATCCGCTCGTTATCAATTGTATTTATAAACTATACTGCTACAGATGTGTAGCCTACTTCATCCCCACGTATGATGCATTTTGGATGTCGTACGCAATTTATTAGCCCACTTTTTGCTGATTTATTTTGTATTAGACATTTTCCAATAAGCCAATATTTATATATCGAATTTTGTGTGTGTTCACATTCTAATGCATGTTTTTAGGCATATACACCAACCCCACAAATAAAACATTCCATGCGAGTAACTTTGCATTGTAATTGTATATTGTTTCATTTTCATTTGTTGGGTTGTCCTGTATTCGGTTGGATTTATCATTTCACTATGTTGTTGGTTACTCATTAATGCTGATGAGCTAGAATAGTATTTTATAAACTCTATTTTGCAGCCCACTTTTTGCTGATTTACTTTGTATTAGACATTTCTGAATAAGCCAATATTTATATATCAAATTTTGTGTGTGCATACACATTCTAATACATGTTTTTCGGCATATACACCAACCCCACAAACAAAACATGCCATGCGAGTAACTTTGCATTGTAATTGTATATTGTTTCATTTTCATTTGTTGGGTTGTCCTGTATTCTATTGGATTTAGCATTTCACTATGCTGCTGGTTACTTACTAATGCTGATGAGCTAGAACTATATTTTATAAACTTTATTTTGCATTAATTTTTTTTATTTACTTTAATTGTTTTGGGAGTTACAAGTTGTTATTTTGTACGTGTGTAAAACTCTGAAAGTTCTAGAACCCTTACACGTTAAATTTCTTTTACACTTTTAACATTGATTCAAATTTTCTATAGTGAAGCACTTCTACCTCTGAAAGTGCTAAAACCCTTGGCACCTTCAAATTTACATTACACCTTTAACTTTAATGTCAAATTTTCTACATATAAGCATCTCTACCTCCTGAAGTACGGGAACCCTTGGTACCTGAAATCTCCATCACATTTTCAACTTTTATTTGAAATTTAACTACTGAGCAGATCATTGTATGCACCCGTGCATAACACAATATTCTTCTTCTTATTACATATTTTGAGATACTCTTGCCAGAAACTTATTCATAATGAAGTGTCTAACATGCCTGATTGATGTCTCTTGTTCTACAATTATTTTATCCAGAACTAGAAAGAATGCTCATGAATATCCTTGTGAAGTTGGACCTTTGCATGCGAGAAAGCAATGCCTTACCTTGGATTATGAGTGCTTGCCTTGGGTGTGAGCCTGCCACCAACCAGCATCATGTGCACGCATGTAACATGTCGATGTCGCTCCTGCTAGCTGCTGCATGTTTACCTTTCATGCTCAGCTGTTAGCCAACTAGCTAGTTGTTCCATGGCTAGCATTCTCGTGAGCCAAGGATAGCAATGCATTGTCCTATCCCTGTAAATCAGATTCTGATACATAAAGAATGACATGATTCTGAGTGTTTCGCTTGGGTGTGAACCTGCCGCCAACCAGCATCATGTGCATACATGTAACATGTTGATGTTGTTGCTGCTAGTTGATGTGCTCAGCTGTTAGCCAACTAGCAAGTTGTTCCGTGACTAGTATTCTTGTGAGCCAAGGAAAATAAAAGGTTGTCATGTCCGTGTAAATTAGATTTTGATACATAAAGAATGGCGTTAATGCTCACTGTATTCTCTAGCCTTCTCCACACGTTGAACCAGATCAACAACATTTCAATTGTGTAGGCTGACAATAGTGTATCTTTTTTATTTGTTCAAGGGGAAAAGGTACATCCTCCCCTATGTAATCAACATTATTTTTTGATATAATAGAACAAGAATTTGTGGACCATTTGGTGTATATAATTTTGTTTTTACACGGATGTGCCCTTCGAGTGATTATGGCTCACATAAAATTAATTATGAATGCTACAGTTGGTAATTCATACATTCAGTTTTTTATAATTCTACAAAGACATGTATAAGACATGATGTACGCATATTAACATTGATATGAAAAATTTTGTTTTTCGTTAAAATTATTTACGATGGAAGTTTTTCATCTCAATTATGCTTTAGGACAAAATCGACAACATTGTCATTATTGGTATTCACAACGGAACTATGCCATCATGACTATCAATAACGATCAGTAAATTATGTTGACGCTATAACCATTAACGATAAGATACATTAGTCATCTCTATTAATAATACAGATGGAATGATTTTTTTTGTCGTTTTCTGTATCAACGGCAAGACCAGTAACGGAAACATGCGACGAGTCTTTTTATCCATCCCTAATAGCTATAACAACAACATTTTTTACAATTACAGCCAACATTTTCTGACGTTATTATTGTGATTTCCCGCAGTGTAGCTACCTAATAGGCTCATCACATTATGGTTAACTAAACATGTTTCTAATGTGAAACTCTTATGATCCTAAATCAACCTTTCATCATCTCAAGAGTAGCGTAGATCAATTCTGGGGCAAACATGTCATTTAAAGAGGAATTGTATGAGGCATGGGTTCTAATTAGGGAGATAAAATTGAGTCAGATTCCAACTACCATGGGCTCTGATATCATGTTGTAAGGAGTGCAGACCCGAGAGGGGATCCACTCCCTACTAAAAATTTGAAGAATAAAACATTCATTCCAAACACACTCAAAGGTATGTTGGAATAGGTGCAAAATTTTCAAACTTTGATTAATGGTATTCAAACCAACCAAAGTGTAGCAGTGGAATTAAATAAATGACTATATTCAATTTTCAGAAAAGATTACAAAAGTACATCATAATCTCCCATAGGGGTCTACATGTATGATACAACATAAGGATCTAAGTAGAGGGAAGTCCAAACTACTTCAAATCTATTTCCAAGCAACATCTCCAAGAGCTAGGTCCATGTTGGAAGCTATGTTTTCCTTGATCATGTTCAACACCTCGATCTAAACCTGGGTGGTTGGGAAAACACCCAGCAAAAGGGAAAGGAAAATAAAGTATGTGTCAACATATATGAATAGGATATCAAGGAAAAGAAAACATGTAAATAAAGATTAATTTTCATCATAAGATGAAGATTTCAAGAGTATGAGGCTATTTTTAAATAGATGCTTGCCATAAAAAAATATAATAAAAAGGTTGCATGCATGATAATTATGACTACCTTAACTAAGTAGGGTTGAAGCACCTACCGGACCTCAACCTATATGTGAGGGGAGAATTAATACATTCCCAGTCACCCACACATATTTTTATGGGGGTGAATAAGACATTCCCGAGGGAAAATTAATACATGCCCTATCTATGGGTGGTTGTACATAAGTACCACTATTATAGCTAAAAAGTCCATAAAATCAACATGCTAGAAATGAAATCATGGCAAGTAAAAGCATCATATCAATTAGAACATGGAAGTGGGGTACAAGACCCAAACAAAAGAGAAACAATACTGATTTACATGCATATATAGCAAAAGATTCAAGAATAGAAGATTTAGGGTTCATTTAAGCCTCATTAGGGAAATATAGGGTTTGGTTACAATTATCCCAACATAGGGTGTAACGAATGCACATACCTCTCTTACTAATATCAATTACTAACTTTGACCACTTTAATTGAGTCCAAGTTCCACTTTGCCTATTTTAAATGTATTAACATGTATTAGAGTATATAATACACATTAATGTATAGAAACCCTAATTTTAGAACCTTTTAGAAAAACTCAGTTAAATTCTGAAAACCTCACCAATGAACTTATTAGGTTCTCTGATAACATCTCATTTTGTGCACTTTTTGCATATGATTTATGCTTCTCCTAACATACCTTTTATAGATTTTTCTACATATTTTATTGCTTTATGTCAAAAATCCTAAATTACATACATCTTTCACCTATTTTTCGAGCCAAGCCAAGACACGACTGCGGTCAACACCTCGATCGTGGCTATATCATCCACTGAGGACCCTACCATGGTCGATGCCCCTATCACCATCACTAAGCACCGCGATCGAGGTCCTGCCATGATCAAGGTCATGCCGCGATCTAGATTTCCCCTCATCCACATCATACAAGCCTCACGCCATGACCATGATGAGAGTATCGATCGAGGTTAAGCCGTGGCCTGGTCATGCCTCGACCATGACATACATCCAAGTGGCGATCGAAGACCTACCACGACCGCGGCCTAGATAGTTAAGTCAGTGGGAAGCACCTATAAATAGGCCACCCACCTCGACTTGTCACATCATTAGATCATCAAGGACCATGAAGTGCTGCCAAAGTCCATAGTCATTCACATCCATACCATCGGTTTTAGATCTCTAAAGGTGAAAGCTGGAGGAGAGAGAAGATTGACCACCCTATTCTTTGAAGGAAGGAGACACCTCTGCATCACCCACTCCAGATCTAGATTTGAAGAAGTATAGTGGTGTATCACCATCTTCTCTCTCTATCTAGATATCCCATCTTCATCACGTTGTACTCCCCCCTTTTTCATGGTAGTTGATGTGTCTATCATTTTGTAACGTCGTTATGCTTCATGTCAACATGTGTGGCTAAACATCTAACTTGGGTTGGGAGTAGCCACTAAGGCTCTCCCAACATGTTTATTCTTTCTCCCCTTTGTGCTTGTTTTTAATGCTTCACTTGTATGCTTAGCTACCATCTTGTGATGTTTGATTGTTGGTATGTTATGGAGTAGTATGAATGCATGAAAGTGTTTGAATGCTAAAGATAATGGTCATATGGTTTGTTTTATGGTTGTTGGTTTGTTATCTCGAGAGAGAGGCCACCTTAGAGCTTAAATTTATCCTTATCTTGAGAGAGGAGGGAATAGACGTTTTAATTACTACTTGTAATATTGATAGGGGTATACGAAGGGGTGTGAGTTTTACATGTTTGGGAGAGACATTAGTAGGTCAAACCTGATCCAAGTTTCTTTCCATATCTTTGTTTCCTACCACTCGTAATCATTTTTCTCTTGTTATTATTTTCTTTCCTTTAACTTTCTTTGTTTTGACTGGAGCACCATCGTTCCATAGGGAACACCCTTTTTATCCTACTTGTTCGTTCAAAGTTTGAGAGTGTGAGACTCTACGTACTTAACACTTGTCAACCTTGTCCCTTTGGTTCGACCTTGAATACTACATCAGACCCCGTATAATAGTTGTGGGGGCTTGAGTGTCAGGTTATAATCTTAAAAGTCTGACTACTCTAGATCTGCTCCATTTTGGACGTACGATTTAGGCCGATCAACTTTTTAGCGCCGTTGTCGAGGACAAAACAAAATGACACTATTAAGAACTCGAGTCCACTCATTATACTCCCGTGCCTCAAGCTTAGTGATAAGCTTGACTGCACAGAAACTTTAAATCTGCTGTCCTACGATTACGTAGAATAATTTGTTTTAACATGTCTACTTTCCAAACTCAACTGTGTTGTCTATTCCGGGAACCCAAAGGGAAGCATATCCGTTCAATTTTTCACCTTAACCTCAAGTCACCATGCCGCCTCGTGTGGACGACAGTCTTACTGGGGATCATCAGAATGCAAGAGTTCAATACGACCCACCACCGCATGAGACAAATGAAGATAGAGATGACTGTCACTCAGATAGTCATCACCGTAAGGAAGAACGACACGAGGAAGAACGACATCACCATCACCGCAAAAGGAATCATAGACATCACCGTGAAAATTAATGTGAACGTGATGACCAGAATAGTGACAGTGAAGACGATGAAGAAGGAAAAACTCTTAGAGAGTTGGCCACAACTAGAGCCAACGAATCCAGATGCCCAATTATCATTCCACACTTCAATGCAACGAACTTTGAGTTGAAACCAGTTGTAATCTTGATGATCCATAATAAGCCCTTCCGTGGAAACTCAAGGAGTGAAAATGTGTACCATCATCTTGATGCCTTCAAAAACATCTACGATACATCAAGATGAGGGAATTCCTCAAGAAGTGATATATTGCAAAGGATTCAATTTCGCCTTTGAAGATAAGGCTCTATCCTGGTACCTCAACTTACCCCACCAGTCCATGGATGAATGGAGACCCCTTGAAAACACTTTTGTTACTAAATTTTATCCCACCGAGAGAACTATCCGTAATATGCAAAATATCACCTCTTTCGGGCAAAAACCAGGAGAGAACCTTCACGAGGCATGGGAACGCTTTCAAGAATACCAGAGAGATTGCCCCCACCATAACTACCGTAAGGGATTCTTGGTGACCACTTTTTATAATGGGATAACTCCCACTGAAAGAACTTCGTTGAATGCAGCCACCGGAAGCGACTTTCTTGGTAAGAAATCGAGCAAAACTATGAAGATAATTGATAACATGGCTACACTGCAAGCATGCATGGATTATGATAGAAACAATAGAGGATTAGCCAAGAAAGTAGGATCTAAAGGACCGTCAATCAAAGCCAAGTCTTTGGAGACTATTATAGCTCAAATCGAGAAAATTACTACCGATGTCAAACAATTAAAAGACACTGGGGGAAAAGGCAAGAAGCACATGAAGAAAATCATGAAATGTGTTACATGCGGAGAAGGAGGGCATGGAGTTGACAGTTGTATCTATACACAGACATAAGAGAGTGAGGAAAGTGAAAGCGAAGAAGAAACAAAGAATGTCTCTTATGTCAATTCAAACGACCAGATCATCTTGGGTTTAACTATGGCAATAAAGAAGTTGCTGAAAATGCTCATCAACTGAGTAATTCATCTAAACCGCCTCCAAAATTTGATAAGAAAGGAGGACCGACTCAATATACTAGAACTACTAACTATCAGATGAACACAAATAGTTACCCGAGTCAAAATAAAAATGTGAGTCGACAAGGCCAAGGATAAGGCCAAGGGACTGAGACAAGCCAAAGATAGAAACCAAACTGACATGATTGCTCAATTGTTCAACTTCACAAAAAGGCAAGCCTCAGTAAATGACCAACTTGCTCAAAGTGCTATTACCAATTCAAGAGTGTTATCTACAATGCAAACTCAGATGGCGGACATGCAAACTCACCAAAGGCAGATTGATCAACAACTTGCACAACTGGCTGAACTTATGAAAAAAATCCTTCGAGGAAGATCCCATCAAATACGAAGACTGCAAAAATGGCCACTCTCTGATCAGGTAAGATGTTGGAAAATCCTAGCACTAATAGAACCAAAGAAGGAGGAAGTTGTGATAAGAAACAAACTGAAAATGAGATTGCAACGGAAGACTCTAAGGGGTAAGAGCCAGCTGTAAATGACAAATAAGAAGGGAATCACAAAAAGAAGGATGAAGAAGCAAAGAAATCAGATCCTATAGGAGAAGTCCTTTCAAAGAGAAATCCCTATGCCCCAAGAGTTCCCTTTCCCTACAAACTGATCAAGGCTCATTTAAAGAAGAGGTATAAAAAGTTTATGGAAGCCGTAACTACACTTGGATGTCCCATTTCTCAATGCAATTGAAGAAATGATGACATATGCAAAATTCTTTAAGGACATAATCACGAAGAGAAGGAGAGGAGACCATATCAAAACCGTGTAATTGGTAAAAATGTCAAGTGCCTTTGTTCAAGCTGAGTTACCAACCAAGAAGAGGGACCCCGGGGCATTCAACATACCCTTCTGTGTCAAAGACAATGTAGAAAGGAAGGGGTTAGCCAATTTGGGAGCGAGCATTAGTCTAATGCCCTTGACTCTAGCACAAAGGCTCAGGCTGATGGACATGGTGAAGACATGCATGAGAATCGAATTAGTCGATCACACCTTTACAAGACCTGTAGGAATAGTTGAAATGCTTTGATACGGGTTGGGTGATTCTTCATACCATGTGACATAGTAGTGATAGACATGGTCGAGGACTCTAAATGCCCAATGATATTTGGGAGACTTTTTCTCACAACTGGAAGAGCCCTAATATATGTAGCAGAATGAATCATTACCTTGCACGTAGGGGATGATCACCTCAATTTCTAGGTATAAGATGCTATGAGGGGACCTTCTCTCTCTAAGTTAGTCTACTTCATTGATAGCTATAATCAAATTTGTGAAGAGGTGCAAGAGTACAAGGTAATTGTTGATCCCCTCATATGAGCCTTGAATAGTCAAGACCCTACAATGGAAGACCGAGAGGTCATAGAGATCATGGACTACCTGAATCAGCTGGAAGAGGAATTCAAAAATGATGAAGAGATAGTCAAGATCATGAAGTACACTTCACTCAAGCAAACACCTGAGGAGAAGAGAGTACCAAAACCAAAGCCAGAATTGAAACCACTTCTAAGGGGGCTAAAATATGAATTCTTGATTAAGAAGAGAGGAATCTTGTGATTGTTAATTCCAACTTAACAGATGACCAACTAGATAGGTTGCTAAAGGAGCTCAGGCTGCATAGAAAGGCTATAGGGTATTCTGTATGTGAGAATCTGATTCAGCCCTATTTTAGGGCTTCATCTTGTGTCATTTTGCATTTTAATCACATCTACAACTGTTAGATTACATGTTATTTCCCACAATATGTGTTTTATTGTCAATTCACTTATGGATGGTTTTTTGCATGTTTTATAGGTACTTTGGCCACTACTTGATGGATTGGAAATAAGATGGCTGAATCTAGCATTTCCCTAGGCTTGGAGGAGCCCAAAATGAGGCCAAAACCACTCCAAACCTACCCCAAGTGATCAAATGATGTATTGAAGCAATAACCTTCATGGATGGCCAAGTTCAACACTCAAATGCAGGGGAAGGACCGCAGAACGGCCATGCTACCATGGAATGGCCATTCTGGGACATGCCCCAATCAACAGAATCTTAAAAAATTGACCCAGTTGGCTAGAACGGTCGTGCTATCAAGAATGACCATTTTGGGAGTTCCCACCACGGCCGTGCTGGCCGGTCCCAGAAACCCAAAATTCCCATGTTTTTTCACCACGACCATTCCCATCCACCATGTTCGTTCTACCCATTTCCCACCACGGTCTTGCATCCCAGTACGGCCGAGCTACACACAATTTTACCCGATTTTCTGCATTGTTCTACCCACTTTGCCCCCACTTAACCTAATGCTTCCCCCATACCTATATATACCTAGGTGGAGGTTGGGGCACAAATTAAGCTACCCTACAGCCACTCTAGCCTCCCCATTTTCATCCTCCATCCATTCCTACCTCATTCCACCTCCATTTCACCATTTCTACCACTAAAACCCTAGTTTTCCATTGTTTTCACCCATTTCCACCATACATCCATGCCATTCACCTACCTTGGAGAAGGGAGCTCGAGCTACAGCTGCTAGGAGGTGGAGAAGGAGGAGTCTTCACCGAGCTCATCATGGCTTTTCACTCATGTACTCAGTCTTCTTCCTTTCTTTTTGTATTTTCCATTTCCATGAGTAGCTAGGCCCCCTTGGGTGAGCTGTTTGAGGGAAATTATGTTACTTTGATACCATGTTGGGGGAAATTGACATGTAAATTTTGTAATTCCATTTTTTAATGATTATATTCTATTTCTATCTCATTCTTCATGGATTGCTTGTTGGTTTGTGTGTGAAATCACCTAGAAATTTAGGCAAATTGCTTATATGTGTGAATTTTGGGATTTGCCCCTAGGTCTAATTCTTGGATCCCTAGGTTGCCTCCCATTTTCCTACATCCTAATCAATCTCCCTAAACCTAAGTGAGAGATCTAAGTAGCTAGATTATATAATTCTAGTGCAATTAGCATGGAGCCTTCTCAAGGCTAGAATGTGGGGGAATTGGGGTCCAAAACCCTAATTTCACCTCCCCATTACTACCCTCAGCCCCTAATTGCCCTAGGAATGTCTAATCTAGAAGCCTAGACTTGATTAGACTCTAATTGAATTTAACCTAATCCCTAACCCAATTGAGCATCGTAAGGGTAGTAGGGGGTGTTAGGGACTAGTTCCCCTATACACAACCTAGCATATCCATGGCCAGTTAGTAGCTTAAGTTAATTCATTAGACTCTAACTTGTTGTTTGGTTTAGATAATCTAAATGGAATCATAATGTTCATATGTCACCCCCCCCCAACTTAAGTGATAAGCTCATACCCCTAAACAATCCATACCTCTCTTTATTGCTTAAACCCCTAGTTTTGTGCTTGCTCAACTTAGTTAGCTCGTTCCTTTCTTAGTTAGCTTCTTGCGTTGTTTTTGCCTTGTTCATGTTAGTTTAGCTCTTTAATTGATCTTTTGCTTCTCTCTTACTTGCTTAGTGTAATTTGCCTTTTCATACCTAGCTTAATCCTTTCTTGCCTATTTAGCCTTACTCTAGCCTAGGGTTAACTTAGATTTCATTCTTGCCTTTAATTGCTCATTTGTCTATAATAGTTTAACAATACAAACAACCTTCAAACCCTTAACCCTAGTCTCCGCAGTAGGATCCTAGTGAAACTAAATACATCTCTAGTGCCCCCTCTTTTCCATGTGAATTGACCCTATACTTGCCACCTTCCCATGCTACGACACGACCCCATGAGCTTGTGGGTGTAGTGTTTTAGTAGATGTAGGTGTGTTAGTTTAGGTCTTATAAATATCGAAAGTGATTCTACATGTGTGCTTCTGTCTGCGGGGTTGAATCTATTCAAAACTCCAATTGAGTAGCATGTAACTCCATTGGCGGGAGCGCACCAAGCTTTTTGGTGTCGTTGCCTGGGATTAGAGGCACTCGACCTAGATAGTTAGTTTTGCTTTGACTTTTCCTTCTGCCCTCATCATTGCTATTCTTTATTCATTATTCTTTGCATTCTTTTTGTATATTGGTTTACTAACTTGTTCTCTTTTGTTTGGTTGTGCTTTGTGCATGTGGCAAGCCATTCAGGAGGAAACAATATGGAAGACCAAAATGCACTTCACAAGCCACTTCAAAACTACTTCATGCCTAGAAACTACAAATTGCCAATTGCTAGCAGGGTTGATCAGATGTCAGGGGAGCAATTATCCATCCCTCCAGGTCTTCTTGGGCTCCTTCCCATCTTCTACGGCTCAGAGAGTGAGAACCCCTACAAGCACCTGGACTCATTTCTTGAAGTATGCTCCACCTTCAGGATGTCGACAGCAAGTGATGATACAATCAGGCTAACTTTGTTCTCCTTCTCCCTTAAATTCAAAGCCAAAGAGTGGTATGATTCAATAAAGGACATCATGATTTTTAGAGAGATAAAAAATGCTTTCTTGAGGAAATTCTACTCTATAGCAAAGCTAACACAAATGCGGCGTGACATAGCAAGTTTCAGTCAAATAGATAATGAGCGATTCCACGAGGCTTGGGAGAGATTTCAAAAGGTGTTGAGAGAATGTCCACGTCACGAGATCCCTTTGTGGCAACTAGCTCAGTCCTTCTACTCCGGTCTATCTCATGCAAGTCAAGCTATAGTGGATTCTTCTTGGTGGGGAGTTTTATGGCTAAACCACCTGAAGAGACATGGCCATTGTTTGAGAGTTGGGCAGAAAGTTCAAGGATAAAAGCTTCTAGTATGGTCAGTGGCAGTGACCTATCTTTTGGTGTGACGTCTCTAACTCACGATGATTCAATCCCACAATTGATGAAAATGTTTGGTGAAATGGTGAGCTTCATGAGAAACCAAGTGGCCAAACCTCCTTGTCATTCGGTCAATGCTATTGAGTTCTATGGGGAAGAAAAGAAGACACCTCACTCCTATAGATACCAGGAACCACAAAGTCCTACAAATAGCTCAAGGTTTGAGGAAGAGGTTCTCTATAGATTGAAATTATTTGATTATATTCAAAGAAATGTTGCAAGGATAGAAGAGAGAATAGAGCAACTATCTTCCATGATCACTCTCTAAGAAGAAAAATCGTCTTCAAAACCCATCATGAGCCACCATGAAGCAAGTGGACCTATGCCTTCTTCCCACATTTTCTATAGTCCACCCCCATGCAAGTACATCCCATTCACTCCTTATAAAGCTATTCCAAGCCTTACACTCCTCCACCACCTCCCTCACCTCAAATTTCCCAAAACTTCACTTTCCAACCCCAATTCTCTTCTCCACCTCAATTTCAATCCCAAGTGTCACCTCCACCTCCTCCACAGCCACAACATGCTCCCCCTCTCCACCATGAGCAAGGTAGTGTTGTGACAGTTCTAAGGAGTGGGAAAACTCTTGAGCATCCCGCAAGTCAAAGAAAGGTTAATAAAGCAAAGCAAAGGCAACCAAGTGGTGATACAGTGATCGATATTGCTGAAGATGATGTGTTGTGATACTGCATGTTGAGTTTGGGATTCCATGTGATCCACCACATATCCCCTTTACAGGTCCTACCATCCCTAGTGTTCTGCCTCATGTTCATGCAAGTACGGCAAAAACTAGTGATCCTCCATTCGTAGAAGCACTAGATGAGCCACCGGAATTGAAAAGGAGGCAAAAGCACAATGTTGATATTCTTGAGGTGTTTCGCCAAGTGAAGGTGAACATTCCACTTTTGGATGCTATTAAGCAAATCCCAGCTTATGCCCAATTTCTCAAGAACCTATGGATTGTGAAAAGAAGGTCAACGGGGAGGATTCCAAAGAAGGTGAGATTAACTGAACAAGTGAGCTCCATCATACAACACTCACTTCCTGTAAAGGGAAAGGACCCAGGAGCCCCACTCATACCAAGTTACATAGGGGGACATCGCATAGACAAGTCCTTACTTGATTTGGGATCTAGTGTGAATTTGATGCCATACAATGTCTATGTTGAGTTGGGCTTAAGCAAGTTGAAGTCGGCACATTGCACTCTCCAATTGGCGGGTAGATCCATAAAATTGCCTAGGGGTAGAGTGGATGATGTCTTAGTGATGATAGATAAAGAAAAAGGTGTGATGTTCTCGGCGGATTTCATTGTACTTGATATGGAGCCTGAGGATAGAAAGATTCCCATCATCTTGGGAAGGTCGTTCTTATCTACAGCAGATGTCGACATTCATGTGCGCAGTGGCACTATGACAGTCTCATTCATAGACATGAAGATCAACATCGACATGTATAAGACCCCAACCCGGCGAGTCTGGGATAGGGATATTGGACATGATCACTTCACAAGTCCAAATGGGCATTTGAGAGGACACCAAGGTGAAGAAATTTGTGATGATTATTGTGATGAAAGGGATGAGGAAAATAGATTGAGTGCAAATGAGGGATGCATGTTTTTTAAGAATGGACACATGAGAATGTCAAACAGAGGAATGACTGAAGAATCACCAAGAAGCTAAGTTGAAGGCAAGAAACTCAGTGCTTCTGGGAGGCAACCCACCTAGGTTTGGGAATTTTGAACCCAACCTTATGTTTTTGATACTTTTGCTTTGTTTTTACAGTTTTCCAAGAAAACACACACACACACTTTATACTTGATGGTTCTAGATGTTTGTGAATCATGCTAGGACAAGTGCATTGGACGGAGGAGGATGCATGGTTGATATCACCGAGTAGGAGATCAAAATTAAAAAGAAAATTACAAATCAATAGAAAATCTACAGGAAGAAGACCAACACGGTTGTTCTACACAACACGACCGTGTTGCTGGCAAGCCAGAATGCCTATTTTGTACATCACAGCCGTGGTGGCTCGGTCATGTATGGGAACCTTGAAATCGCCCTCCCCCACTTGGTATTTGTCTACCCTGACTCCATGCCCCCTACTCTATCATCCTACACTTCTATTTCATGTTGAGGACAACATGGTTTAAAAATTTGGGGTGGTAGGGAGGTAAGCCCGTTCTCTACCTCACTTTTTCTATGTTCCTTGTTCTAAATTTTTGCTCAAGATGATCAAATAGTATAACCATATCTTATACCTGTGTATCCATACTTTGTGTGCTTTCTTTGCATACTTGCATATCATGTAGTTTACTTTCTTACATTTTTTTGCGTAATTTTCGAAAAATTGCCCTTTTTGCCATGCATTGCATATCATGTAGATTTTTGATAACTTTTGCATGTTTTAGCTAGGAGTTGCTTGTTTTCTGCTTTAAGTTCAATAATATAGGCTTAGATGTGATTGAAGGCAACTTGGCAGCATTTTGGCTAATTTTGCCCAAATTTGAGATTTCTTGCCTAAAAGTGTCTTTCAACCCAATCTCTAATTTTTGGATTAAAAATGATAACCTTTGACAAATGTAAGTGAGTTGTAATTGTTTGTTGCTAAATGGTATCAATTCTTGACTTTTTACATGTGCATCACCTCTCTTGTGTTTGTGGATGATTTGGTTGAATTATGATTTGAGCAAGCTATGAGTGCTTAGTGCTTATGAAATCACTTGATTGCAATATCAATTTTAGGTTGTTTAATCATGTGGTGTGACATTATTGGATGAAGTGTTGGATTAATTATCATGCAGGATACCTTATGTTGAGAATCACGCCAATGACCCCCTCTTTGACCCGACTCTTCACTCACCATCTTCTTACCCCTCCGCCTCATGAAAGGATGCCAAAGTGCACATATCAGCCGTGGCCACCTCCAAAAGTTTGGGGTGTCCACATCTACATCTCACCACTTCACTCGCAACACCATATGCCCTATCTACTCCAAGGCCAAAGAAAAAGAAAAAAAATGCAAAAAGAGAATAAAAGGATGCTCATGTTTAAAAACATTCAAATAAAGAAAAGATGAATGCTCTATGTAATAGCACTCCAAAATCTTATGACAACCCTTTCTTCCATCTTTATACCCATTGAGCTAGGAAACATCAAACCTAGCTCATTTTTTTCTTTTCCGCAGCCACGTGGGTCATTTGGTGTGATTTGAAACATACGTTTGAAAGGATGAAGGTGAAACAACACTCCTGGACATCCTTGATTAACATCATCATGAAACGGTTTACTCAGAACTACATGAAAGAAATATGGATAGCTTGTGTGTTTTGTGCACTATATTTGAAGTTCATATGCTTTGTGCTCTTTTCATGATTGGTTTATGAAAGCAGGAGAGGAGAGAGGTGGAATGCATGTATTTAGTCACTATTGATCCTATTTAGCTATAATCATTCTTTACATTGCATTTATCATTTTTGGCTTGTGAAAATTTTGTAGAGAGATTGAGTTGGAGCATACTTGAGGACACATATGTTTCAAGTTTGGGGTGGTGACTTGTCCCTATTTTAGGGCTTCATGTTGTGTCATTTTGCATTTTAATCACATCTACAACTGTTAGATTACATGTTATTTCCCTCAATATGTGTTTTATTGTCAAATGCACTTATGGATGGTTTTTACATGTTTTATAGGTACTTTGGCCACTACTTGATGGATTGGAAAGAAGATGGTTGAATCTAGGGTTTCCCTAGGCTTGGAGGAGCCCAAAATGAGGCCAAAACCACTCCAAACCTACCCCAAGTGGTCAAAGGATGTATTGAAGCAATAACCTTCATGGATGGCCAAGTTCAACAGTCAAACACAGGGGAAGGACCCCAAAATGGACGTGATACCATGGAATGGTCGTTCTGGGACTTGCCCCAATCAGCATAATCTTCAAAAATTGACCCAGTTGGCCAGAACGGTCGTGCTATCAAGAATGGTCGTTTTGGGAGTTCCCAACACGGTCGTGCTACCAGTCCCAGAAACTCAAAATTCCCATGTTCATTCCATTTTTCACCACGGCCATTCCCAACCACCACGGGCGTGCTACCCATTGCCCACCACGGCCGTGCATCCCAGCACGACCGTGCTACACACAATTTTACCTGATTTTCTACACTGTTCTACCCACTTTGCCCCCACTTAACCTAATGCTTCCCCCACACCTATATATACCTATGTCGTGATTGGGGCACGAATTAAGATACCCTACATCCACTCTAGCCTCCCCATTTTCTTCCTCCATCCATTCCCACCTCATTCCACCTCCATTTCACCATTTCTACCACCAAAACCCTAGTTTCCATTGTTTTCACCTATTTCCACCATACATCCATGCCATTCACCTACCTTAGAGGAGGGAGTTCAAGATAAAGCTGCTATGAGGTGGAGAAGGAGGAATCTTCACCTAGCTCATCATGTCTTTTCACTCCTTTACTCATTCTTCTTCCTTTCTTTTTGTATTTTCCATTTCCATGAGTAGCTAGGCCCCCTTGGGTGGGCTGTTTGGGGGAAATTATGTTACTTTGATACCATGTTGGGGGAAATTGGCATGTAAACTTTGTAATTCCATTTGTTAATGATTATATTCTATTTATATCTCATTCTCCATGGATTGCTTGTTGGTTTGTGTGCGAAATCACCTAGGAATTTAGGCAAATTGCTTATATGTGTGAATTTTGGGATTTGCCCCTAGGTCCAATTCTTTAATCCCTAGGTTTCCTACCATCTTCCTACATCCTAATGAATCTCCCTAAACCTAAGTGAGAGATCTAAGTATCTAGATTAGATAATTCTAGTGCAATTAGCATGGAGCCTTCTCAAGGCTAGAATGTGGGAGAATTGGGGTCCAAAACCCTAATTTCACATCCCCATTACTACCCTCAGCCCCTCATTGCCCTAGGAATGCCTAATATAGAATCCTAGACTTGATTAGACTCTAATTTAATTGAGCCTAATCTCAAACCCAATTGAGCCTCGTAAGGGTAGTATGGGGTGTTAGGGACTAGTTCCCCTATACACAACCTAGCATATCCATGGCCAGTTAGTAGCTTAGGTTAATTCATTAGACTCTAACTTGTTGTTTGGTTTGGATAATCTAAATAAAATCATAATGTTCATATGTCACCCCCAACTTAAGTGATAAGTTCATACCCCTAAACAGCCCATACATCACTTTATTGCTTAAAACCCTAGTTTTGTGCTTGCTCAGCTTAGTTAGCTCATTCCTTTCTTAGTTAGCTTCTTGTGTTGGTCTTGCCTTGTTTATGTTCGTTTAGCTCTTTAATTTCTCTTTTTCTTCTCTCTTACTTGCCTTAGTGTAATTTTCCTTTTCATACCTAGCTTAATCCTTTCTTGCATGTTTAGCCTTACTCTAGCCTAGGGTTAACTTATATTTCATTCTTGCCTTTAATTGCTCGTTTGTCTATAATAGTTTAACAATCCAAACAACCTTCAAACCCTTAACCCTAGTCTCCATAGTAGGAACCTAGTGAAACTAAACCTAGCTCTAGTGCCCCCTCTTTTCATTGTGGATTGACCCTATACTTGCCACCTTTCTATATTATGACACGACCCCATGCACTTGTGGGTGTAGTGTTTTAGTAGACTAACCGGCCTAAATCGCATGTCCAAAAAGGGAGCGGATTTGAAGTAGTCGGACTTTTAAATTTATAACATGAAACCTTCTAGGCCCCCGCAACTTTATTACGGGGTCGAAGTAGATATACAAGGTCGAACACAGGGACAAGGGTGGTAGTGTTGAGAACGCGTAATCGACACATTACACTCTGGTAAGGGTAAGGAGATGATAAAGTTCCCCAAGGGGAACAACAGGCGAAGATCGATAAAAGAAAACTATCTCCAACTGGAGCTATGAGGAAAATTAATGTTTTAAAGGTTTCTCAGTTTTTAGGGTTTTCACGCAACGGAAATAGAGAGGATAACACTATCTCTTTAGTAAGGAACGAAGGAGAAAGCTTCGGTAAAACAAGCGGCAACAGAAACATCCAGTACCCCTTCTCTCGAAGCGGGTACCTCTAACTAAGCATCAACACCTCTCTCGGGATTGCTGGTCCTAAGTTAGAGTGGAAAGGTCACTAAAGCAACTCCGATCCTGGGCACTCTCGTACTCCCGTACCGGACCAAACACTAGAGCCACAACACCTGTCTCGAGGCTGCTGCAACGGGAAAACATGATTCGGTAGCTAGTCGAAATGGGATCCAAGCGTACAAGCTAGAGTTCGGATGCTAAACAAAGCAATCATCCAATAAAAGGGACCAAACATAAAGCAGCAGATAATTAAAACTCTTCTAATTCCATTAGCATAAGCATTATATAAAAGGGTTTGGTTACATTGCATAAGTAAAGAAAGTAAATGACTGAAACAAGTAAAGATAAATGTCGCCTTCTTGATTTAGAAGGGTGATAGGCAATAGTAGATCCCCAAGATCCCTCCATCCCGATACTAGGCGGGAGCCTCGCTCGATACGCCTGTGTCGGGCGGCACACCCTCTCGGGCGACACGCTCATGATGGGAAGACGTATCGTACGGGGCGCTCATGCCCGATACGGTCGTGTCGGGTGGCACCCTCTCAGGCAACACATCGTGACTAGTGATACGTATCGGGCTTGGTATCGTTTCGGGCTAGAGTTCTGCTTAGAGTATAGAGTACTCATATCGGGTGCCCTCGTTGGCCGGTAGCGGTCTGCTGCGGTGCCCGGGGCCGATCCTAAGTGAACCATTCCCTCCCTCTCGGGCCGGGGAAGTGCTCACCTAGTGTCTCCCGACACACCTCTGAGGCACGACATGCTAGCTCCAAATGCTTTCCCAAGTTGGCTTTTGAGAGGTTCCGACCTTTTTCCGACCCGTCCCATCAGAGTCCTGTAGCTGCTATTTATAGGCAACGGATGGGAGAAGTTGTGGTCCTCTGGGTGCCATGTGTATTCCATCAACACCATCATCACAGATTCAGGGACGCCCGATATGTGTTTCGCCCGGAACAATGGTGTCGGGCTGTGAGCATGTCGGACTGGTGTGACGAGTGGGTGCCTGCCGGTGGGTGGCTTGTATCGCGTGACACAAACTCCTTGTCGGGTAAGTGGCGTGTCGCCCGTCAGGACCTCCTTGCGCGGCATCCCTGTGTCGTGCAGTATTGTATCACGTTGCTCTGTGTCGGGTTGTGAGTGTGTCGTCCAGCTAATGGGAGGGCCGATGCAGGTAGAACACGTTCATGGATCGGGACGGGCCTTTTTGCTGATAAATGAGTCGAAAAGCAAGGAAAACTCGGCAAAAGATGATAAAATTGAGTTAAGAGCATAGCGTGGCCTGTTTATTCAAAAACATGACAAAAAGGAGAGAAAAATAGTTTAAAAGGGGAGATTTGACAGTGAAATAAGGGCCAAAAACATCACAAAATTTGGTGTTATCAACTCCCCCAAACTTAGCATTTTGATTGTCCTCAATCAATCTTTAAAACTTTGTTTGTGATGCTTCTTCTTAATCGGTATAGTTTTCATACCATGAGTTTAGACAAGTATTGAGATGTCTTTAAAGAGAATATTGCCTAACCACGAACAACAGACTTTGCCTTTCCTGCCTTATTAAGCAAATTTTTTTCTCTACAGCTTCGGCGAGGCTTGGGTGCATGATTTTGAAGTTAGCTTTCACACCAAACAACTTTTGGGGTCAGAAAGTTGTGTGTTTGGGTAGGCTTAAGGCTTTTTGGGTTTTTCTTGTTTCCCATCAGTCCATCCAGGTATGGGTCCGTTAGCGGGCGAGTGGTACCTGCAGTCCAAGCCAGTTGGCTTTACAACAGTGATTTCACATCCTACGTACCACTGCCCCGGATCTACCATGCCTAAAGATGGGTACTTTTTGGAAAACAAGTGTGTATATATTTCTTTCTTTCTTTCTTTTTATTTGGCACAACTCTCATGCTTTTATTCACTCTCATAAGGCTATTCTCTCTTTTTGGGATTTTGTTGGATAAGGGAAAACAAGAGGAATTTTTGTTGTTAGGGCAGCTTTTTCCTTCTGCATACACGTCTCTTAGCTGTTGAGAGATTATTTTTCAAAATTTTTGGCGTGGAAAGTCGTAATCTTTTGTTGTTTGAGGCTGCATTATCAGAAAGACATAACAATACCTGCATCTCCTTGGACACATTGAAAACAAACTGGCAAGAAGTCGTATCAAGTTTTTACTATATAGTGTCTTTGTACATATATGTGGAGACAAAATAAGCAAAAATTTTATATGAGCATGTATATGTATATGTACACATGTTATAGAAAAAGAACAGGAAGAACAAAAAGGGGTGGAGTTTGAAGAAATTTTTTTATACCTCCCTCACTGGTACATGGTAACCCCCCCAAACTTACTCCACACTCTGTCCCATAGTTGTGAAGTAGATAAGGTAGGGTAATGTTAACTCAGTGAGGGTTAGCTGGTGAGCGCACCTTTTCCAGATAGAAGCTCCCACACATATTCTCCTTGTTTGTTGTGGTAGTCGATGTGGTGGAGCTGGTCAGGCATCTCTTTATTTGATATCCATTCCAGGACGAAGATGCCACAGTCGTTGGATAGAGGAATTTGTTGTGGACTACGGTGGCAGAACTGGAGCTCATTCCATTTGCTTGCTGCCATCTCCAGGAATGGTTGTGTCAACGCCGCCACCTCCTCATAGTATTTTCGTACTAAGCGTTTGAGGGGTGTCAACGCTATTGATGTGCACTGCACCGGATGGTCTTTGTTGCTGTCCGAGATGTTGTAGAAGATTCCTGCTCGTTGGCGAGTGTACATCGTCAGGAGTGTCCAGTGGTTGTAGTACATGATGGGTAGGAAGATAGTCCGTGGAACCCTACGTTGCAACTCTGCCAAAAAAGATTGCTTTGCTCCTAACTCATCGGCGAGGCAGATGTCATTGAACAACATTGGATGAGCTATGTATGCATGTTCAAACTTCGTCTGTAGTGTCTGGATGTAGGCGACCGCCATAGATATCGCCAAACATCCTCCATCTTTTACCATGTCCCTTAAGTCATCAACTGGGACTATGACACTGCCTACCTCGTAGATAACATCTGCCGAGGTAGAATCAGCTAACTTCAGAAGGACTTCATTGACCTGCTCCTGCGTGAGTGTAGAGCATGAGAAATGGTCGAAATTGTTGATCAATTCTTCTAATGTTTCAGGCGAAGTAGGGTCTTCGAATATGTGCACTTCCCGCAGGATCTCTAACTGCTTGCCTGCCCCGAAGATTTCTACTTCTATCTCAGCTTCCTTCTCTAGAGTGATGCTGGGCTATGAAGATTCGCCTTCTAGGTCACTGTCCAGAAGCCTCTCTGGTGCCCCTACGTCTTGGAAATAGCGCCTGTCTTTGATCAGCAACAGCACATAAATGCTGTTGGTATATGTATGCCCGTAGAGCCATCCCAAGCGATTGCATGGAGTCGGATATTAATTAATCAATTAATGCGATTATTTGGTTAATTAATGAATTCCGAAATATTCTAATTAATCCACGAGCGTTTTAATTAATGCAACGTTTCTGTTTACCGATGGGTTTAGGAAACCCTACTTCTCTTCTTATCCTATTTAAAGGAGGATAGACGGCCGATATCTATATAAGATATAGAGAGACGCTTTTAGGTTATTCTCACGTACAAAACCTAGCCGTCGTCGTCCTTAGGAGAGAAAGGAGAGCAACGCGGCGCTAGCACGCTGCCGCAGAGACACGCTCCTTCCCGCCGGCTTGAGAAGCGCGACGTGGAGTTCCGTCCATCCGCGTGGACGAAGTAGAGACGCAGACGCCTGCGTTCGGAGGACGTCGACGACCACCTGTACGTGCTGCGAGCAACGTACATCACTGCCGCAGAGGAGCATTGCCGGATCAACCTGCGACAGCGAACGGGAGAGAAGATCCGTCCGTGTTTGACAAGCAGTGTTGCACCGTCGTGCAGCGGGACATCGCCGGACTTGCTCCGCGATAAGGTATATCCCACAAACCTATTTCAGAATACGCTGTTATCGACGAGATCCTGTTACGGGTTGCGTGGATTTTATTGCTTCCGCCGCGCATGTTTTCTCCACAAATCCCAAACAAATGCTTCTGAGCTGGTAGAAGTTTTGGCCCTGGAGATGCCTTATGTATCCGAATATGTTGAGAAACTCCATGGCGCGTAAGATGATGAAGGCGTTGTTTCCGCTTCCCTCTTCTACTTGGATGAGGAAGTCTCCAATAGAGAAGAAGTTCCAAATGTCGTGGTGCCGTTGCACTTTTTGCTTGATGGCTCATAAAAGACGCAGCGGTAGAAGCCTCAAATGTTTGTCCTTGGGCGACTGAAAATAAGCTCAGAGCATGGCACCTCGTTGTTGCAGCAGCTAAGCAGCTGGACGTCGTGGTTCTGGAGGTCTACCACACAGAGAAACCATATGTTGTGGTGCTTGTACAGGGCCAACACGATATTCGTGTTGTGCTTTTTGATGTGTCGTAGCATGTTGGCCACCGCGATGGAGTCTGGTACGCCCATCATCAATCTTCTTGCCAAGGTCGGGGTGGCATTGTATATTGTTCTCTGACCTATCACGGTGCTGATATTCTCTATTATTGCACCTTCTGGGACCCTAAACAACTTCTTGCCGATGACGGATGGCGAGCGGAATATACTTCTGAGTGCTCCCCATCGTATGGAGAAGTAGTCGTCGCTCTAGACGATGTCTTCTTCATCTGCCTGCGACCTCAGGACCTTGTTCAGCAATTTCTGGTCTCTGATCGATAGGTATCTGATGACCCTTCTGTCGAAGTCGTCCATCTCAAAGGAAGGTATCTCTGACGGCACAGAGAACTCATCTGCCGTCGAGTGTCTTCCTATGGAGGGGTGTCTTTCATTGGTGGCGCACATGTCCCCCCTCTCCCTCTGATTCATCAGAAGAGTCCTCCCCGACGTTGATGTCTTCGTTGTCATCCTCAGCTTTGTCTAGGGGGACTAAGGGAGCTGGTTCATCCAGACCGCAGGAGCTCTCCTGTCCTGTTGGAGCTTCGTTGGCTGACCTTTGTGGTGTCCCTTCCTCGGGCGTTGGGGATGACCTACTGGAGGAGGAAGAGGACGATGATCTTGACGAGGCTGCTGATGAGGAAGGTTGAGAACCTGAGCCAGGAGGAGACGAAGACCTTCTCGGCTGCCTTGGGCACGGATGGTCGTCTCCCCTGTTCAGCCTCTCCTCGATCATGTCAAGGCGCTGGAGGGCCTGCTGAAGTGTGGCGTTGAGTGTCTCTAGTTGGCCAGGAAGACCGAATAGAGTTAGCAGTTGCCCCTCCTAGATGTTCAACCTCTGCTGGAAAATGGAAAACTTGTGGGTAAGTGAAGAAAAAGTAGCAGAGTGGCTTCCTGTTACCTCCCACAAGTTGTCGAGTTCATTTCCCAGCAACTGTCTGAGCGACGGAGGGGCTCTTACAGATCTCCCTCTCATCCTTGCGATACTCCTCTCACACGAGGGTCTACCCGACGAGGTAGAACCTATCTCAATCGTCCGCGAGGTGGATGTTGCTGAGCGAGGTGTCAGTGCTCTTTCGGCTATCTCTGCCTCGCCTTCTTGTCGTGGTGGAGAAGTCTGCGGTGTGGGTGGATGCTGCTCCAGCTCTACATTGTCGGTGATCTCTTCAGCAGCTGCTATAGGAGACATTGGGGGCAGTTTCGACGTAAGTTATGCAGCTCCGAGCTCCATCTTGAGGATCTCGGTGAACACCCCATTATCGGTGTTCGTTTGTGCTTCTTCTTCTGCCTCTAAAGGCACCACAGAAACTTTGGGAGTTGTGGTTGTTTCTTCCATGACAGCTCCCTCTGAGGCTTATACTGTTGTTTCTGCCCCGGTTGTCTCGGCAACCTCGATGATTTCTGGTTCTTCTTCAGCCACGGTAGGAGTGACGACAACTCTATCAATTGTTGTTGTCGGCGGCGCTGGAGTAGTGGGTGGCTCGGCAGGAGCTGTGGAAGATTTTTCCTACTGAGTGTCAAGAGGGATTGGTTCTCCTCTGGCAGCCGCCCTCTCTTATATTCTGGTGGTGGCGGCGAAGGCGGCTTGGACTGCTACCGCCTCAATCTCAGCGCTGGTGAAGACCAGCTTGTCTGCGTCATAGCTGGTGCAGTTGGGAAGTGGAAGGACGGTGCGTGTCCTTGTGAATTTGTAGAAGTAGCTACACCCCTCCTTCTTGATGATGCCGACTCTCATAAGAAACTTGAGGTCGATCTTCTCGTCGCCCCTTGTTCTTGAGAGACTGTGCGGCTCCCGTGGGGACCCTAGCCCAGCCGCGATCAGGTTGACAATGCCACCCATGCAGTATTCCTTGGTGGCATCCTTTATTGGGTGCAGCCTATTCAGCAAGAAGCGCCCCAGGTTGATCACTTTGCCCTCCATCATGTGCCACATGATGTGGAGTTCTTCGGTGTAGATATTGCTCGACTCATTCTTGCTGAAGAGCAGTCACACTACCAACTTGTACACTATCCTCCAGAAGCAGGAGTGCACCGCCGCCACCTTGCTTCCCGGTTTGTATGACGACTCGTCGGTCAGCCTCCTCTAGAGCTCCACAGGGTCGAACCCATCTCCTTCGGTGATCCTTGTACTGTTATTAAGTTGTTCCTTCTCCTCCTCATTGGAGGAGAAGATCTCGTTGAGCAGCTTTTCGGAGATGACGTGCTCTGAGTTGTAAAGCTGCCCCTGTAGTCTATCTGCCCTGCCGTATTCTTCGATCTCTTCGGGTCTATTCTGCACCCGGCGGAGAGATGACATGAACTCTCTGGTGAGTTCAGTGTAGGAGGCGGAATGGCTGAAGCAGATCTTCCGTAGCCCTGCTGCAGCCAGGACATTTTCGAGCCTATCAAATATGCCTAGCTAAAAAAGGACGACTGGTGGGAGAACCTGCTCGGCCTGTAGAGTTTCATTGCCAATTCCAAGTAGCGACGTTTGTGCTCATCGTCTGGGGGCATGAACCTGCCCGGTGTATAATTTAAGGACTCTGTTGCTGTTGTTGGAGCCATTACTTCTTCCGTTCTTGCTCTTTTCTCAGTTGTGGATGGCCCAGCTGCCTCGGAATGTGGGTGTTTCTGCCCGACTTCCGTGGCTTCGGCTGTGGCCTCTGTGTCGATCCTCCTACCGTGTTCGTCAACTCGAACGACAGTTTGCTTTTTACAGGCCATCTCTGTTATCATTAAACAAGTTCATTGATCATTGAAATGTTCCAATATTAGGTAGGCGAAACTTAAAATCAATATCGGCTTTTAAGAGAAAAATTGATTGCATGATAAAAATTTGGCCCGATACAAAAGCTACTTGATACCACCGTATCAGGATTCAACACTGGGTGATATGATGGTTGCCCGATACGCTTGTGTCGGGCGATACGAAGCTTTCAAAGAAATCACCGTAGGCTCATGCCCGATACGAGGTTTGGGTGTCGTCCATCGAAAGAACATCTAGGCGATACAAAACTGGACGATACGGAGAAAAGTTGCGCGTCATACCCGTTGCCTGATACACCTGTGTCGGGCGATACGGTCGCGTGAAGCGAAGTGCCCGATAGGGTCTTCCCGATAAAAAAACGTGTCGCCCGACAACAAGAACAAAGAGGCTATACAAGGATGGGTGACACGGTTATTGCCTGATATAGGGTATCGGCCAAGCGTGTGTTAAAGATGTGTTGCACGACACATGTGTCGGGCGATACAAGAAAATCAACTAAAGTTGTCATCCCGATACGTTGTGCGTGATATGAAGTTCATGTCGGGCAAGCAGGACGACACGACTGTCAGGATATACCTTCGATATCTGAAGTTATCTTGCGTGACACGAGAGCAGAAGTTAAGTTGCGCGACACGGGAGCAACGAGAAAGTTGCAACACGATACTGGAGTAGGTGAAAAGTAAATGCAGTAACCCGACATGGTAAAACCTCTGTATTATATATAGCAATCCTAACCGGGGGTAAACGGGTAAATCTGGGACATGTGTCGGCCGTTGAGACAAATCATTCCCGAGATGAGCAGTCCCATCCGTCTAATCAAGGGTAATTACCCATGTTGCCTGACACGGGTGCTCGCCGCCCAGGCGTGTCGTCTGACACGGCTCATGGCTAGATGCGACGAGCGATATGTCGTCGCCCGATACGAGCATGTTATGTGCGTCGACTGAGTTTTTGCCCGATACGATCAGGAAAAAGGGTATACTTGCCCGATACAAGGTCTTCAGAACAAAATTCTAGATGAAAAACCCAAAAACAAAGCGAATGAAAAAGTGATTGATGGGTAAAACATCATTGGCCTAAGGTTAAATTCCTGGCCTCAGATAGTATTACTCATCAATGCTCATAAAATAGAGCGGTGGCCCATAAAGCAGAAGAGTCAGCGCACATGACGCATGCACTGACTCAGGCCTTATTACAGTCCAAATGTTCATAGTGTTTTTCTTGCAAGAAAGTAAATAACATCCTATTCTAGGAAAAGTAAAAGCTCGGGCTGCCTCCTGAGGAGCGTTGTAGTTTGCGTCGTCAGCTCGACAGCTCTAGGTCCTTCACTTTTCGCCTTCAGTTGCTTCCATTTCTCGCAAATTGATCTCCATCCTTCTTCTGAACGCTTCATCTTCATAGAACCTTTTTACCCTATGCCCGTTCACTTGAAAAACCTTGGATGGATCATCTTTATCATATAGCTCCATCATTCTGGACATGTATATCTTTGATACGGTGAAAGGTCCAGACCACCTCGTTTGTAACTTACCTGGAAAAAGACGAATGGAAGATTTAAATAATAAAACTTTGTCACATTCACTTACATCCTTCCTCTTCAGGTGGGCATCATGTCACACCATTGTCCTTTGTTTATAGATCTTTGCGTTCTCGTAAGCATGCATTCTCAATTCTTCGAGTTCTTGCAACTGCAGATATCTCTTCTCTCCTGCCTTCTCCAGATCCATATTCAAGAACTTAATCGCCCAAAGGGCCTTGTGTTCAAGCTCTAGGGGTAGATGACAGGATTTCCCATAGATTAATCTGTAAGGAGTAGTTCCAAGGGGTGTTTTATATGCTGTCCTATAGGCCCAAAGTGCGTCGTCAAGCTTCATTACTTTCCTCATGCGGTTGACAGTTTTCTCTAAAATCTGCTTGATCTGTCTATTCGAGACCTCTACCTAGCCAGAAGTTTGTGGGTGGTAGGGTGTAGCGACCTTGTGTTTAACTCCATACTTTCACAGGAGTGCTTCAAACTATCTTTCTCAGAAATGCGATCCACCGTCGCTTATTACAGTACGAGGTACTCTGAAACGAGGGAAAATAGTCTTTTCAAACAGCTTGATCACTGACTTAGAGTCGCACGTTTGAGTTGCAACAACTTCTACCCATTTGGATACATAATCCACTGCCACTAGAATGTACTGATATCCTTTTGATGGGGGAAACGGTCCCATATAGTCAATCCCCCATACATCAAAGATCTCCACTTCAACCCAATTTGCCATAGGCATCTCATTTCTTCGCCCAATGTTTCCCGTCAATTAGCACTCTTTACAGACTTTTACATACTTTGCAGCATCTTTGAACAAAGAGGGCCAGTAAAAACCTAATTGTAGTACTTTAGCGGCGGTCCTTTCGCTACCCAGGTGTCCTCCATAAGGAGAGGCATGACATTCTTTCAGAATGTTCGGGATCTCCTCTTCGGGAATACATCTTCGGTACAGGTTATCTATGCATCTTCTAAAAAGGAGAGGATCATCCCAGTAGTAGTTCTTTACATCCGCGAAGAGCTTCTTCTTTTGGTTATAGGTTATGTCAGGGGGCATCTCTCCGTAGGCAAGATAATTACAGATATCTGCAAACCAAGGTAAACTCTCTTCCTTGGTTTCAATCATCATCAAAGCTTCGTCAGCATAATTGTCATTAATAGGTGGTTCCTTCTGCCGTTCCACAATGATCCTTGATAAGTGGTCGACGACCACATTCTCTGCACCCTTCTTATCGATTATCTCGTGGTCGAACTCTTGTAGCAACAAAGCCCACCTCAATGGCCTGGGCTTTGTATCTTTCTTCTGCATGAGGTATCTTATAGCCCCATGATCTGTGTAGACTTTAACCTTTGCTCCAATGAGGTAAGATCTAAACTTATCGAAAGCGAAGACTATCACGAGCATCTCTTTCTCTGTAGTCGTATAATTCACCTGAGCTTCATATAGGGTGCGACTGGCGTAGCAGATTACATGGTGCTTTTTGTTCTTTTTCTGCCCCAGGACTACTCCTACAGCATAGTCGATGGTGTCACACATAAGCTCGAAAGGTAACTCCCAATCTGGAGCTTGGAGGATAGGTGGTGAGATAAGAGCATCCTTTAAGGCCTGAAAAGCGATTAGACAATCGTCAGAGAAATTAAATTCAACATCTTTTACCAGAAGGTTGGACAACGGTTTTGAGATCTTTGAGAAGTCTTTTTTATAAATCTTCAGTAGTAACCGGCGTGCCCGAGGAAACTCCTCACTCCCGTTACAGACTTTGGTGGAGGAAGTTTGGATATGGCTTAAACCTTGCTAACGTCTACCTCGATGTCGCGCCTCGAGACTTTATGTCCTAGTACGATGCCTTCTCGTACCATAAAATGGCACTTCTCCCAGTTCAAAACCAAACTCTTTTCCTCGCATCGTTGCAAGACTAGAGAGAGGTTTTCAGGAAGGCATCAAAGTCTTTTCCATAGATAGAAAATTCATCCATGAAAACTTCCACGATATCCTCCAGAAAATCCAAGAACATTGATATCATGCAGCGTTGAAACATTGCGGGAGCATTGCACAGGCCGAAAGGCATCCTCCTGAAAGCGTAAGTCCCATAGAGATAGGTAAAAGTTATTTTCTCTTGGTCATCTGGCAGGATGTGGACTTGATAAAATCCTCAAAAACCATCCAAGAAACAGAAATAGTCATGATGTGCTAATCTTTCAAGAACTTGATCAATGAAAGGAAGCGGATAATGATCCTTTTTAGTGGCTTGGTTCAGCTTTCGGTAGTCAATACACATTCTCTATCATGTGACGGTCCGAACCGCCACTTCATCACCTTTATCTCCTTTAACTACTGTTATAACACCTTTCTTGGGTACTACGTGGATCGGGCTCACCCAGTTACTGTCACTGATCGGGTAAATGATCCCAGCATCCCTCAATTTGATTACTTCTTTCTTCACAACTTCCTTTAGCATCTGATTCAATTTTCTTTGGGGTTGAGCCAGAGGTTTGGCGGATTCCTCCAAATCGATGTGATGCATACACAATGCAGGGATAAGGCCTTTGATATCCTCTACCGAGTATCCTATAGCCTTCCTGTGGAGTCTTAACTCCCCAAGAAGTTTGTCCAATTGATCTTTCGTGAGATGGGCATTGACGATGGCAGGATTCCTCTCCTCTCAATCTAGAAATTCATACTTCAACCCTTCAGGTAACTGCTTCAACTCGGGTTTAGCTTTGGGTGACTTTTCTTTCGGTTCCTCCTCAAGAGAGGCAAACTTAACTGTTTCCACTACCTATTCCTCGTCGCTCAAGTCTTCATCAGAATGGTTAAGATAGTTGAGAAACTCGACCACTTCTGGATTTTCAGAATCAGAATCTTGATTGCTTATCACTCTTACAAGAGGGTCTACCATTAAGATATCTTCTTCTACCTCTTCGCAGAACTGGTTGTAGCTTTCCACAAAGCAAGCAGACTCTAACAGGGATGGTCCTTTCATCGCATCCTTTACTTTGAAGTCTAAGTGGTCGTTTTCGACCCTTAGAGTGATTATTCCCTCAGCAACATCAATCAACGCCCTTCCTGTAGCCAAGAAAGGATGTCCAAAGATGATAGGATAGCCAGGGTCCTCCACAGTATCAATCACAATGATATCACAAGGAATGAAGAAATTTCCTACCTGGATAGGTACATCTTCAACAATGCCAACAAGCCTTTTAAAGGTATGATCTACTAATTCAATCCTCATATTGGTCTTGACCATATCAGTCAAACCTAATCGCTGCGTGAAGTTTAGGGGCATAAGGCTAATGCTAGCCCCTAAATCGGCAAGACCTTTTCATTCAACATTATCTCTAATGGTGAAGGAATGGTGAAAGCCCATGGGTCTTTCTTCTTGTTCGGTAAATCTGATTTGACAAAAGCAGAGGACATACTTGCTAGATGCACTGTCTCGATTCTTCCCCCTATTCTCTTCTTGGTAATCAAATCTTTGAAAAAATTAGCATAAGTCGACATTTCTTCTAAAGCATCCAAAAAAGGTACTTCGAGATGAAGTTTCTTTATTGATTCCATGAACTTCTCGTGACGCTTCTTAAGGTGTGCCTTTATCATCTTGTAAGGAAAAGGCAAATTGGGAGAGTAAGGTCTTCTGTTACCAGCCAGTTCCTCAAAGGATCTTAGTTCAGGTTCTCTGTCATGAGCTTGTTGATTGTCTTCTTCTGCTGGATTATCAGCCGTAGTCCTCGGTGCAGGTTCCTCTGGTCTGGCTTCTTCATGGCGTTCCACTGTCTTCCCTGATATCAGCACTACCATTTTGGCATATTCGGTGTTGGAGGGTATCTTACCCGAGGGATTTTTTATCAATTCGGTCGTCTGGGCCAACTGTTGATCAATTTGGCGTTGGTGTGTCTGCATGTCCGCCATCTAAACATGCATTGTGTTCAGAACTCTTGAATTTGAAAGCGCGCTTTGCGCCAGCTGGTTATTGATAGCATCTTGTCTTTTTACAAAATCGAACAACTAGCCAACTAACTCTGGTTGGTTCGACTTCTTGTCTTGACCTTGCTCCTTGGCTTGGCCTTGGCCTTGACTAGTGTTTTCCACTTGGCGACCTTGGTACTTTCCTTGTCCTTGGAAATTTGCCATGTTTGACTGGAAAGAAGTAGTTCTGGTGAACTGACTTTTTCCCCCTCTTTTCTTGAAACCTTGGGGTTGCTTGGTGGGGTTATGGAGTTGATGCGAGTTTTCGGCCGCATCCTTGTTGCCATAATTAAAAATGGGATGATCCAGCCTCTTGAAATTAACAAAAGACACGTTCTCAGCTTCCTCAGCCTCGAATTCGCTTTCAGTTGATTCGTCGGGTCGGGTGTAGATACAATTATCTACCCCGTGTCCGCCTTCTCCGTAGGTGACACATTTCATGACTTTTTCAACTTGTTTCTTCCCCTTTCCACTTGATTCTTTCAGTTGTTTGACATCAGTGGCTATCTTCTGGATTTGAGAGGTGCTAGTTTCCATAGCCTTGGATTCAACTAAAGGTCCTTCATTAGCCTTCTTAGCATGTCCTCTGTCAGATCTGTCGTAGTCGGTACCGGCTTGTAACTCAGCCATGTTCTCAATGATCTTTTTGGATCTGCTAGGCTTCTTCCCCAGAAAGTCACTGCATGCTACTGCATTCAGCGAAACCCTTTCCTCAAGGGTTAGACCGTTGTAGAAGGTAGTTATCAAGAAACCCTTCTTATAGTTGTGATGAGGGCAGTCCCTATGATATTCTTGATACCGTTCCCAGGCATCGTGTAGATTCTCGTTCGGCTTTTGCATGAAAGATGTGATTCTTTGTCTATTCCGGACAGTTTTCTCTGTAAGATAAAACTTATTTACAAAGGCACCTGCCAGCGCATTCCATTCATTAAGAGCTTGGTGTGGTAGCCCGAGGTACCAGGATAGAGCCTTATCTTCTAAGAAAAGATGAAACCCTTGCAATAAATCACCTCCTGTGGAACTCCCCGCATTTTAATGGTGTCATAGATGTTTTTAAAAGCATCTAAATGGTGATAGGGATTATCATTCTTCGAATTCCCTCTGAAGATTTTGTTCTGGATCATAGATATGATAGATGGTTTTAGCTCAAAGTTTGTTGCATTGAACCTCGGGATGACAACATGACATCTTGAATTGTTAGCCTCTGTGGCAGCTAACTCCCTCGGGGTCTTTTCTTCTTCATTGGAATCATCATTGTCACTGTCTCCCTAGTTCTGATCCTAATTATTTTGATTTCTTCTGCATCTCCGGTGATGACGACGTCTCTCCCAACGATGGTCATCCTCGAATTGCTCTGTTTTAGGATCTTCTTATTGAGGATTACCGTCATAACGGTCATGGTCTTCAGGCGGAGGCGAGTGAGGGTCTAGCCCTCTCGTGTCGCTCACTGTCTGAAAGAGGTGGTTCAATGCGAGGCGGCATGTATGGTGATGTCGGTGCTCAACTGAGAAGAACGCCTTCCTTCTGAGTACCTGAATAGCATATAAAATCAAGTTAGAAAACCTGTATTAATAATATGAACTACTCATTTCAGGTTAAAATATAAAAAAAGGAAAAAGAGAGTGTTGTTAAGCTCACTTCTAAGCTTGAGGCACCGGAATGTAGTTAGTGGATTCGGGTTCATCAACAGTACCATTTTACCTTGTCCCCGGCAACGGCGCCAAAAAGTTGACTGGCCTAAATCACGCATCCAAAAAGGGAGCAGATTTGAAGTAGTCGGACTTTTAAATTTATAACCCAAAACCTTTTAAGCCCCCACAACTTTATTACGGGGTCGAAGTAGATATACGGGGTCGAATACAAGGACAAGGGTGGTAGTGTTGAGAACGCGTAATCGACACGTTACACTCCGGTAAGGGTAAGGAGATGATAAAGTTCCCCAAGGGGAACAATAGGCAAAGATCGATAAAAGAAAACTATCTCCAACTGGAGCTATGAGGAAAATTAATGTTTTAAAGGTTTATCAGTTTTTAGGGTTTTTGTGCAACGGAAACAGAGAGGATAACACTATCTCTTTAGTAAGGAACGAAGGAGAAAGCTTCGGTAAAACAAGCGGCAGCAGAAACATCCAGTACCCCATCTCTCAAAGCGGGTACCTCTAACTAAGCATCAACACCTCTCTCGGGGTTGCTGGTCCTAAGTTAGAGTGGAAAGGTCACTAAAGAAACTCCGATCCTGGGCACTCTCATACTCTCGTACCTGACCAAGCACTAGAGCCACAACACCTCTCTCGAGGCTGCTGCTGTGGGAAAACATGATTCAGTAGCTAGTTGAAACGTGATCCAAGCATACAAGCTAGAGTTCGGATGCTAAACAAAGCAATCATCCAACAAAAGGGACCAAACATAAAGCAGTAGATAATAAAAACTCTTCTAATTCCATTAGCATAAGCATTATATAAAAGGGTTTGGTTACATTGCATAAGTAAAGAAAGTAAATGACTGAAACAAGTAAAGATAAATGTCGCCTTCTTGATATTAGAAGGGCGATAGGCAGTAGCAGATCCCCAAGATCCCTCCAGCCCGATACCAGGTGGGAGACTCGCCCGATACGCCCGTGTCGGGCGACACGCTCATGATGGGCAGATGTATCGTGAGGGGAGCTCATGCCCGATACAGTCGTGTCGGGTGGCACCCTCTCGGGTGACACACCGTGACTGGTGATGCATATCGGGCTTGGTATCGTGTCGGGCCAGAGTTTTGCTTAGAGTATAGGGTACTCATATCGGGTGCCCTCGTTGGCCGATAGCGGTCTGCTGCGGTGCCCGGGGCCGATCCTAAGTGAACCATTCCCTCCCTCTCGGGTCGGGGAAGTGCTCACCTAGTGTCTCCCGGCACACCTCTGAGGCACCACACCCTAGCTCCAAATGATTTCCCAAGTTGGCTTTCGAGAGGTTCTGACCTTTTCCTGGCCCATCCCATCGGAGTCCTGTAGCTGCTATTTATAGGCAGCAGATGGGATAAGTTGTGATCCTCCGGGCACCATGTGTCTTCCATTAGCACCATCATCACAGATTCAGGGATGCCCGATATGTGTGTCACCCGGCACAATGGTGTCGGGCTGTGAGTGTGTTGGGCTGGTGTGATGAGCGGGTGCCTGCCGGTGGCACTACTACAGAAATAGTCTTTGGCATCGGTTGTTTAACCCCCTTTGGCGACGGTTTTCAAGCGACGCCTATGTGGGCACCGCTAAAGGTCAAACTCTTCAGTGTCGGTTTTCTAACCGACGCCTATATGACATATAGGTGTTAGTTATATATAGTTGGCCGACGTCTATAAGGTTCACGCCATAAAAAAGAGCACCACCTAGGACACTTTCTGCGTCAGTTAACAACTTAACAACCGACGCCATACACCCAGACGACACGACAAAGCACGGCCGTGCTTCGCTGCACAGCCGTGTTTAGTACTATATGCATCGGTTTTATACTAATAAGCGACGCCTTTTCCACCACAGCTGTGCTTTCCTGCACGGTCGGGTTGTTTTTCCTATTAGGCGTCGGTTTTTATCAAATAACTGACGTTGTAGGCCTTTGATGACGGTGTTCTATAAATAACCGACGCCTATACTTTAATTTTTTTTCTTATTAGTTTGCAGGCCTGCTGTGGCTGGTCAGTAGGATAAGAACCTACAGTTCAGTTTTCTGAACTGTAGGTTTACGACATTCATTGATATCAGCCTACAAACAGGCCACAATCCTGCAAAATCAACAAATATTTTTTCACACAAGTAGATACATTCAGACATCAATTCAATTCTCACATTCACACATGTAGAAACATTCAAATACATGTATAAACATTCAGATATGTATAAACATTGAGAAATATTCATTTACCAAATATCATTCAGCATCGCTATCAGCATCCCAATTATATCTTACAATCGTCACTGCTTGTATGGCTTTTGCCCATTCTTCTCTTATTTCATTTAATGCTTCCATCGTATATGGAGCATGTACATTTTTAAGCATTTACCTATAATGTGGTCAGTTTTAAACACCTGCAAAGAGAATGATGTATATATAAGTAATAATATAAAAATAAGATTGATATATTTCATACTAACTAATGAGACTATATATAATACCTCATGTATGGTATTAATATCCAATGCGGCATGTCGGATAATCATATGCATAAATCGCATCACATAGTATGTGCATGCCCAGCCGTTGTCTTGTGTAGCGCACTATAAATTTAAACATACAAAATATTAAAAAAGTACAACTAAGCACAGTTCACATAAATAATATATACATTGAAGTCGGGAACTTACTTTTACGTTCTCCCAAATTATTGGCTGGTTCTTTCTCCTTGGGACATTTCCTCCAGCATTTTTGAATGCATCTAAACCCCTACATGTTAATGTAACACAGTAAATTGCATAATTAAATAGTAATGTAATAACAGATGTTAACGGATATAAAAATGAAATATTTCTCACCAGAATAATGGCATTCTCAATATGTGTCCAATTTTAGTGTTCAATGTACTTCCCGCAGGATCTAGATAATAAACAGTGAACGTCCCGGGGACAATAACTAGTAACTCCCAGTGTCTACCGCTAGAGGTAAAAAAGTTAAAAATTAGTAACTCAAAATGCACAATAAAAATGGAATTTTCTTAAGTCCAAATTATAAATAAAGTAAACTTACTTGACATTGAATGGAGCTATTATTATCGTCTTCTTTTGCTGATCAAAAACTGTAAAAGCATCTATATAGTATTGTTGAACACTATCAGGGTCTTTAGCTACCATATTAATCAATGATGGAATCAAAATCCCACATGATCAAATGCAAATTGTTTGCATTGATCTTCGACTAAGTAGCTGCAAAACATGTATTACGTATGCATTAATATATAAGAAACCAGATCACCGGATCTTACACAAGGTATATGGATGTATAAACAAGATCTCACCTTATCCATGTCTCTATCATTAATGTATTCAGCCAATCATTCATAAACAGCTCAATAATATCTTGTATAAATAAAGAGCTATCGTATGATTGACCTGCATAATCTGCTTCTAAAGAAACAATTATAGGGCAATGTTTATTATGTGCCCGTAGCCAACATGCCATTCCCCTACAAGCAGGACCTAACGGGTATTTTAGGTCAGTTGGAACCCAACTTGGTAATGCAGGAAGTGGAGGTGGAGGCCTAGGTGCTCCAGGTGTCTTTTTTTTAACCTGTATATATAATTTCAGATCAGTTGACCTCATATATACACATTAACAATCTAAAGTAATGTAAATTTATCTTACAATTTTAGTAGTGTAGACGACATCTGCTTTGGGCCACAATATCACCCCGCCTTCTGCCTCACCAAGTGTATCAATATCTGGGTGGGCATATGGCAATGCAGCTTCCCTCCAATCAGGTAATACACATATCGGGCTCACACGAATGTAGCCCTGCGACATTGGAGTCCCATGAAATGTTGCCCCAGGAAGGGACTGGTAAGCATTCGCCTCTGTAACAACATAGTCTTGCATTCTTAAGCAGCATGGCTTCAATGCCTACAAATTTACGTAAAGAATTTTATACATATATACATATCACATTTCGAATATATCATCTTGAAAAGACTAGCTACAATGTCATAAACAATACTTACAGCAGACGTGCTAGGCGATGGGTCTCCAGGATTACTCGTAGTCTGTGCATCAGGAGAAGAGTGGGTCGCCATAGGCTGATTGGAAGCCTGAGATGCCTGCCACCGCACTATTTCTTCCTTGACCTTCTCAGCAACTATATCATTGACCTTCTTAGCAACTATATCCTCGACTCTCTTATTCTCCTATACATGGATAAAAGAAACATTAGCTTCTTATTATTGAATTCCCTTTTGCAGTAACATTCTAAAAAAAGAATAGGTTACCTCTTCTTGTGAAAGTCCCGCTCTGGGTTTGCGCTGGGATGGCCCAAAGAATGCTTTGATGCCCACACCAACGCCTGCACCCCTAACATGTCCAGGATGCTCTGGGTTACCCAGAGCAACTGTCAATTCATCCCTTGTGCCCTGAGGGATGAACGTGCCTTGTTTCCTCTACTCATGCAGCTCTCGCTAATCACCATCAACAGAAATTGGTAAGTTAACACCACAAATAATCAATATTTAAATGATTGCTCTAAGAGTTGTATTTTACCATTTTCGCAGCCGCCTCAGTAGTTACGGGCTTCTTTATTTCACCCTTCTTGTTTTGCATCCTAGCTATCCAGATATCATGGCGAGGCATGGGTGTGGTAGACTCCTGAGTAGGAGCAGACTCCTGAGTAGCCGCAAACTCCGTCTGTAGTCTTTGGCGAACGCTTGCATAGCCCTTTGGACCCATAGTGTGGTCATGCACATTCAGTGCATGCCTTGCTTTTTGCGTGTCACTGAGGGCCTAGTTAGTATGCACATTAATGATTTGGTTAGTAGCACTAAATGTTAATCTTGAATAGGTGAATACAACATATATTAATTAAATTGGGAGTGACGCCTAATACATTGAATTCTTCAGATTTTCTTGAAGCAACAAAATTGTCCCAATCTTCTTTGTCCAAGAAGTTACAATTCTCAAGGGCTGGCTTCTTCTTCTTATCACCATCTTTTATGTATTCTCTATTCAGATTTGTCTAAGAAGTTCCACTGCTCAAGGGTGGCTTGTATCGCGCGACACAAACTCCCTGTCGGGTAAGTGGCGTGTCGCCCTTCACGACCTCCTTGTGCGGCATCCCTGTGTCGCGCAGTATTGTATCACGCTACTCTGTGTTGTCCGCGAGTGTGTCGGCCAGCTAATGGGAGGGCCGATGCAGGTAGAACACGTTCATGGGTCAGGACGGGCCTTTTTGCTGATAAATGAGTCAAAAAGCGAGGAAAACTCTGCAAAAGGTGATAAATTTGAGTTAAGAGCATAGTGTGGCATGTTTAATCAAAAACATGAGAAAAAGGAGAGAAAAATAGTTTAAAAGGGGAGATTTGACAGGAAAATAAGGGTCAAAAACATTACAAAATTTGGTGTTATCATAGACGTAGGTGTGTTAGTTTAGGTCTTATAAATATCGAAAGTGATTCTACATGTGTGCTTACGTCCGCGGGGTTGCATCTATTCATAACTCCAATTGAGTAGCGTGTAACACCATTGGCGGGAGCACACCAAGCAATCTGGTGCCAAAAAGCTTGGTGTGATCCCGCCAATGGTGTTACACGCTATTCAATTGGAGTTTTGAATAGATGCAACCCCGCGAACGAAAGCACACGAGTAATATCACTTTCGATATTTATATAAGACCTAAACTAACACACCTACGTCTACTAAAACACTACATCCGCAAGCGCACAAGGTCGTGTCGTAGTATAGGAAGGTGGCAACTATAGGGTCAATCCATAGGGAAAAGAGGGGGCACTAGAGCTAGGTTTAGTTTCGCTAGGTTCCTACTACAGAGACTAAGGTTAAGGGTTTAAATGTTGTTTGGATTGTTAAACTATTATAGACAAATGAGCAATTAAAGGTAAGAATGAAATCTAAGTTAACCCTAGGCTAGAGTAAGGATAAACAGGTAAGAAAGGATTAAGCTAGGTATGAAAAAGGCAAATTACACTAAGGCAAGTAAGAGAGAAGAAAAAGAGAAATTAAAGAGCTAAACTAACATGAACAAGGCAAGATCAATGCAAGAAGCCAACTAAGCAAGGAACGAGCTAACTAAGTTGAGCAAGCACAAAACTAGGGTTTTAAGAAATAAAGTGAGGTATGGGCTATTTAGGGGTATGAACTTATCACTTAAGTTGGGGTGACATATGAACATTATGATTCCATTTAGATTATCCAAACCAAACAACAAGTTAGAGTCTAATGAATTAACCTAAGCTACTAACTGGCCATGGATATGCTAGGTTGTGTATAGGGGAACTAGTCCCTAACACCCCCTACTACCCTTACGAGGCTCAATTGGGTTTGAGATTAGGCTCAATTAAATTAGAGTCTAATCAAGTCTAGGATTCTATATTAGGCATTCCTAGGGCAATTAGGGGCTGAGGGTAGTAATGGGGAGGTGAAATTAGGGTTTTGGACCCCAATTCTCCCACATTCTAGCCTTGAGAAGGCTCCATGCTAATTGCACTAGAATTATCTAATCTAGCTACTTAGATCTCTCACTTAGGTTTAGGGAGATTCATTAGGATGTAGGAAGATGGTAGGAAACCTAGGGATTAAAGAATTGGACCTAGGGGCAAATCCCAAAATTCACACATATAAGCAATTTGCCTAAATTCCTAGGTGATTTCGCACACAAACCAACAAGCAATCCATGGAGAATGAGATATAAATAGAATATAATCATTAACAAATGGAATTACAAAGTTTACATGCCAATTTCCCCCAACATGGTATCAAAGTAACATAATTTCCCCCAAACAGCCCACCCAAGGGGGCCTAGCTACTCATGGAAATGGAAAATACAAAAAGAAAGGAAGAAGAATGAGTAAAGGAGTGAAAAGCCATGATGAGCTAGGTGAAGATTCCTCCTTCTCCACCTCATAGCAGCTTTAGCTTGAACTCCCTCCTCTAAGGTAGGTGAATGGCATGGATGTATGGTGGAAATGGGTGAAAACAATGGAAACTAGGGTTTTGATGGTAGAAATGGTGAAATGGAGGTGGAATGAGGTGGGAATGGATGGAGGAAGAAAATGGGGAGGCTAGAGTGGATGTAGGGTATCTTAATTCGTGCCCCAATCACCACATAGGTATATATAGGTGTGGGGGAGGCATTAGGTTAAGTGGGGGCAAAGTGGGTAGAACAGTGCAGAAAATCAGGTAAAATTGTGTGTAGCACGGTCGTGCTGGGATGCACGACCGTGGTGGGCAATGGGTAGCACGTCCGTGGTGGATGGGAATGGCCGTGGTGAAAAATGGAATGAACATGGGAATTTTGAGTTTCTGGGACTGGTAGCACGACCGTGTTGGGAACTCCCAAAACGACCATTCTTGATAGCACGACCGTTCTGGCCAATTGGGTCAATTTTTGAAGATTATGCTGATTGGGGCAAGTCCCAGAACGACCATTCCATGGTATCACGTCCATTTTGGGGTCCTTCCCCTGTGTTTGACTGTTGAACTTGGCCATCCATGAAGGTTATTGCTTCAATACATCCTTTGACCACTTGGGGTAGGTTTCGAGTGGTTTTGGCCTCATTTTGGGCTCCTCCAAGCCTAGGGAAACCCTAGATTCAACCATCTTCTTTCCAATCCATCAAGTAGTGGCCAAAGTACCTATAAAACATGTAAAAACCATCCATAAGTGCATTTGACAATAAAACACATATTGAGGGAAATAACATGTAATCTAACAGTTGTAGATGTGATTAAAATGCAAAATGACACAACATGAAGCCCTAAAATAGGGACAAGTCACCACCCCAAACTTGAAACATATGTGTCCTCAAGTATGCTTCAACTCAATCTCTCTACAAAATTTTCACAAGCCAAAAATGATAAATGCAATGTAAAGAATGATTATAGCTAAATAGGATCAATAGTAACTAAATACATGCATTCCACCTCTCTCCTCTCCTGCTTTCATAAACCAATCATGAAAAGAGCACAAAGCATATGAACTTCAAATATAGTGCACAAAACACACAAGCTATCCATATTTCTTTCATGTAGTTCTGAGTAAACCGTTTCATGATGATGTTAATCAAGGATGTCCAGGAGTGTTGTTTCACCTTCATCCTTTCAAACGTATGTTTCAAATCACACCAAATGACCCACGTGGCTGCGGAAAAGAAAAAAAATGAGCTAGGTTTGATGTTTCCTAGCTCAATGGGTATAAAGATGGAAGAAAGGGTTGTCATAAGATTTTGGAGTGCTATTACATAGAGCATTCATCTTTTCTTTATTTGAATGTTTTTAAACATGAGCAACCTTTTATTTTCTTTTTGCATTTCTTTTTCTTTTTCTTTGGCCTTGGAGTAGATAGGGCATATGGTGTTGCGAGTGAAGTGGTGAGATGTAGATGTGGACACCCCAAACTTATGGAGGTGGCCACGGCTGATATGTGCACTTTGGCATCCTTTCATGAGGCGGAGGGGTAAGAAGATGGTGAGTGAAGAGTCGGGTCAAAGAGGGGGTCATTGGCGTGATTCTCAACATAAGGTATCCTGCATGATAATTAATCCAACACTTCATCCAATAATGTCACACCACATGATTGAACAACCTAAAATTGATATTGCAATCAAGTGATTTCATAAGCACTAAGCACTCATAGCTTGCTCAAATCATAATTCAACCAAATCATCCACAAACACAAGAGAGGTGATGCACATGTAAAAAGTCAAGAATTGATACCATTTAGCAACAAACAATTACAACTCACTTACATTTGTCAAAGGTTATCATTTTTAATCCAAAAATTAGAGATTTGGTTGAAAGACACTTTTAGGCAAGAAATCTCAAATTTGGGCAAAATTAGCCAAAATGCTGCCAAGTTGCCTTCAATCACATCTAAGCCTATATTATTGAACTTAAAGCAGAAAACAAGCAACTCGTAGCTAAAACATGCAAAAGTTATCAAAAATCTACATGATATGCAATGCATGGCAAAAAGGGCAATTTTTTGAAAATTACGCAAAAAATTGTAAGAAAGTAAACTACATGATATGCAAGTATGCAAAGAAAGCACACAAAGTATGGATACACAGGTATAAGATATGGTTATACTATTTGATCATCTTGAGCAAAAATTTAGAACAAGGAACATAGAAAAAGTGAGGTAGAGAACGGGCTTACGTCCCTACCACCCCAAAATTTTAAACCATGTTGTCCTCAACATGAAATAGAAGTGTAGGATGATAGAGTAGGGGGCATGGAGTCAGGGTAGACAAATACTAAGTGGGGGAGGGCGATTTCAAGGTTCCCGTACATGACCGAGCCACCACGACTGTGCTGTACAAAATAGGCATTCTGGCTTGCCAGCAACACGGTCGTGTTGTGTAGAACAACCGTGTTGGTCTTCTTCCTGTAGATTTTCTACTGATTTGCAATTTTCTTTTTAATTTTGATCTCCTACTCGGTGATATCAACCATGCATCCTCCTCCTTCCAATGCACTTGTCCTAGCATGATTCACAAACATCTAGAACCATCAAGTATAAAGTGTGTGTGTGTGTGTTTTCTTGGAAAACTGTAAAAACAAAGCAAAAGTATAAAAAACATAAGGTTGGGTTAAAATTCCCAAACCTAGGTGGGTTGCCTCCCATAAGCACTGAGTTTCTTGCCTTCAACTCAGCTTCTTGGTGATTCTTCAGTCATTCCTCTGTTTGACATTCTCATGTGTCCATTCTTGCAAAACATGCATCCCTCATTTGCACTCAATCTATTTTCCTCATCCCTTTCATCACAATAATCATCACAAATTTCTTCACCTTGGTGTCCTCTCAAATGCCCATTTGGACTTGTGAAGTGATCATGTCCAATATCCCTATCCCATACTCGCCGGGTTGGGGTCTTATACATGTCGATGTTGATCTTCATGTCTATGAATGAGACTGTCATAGTGCCACTGCGCACATGAATGTCGACATCAACTGTAGATAAGAACGACCTTCCCAAGATGATGGGAATCTTTCTATCCTCAGGCTCCATATCAAGTACAATGAAATCCGCCGAGAACATCACGCCTTTTTCTTTATCTATCATCACTAAGACATCATCCACTCTACCCCTAGGCAATTTTATGGATCTACCCGCCAATTGGAGAGTGCAATGTGCCGACTTCAACTTGCTTAAGCCCGACTCAACATAGACATTGTATGGCATCAAATTCACACTAGATCCCAAATCAAGTAAGGACTTGTCTATGCGATGTCCCCCTATGTAACTTGGTATGAGTGGGGCTCCTGGGTCCTTTCCCTTTACAGGAAGTGAGTGTTGTATGATGGAGCTCACTTGTTCAGTTAATCTCACCTTCTTTGGAATCCTCCCCGTTGACCTTCTTTTCACAATCCATAGGTTCTTGAGAAATTGGGCATAAGCTGGGATTTGCTTAATAGCATCCAAAAGTGGAATGTTCACCTTCACTTGGCGAAACACCTCAAGAATATCAACATTGTGCTTTTGCCTCCTTTTCAATTCCGGTGGCTCATCTAGTGCTTCTACGAATGGAGGATCACTAGTTTTTGCCGTACTTGCATGAACATGAGGCAGAACACTAGGGATGGTAGGACCTGTAAAGGGGATATGTGGTGGATCACATGGAATCCCAAACTCAACATGCAGTATCACATCACATCATCTTTAGCAATATCGATCACTGTATCACCACTTGGTTGCCTTTGCTTTGCTTTATCAACCTTTCTTTGACTTGCGGGATGCTCAAGAGTTTTCCCACTCCTTAGAACTGTCACAACACTACCTTGCTCATGGTGGAGAGGGGGAGCATGTTGTGGCTGTGGAGGAGGTGGAGGTGACACTTGGGATTGAAATTGAGGTGGAGAAGAGAATTGGGGTTGGAAAGTGAAGTTTTGGGAAATTTGAGGCGAGGGAGGTGGTGGAGGAGTGTAAGGCTTGGAATAGCTTTATAAGGAGTGAATGGGATGTACTTGCATGGGGGTGGACTATAGAAAATGTGGGAAGAAGGCATAGGTCCACTTGCTTCATGGTGGCTCATGATGGGTTTTGAAGACGATTTTTCTTCTTAGAGAGTGATTATGGAAGATAGTTGCTCTATTCTCTCTTCTATCCTTGCAACATTTCTTTGAATATCATCAAATAATTTCAATCTATAGAGAACCTCTTCCTCAAACCTTGAGCTATATGTAGGACTTTGTGGTTCCTGGTATCTATAGGAGTGAGGTGTCTTCTTTTCTTCCCCATAGAACTCAATAGCATTGACCGAATGACAAGGAGGTTTGGCCACTTGGTTTCTCATGAAGCTCACCATTTCACCAAACATTTTCATCAATTGTGGGATTGAATCATCGTGAGTTAGAGATGTCACACCAAAAGATAGGTCACTGCCACTGACCATACTAGAAGCTTTTATCCTTGAACTTTCTGCCCAACTCTCAAACAATGGCCATGTCTCTTCAGGTGGTTTAGCCATAAAACTCCCCACCAAGAAGAATCCACTATAGCTTGACTTGCATGAGATAGACCGGAGTAGAAGGACTGAGCTAGTTGCCACAAAGGGATCTCGTGACGTGGACATTCTCTCAACACCTTTTGAAATCTCTCCCAAGCCTCGTGGAATCGCTCATTATCTATTTGACTGAAACTTGCTATGTCACGCCGCATTTGTGTTAGCTTTGCTATAGAGTAGAATTTCCTCAAGAAAGCATTTTTTATCTCTCTAAAAATCATGATGTCCTTTATTGAATCATACCACTCTTTGGCTTTGAATTTAAGGGAGAAGGAGAACAAAGTTAGCCTGATTGTATCATCACTTGCTGTCGACATCCTGAAGGTGGAGCATGCTTCAAGAAAGGAGTCCAGGTGCTTGTAGGGATTCTCACTCTCTGAGCCGTAGAAGATGGGAAGGAGCCCAAGAAGACCTGGAGGGATGGATAATTGCTCCCCTGACATCTGATCAACCCTGCTAGCAATTGGCAATTTGTAGTTTCTAGGCATGAAGTAGTTTTGAAGTGGCTTGTGAAGTGCATTTTGGTCTTCCATATTGTTTCCTCCTGAATGGCTTGCCACATGCACAAAGCACAACCAAACAAAAGAGAACAAGTTAGTAAACCAATATACAAAAAGAATGCAAAGAATAATGAATAAAGAATAGCAATGATGAGGGCAGAAGGAAAAGTCAAAGCAAAACTAACTAGCTAGGTCGAGTGCCTCTAATCCCAGGCAACGACACCAAAAAGCTTGGTGCGCTCCCGCCAATGGAGTTACATGCTACTCAATTGGAGTTTTGAATAGATTCAACCCCGTAGACAGAAGCACACATGTAGAATCACTTTCGATATTTATAAGACCTAAACTAACACACCTACATCTACTAAAACACTACACCCACAAGCTCATGGGGTCGTGTCGTAGCATGGGAAGGTGGCAAGTATAGGGTCAATTCACATGGAAAAGAGGGGGCACTAGAGATGTATTTAGTTTCGCTAGGATCCTACTGCGGAGACTAGGGTTAAGGGTTTGAAGGTTGTTTGTATTGTTAAACTATTATAGACAAATGAGCAATTAAAGGCAAGAATGAAATCTAAGTTAACCCTAGGCTAGAGTAAGGCTAAATAGGCAAGAAAGGATTAAGCTAGGTATGAAAAGGCAAATTACACTAAGCAAGTAAGAGAGAAGCAAAAGAGCAATTAAAGAGCTAAACTAACATGAACAAGGCAAAAACAACGCAAGAAGCTAACTAAGAAAGGAACGAGCTAACTAAGCTGAGCAAGCACAAAACTAGGGGTTTAAGCAATAAAGAGAGGTATGGATTGTTTAGGGGTATGAGCTTATCACTTAAGTTGGGGGGGGTGACATATGGACATTATGATTCCATTTAGATTATCTAAACCAAACAACAAGTTAGAGTCTAATGAATTAACTTAAGCTACTAACTGGCCATGGATATGCTAGGTTGTGTATAGGGGAACTAGTCCCTAACACCCCCTACTACCCTTACGATGCTCAATTGGGTTAGGGATTAGGTTAAATTCAATTAGAGTCTAATCAAGTCTAGGCTTCTAGATTAGACATTCCTAGGGCAATTAGGGGCTGAGGGTAGTAATGGGGAGGTGAAATTAGGGTTTTGGACCCCAATTCCCCCACATTCTAGCCTTGAGAAGGCTCCATGCTAATTGCACTAGAATTATATAATCTAGCTACTTAGATCTCTCACTTAGGTTTAGGGAGATTGATTAGGATGTAGGAAAATGGGAGGCAACCTAGGGATCCAAGAATTAGACCTAGGGGCAAATCCCAAAATTCACACATATAAGCAATTTGCCTAAATTTCTAGGTGATTTCACACACAAACCAACAAGCAATCCATGAAGAATGAGATAGAAATATAATATAATCATTAAAAAATGGAATTACAAAATTTACATGTCAATTTTCCCCAACATGGTATCAAAGTAACATAATTTCCCTCAAACAGCTCACCCAAGGGGGCCTAGCTACTCATGGAAATGGAAAATACAAAAAGAAAGGAAGAAGACTGAGTACATGAGTGAAAAGCCATGATGAGCTCGGTGAAGACTCCTCCTTCTCCACCTCCTAGCAGCTGTAGCTCGAGCTCCCTTCTCCAAGGTAGGTGAATGGCATGGATGTATGGTGGAAATGGGTGAAAACAATGGAAAACTAGGGTTTTAGTGGTAGAAATGGTGAAATGGAGGTGGAATGAGGTGGGAATGGATGCAGGATGAAAATGGGGAGGCTAGAGTGGCTGTAGGGTAGCTTAATTTGTGCCCCAACCTCCACCTAGGTATATATAGGTATGGGGGAAGCATTAGGTTAATTGGGGGCAAAGTGGGTAGAACAATGCAGAAAATCGGGTAAAATTGTGTGTAGCTCAGCCGTACTGGGATGCAAGACCGTGGTGGGAAATGGGTAGAACGAACGTGGTGGATGGGAATGGTCGTGGTGAAAAAATGGAATGAACAAGGGAATTTTTGGGTTTTGGGACTGGTAGCACGGTCGTGCTGGGAACTCCGAAAATGGCCATTCTTGATAGCACGACCGTTCTGGCCAACTGGGTCAATTTTTGAAGATTCTGCTGATTGGGTCATGTCCCAGAACGACCATTCCAAGGTAGCACGACCGTTCTGGGGTCCTTCCCCTGCATTTGAGTGTTGAACTTGGCCATCCATGAAGGTTATTGCTTCAATACATCCTTTGACCACTTGGGGTAGGTTTGGAGTGGTTTTGGCCTCATTTTGGGCTCCTCCAAGCCTAGGGAAACCCTAGATTCAACCATCTTCTTTCCAATCCATCAAGTAGTTGCCAAAGTACCTATAAAACATGCAAAAACCATCCATAAGTGCATTTGACAATAAAACACATATTGAGGGAAATAACATGTAATCTAACAGTTGTAGATGTGATTAAAATGCAAAATGACACAAGATGAAGCCCTAAAATAGGGATGAATCAGAACCCATTACACTAAACAAGATTACTCAAAACATAAAGCACAATCGATCACTAATTAATCACATACCCAAAAATATGGGTAAATTAAAACTGATTTCAAAGTTAGCACTCGCTCAAAAAATTTGTATAAGAGCCCAACATCTTTCTTTTATCCATACTATGTCAAGAATTTGATACAAATTGTTCTATCGCCTTAGCCACAACATATATACACAGGAGAACAATATTTGTATATGCCACACAAACAAACATTAATATGCTAACAAAAGTATGATTCATTTGAAACACCATATACAAACTTTTCTTGCCCCGACCTGGGAGTATAGGGATGACTCTAGGACACACTAGACATCTAATCAACTTCCTCAAAGATTTATTACTATATCTCCTCTTTGCTGCCCCATGTTTGTTTTCATCACTTCTAATTACCTAAAAAAATATGGTGAACCACAAGGGTGAGACCTATGTCCTAGCAAGAGATATAACCTCCAACAATATTTATTGATTCCAACATTTTTAGGTAATGAGACAGTTTAAGAAGTTTAATCATATATAACAAATAAGCTCAATAGCACTGATGATTAACAAAATACATAAAGGAGCAAATAATAACTATCTTCATTAGCCAGACTATTCTCATATCCCTATTAACAGTATACGGAGTCTAGCAGCATGAGCATCTCTAACATCATGAATAAGTCTAGTATCATAAACATAGATAACAACATCAGCATGTCTAACAGGTTGAACATATCAACATCATAAGAATAACTAACAACATAAGCACAACTATCTGGATAAGCATGATTAGTAGTATATGCATCTCTAGTTACAAATGCATGACTAGCATGCTAAACATAACTAACAACATGAGATAGTTAGCATCATAATTATAATCAGCAGTAGCAGTATAGTGATCAACATAAGCATAGCTATTGTATGTACGCATCTACAATCTTAAGCATATCCACAACCTTAAGTATATATACTATCTCTTAATTTCACTAAGCATCATCTTTATGTAAAGATAACAAACAAGAGTTATCATCCAATGTGAAACATCATGTATAACCCTAAACAAATATGCTACATGACTGTATTACATCTTTTATTAAACCCTGAGGAATTTGAGGATACCACTCAAGTTCCAACTGACCACTTCTTGGTCACAATCAGTGCCATACAAGATCTAGGTAGAGTCGAACTCCTAAGATCTTCTCCGCCCCCAGTCAGTATGGGTCTGTCCCAGTGACACATAAGGTCAAGCTGCTAACAACCTAGTCTATCCTTGGTACATGTCATGACACTAGTGAAAGGAGGTGGGTATGCATACCCTACCATCCGAGGTACAACTGCAATTGTCCTCCAATCTCATCACATATATTATCACTGAGACACAACCGTAGTCATTCTCAAACTAAGGGCTAGGTATGACCGTAGTCATCCTCCCTAAACACTTGAATTTAGGATGACAAGCACCCCGCATACTCATCAGTATGCACTCCGAGTTTCCCTTAGGAATACTCATTTCACCATCTAGCAAGTTTTGACACTTAGATGGATGTGGCACATGGTACTACATGATTAGAGTTTCACTTGATTAGTTATGCCAATTGGGTGAATTAAGTCTGCATCAAACAAATGGACATACAAACCCTAATTCACTTCTAGCAAGTACATAAATACCACAGCTTCAAAAGATATAAAACATGTGAAACATAATTTCTCATCTCATCATCACATGGTACTATTCACTTGCCATTCATGAGGCTACACTAGTCATCATACTATCATAAGAGATAAATCCATTTCACAATATCACAGGGTATCAAACCTTATCAACACAAGAGGATTACACCTCATTCAGGGCTCAACCATGCCCAAAGGTCATTACGACCATCATACTATCACAGGATATAAATCCCTTTCACAATATCACAGGGTATCAACCCTTATCAACACAAGAGGATTACACCTCCTTCAGGGATCAACCATGCCCAAAGGTCATTAAGACCATCATATTATTCCCTACAAGATCATCATTATCATTCCATACCTTATAGAAAGGCTCAACAACATCACTTACATATAATACACCAGATCAACACAATATTGCATTAGTGAGCTAGGAGATATTCATAAACCATCATAGAAGGGTTATATTAGCATTAAGAATATTCCTTTATTACATCAACATGTAGGGAATCTAGATATGATTAACCATCATCATATTCATAATGAACATGTTTAGCATAAGAAAGTATCAACCATGTGGCTATGATAACCATCAATTAACACATTAAGGTTATGATCATATTAATGAGGTTATTTCACCATAATGCCATCATATAAGAAGGTTAAACATGAATACTCATATTTTTCTATTTTCATTAGAGTTAGGTTCAATAAGATAAATTATATTAATGTTACTAATCAACACTCATACCCAAACCCTAACTCACGACATCCCCATTAGATCATGGATGCATAAGGTGAAGCATCACCATTACATTCCATAGTATTCTCAAGTATGAACCCACACATAAATCAAGGTGTAACCATCAGTTTATAGCATACTAGGGTTTCAACAACAATAAGAGAGTACTCCATGATTATATTAGTCATTCAAGGACTATTCATACCCAATTACCATCATTTAGTTATATTAAAGCTAGGTATAACAAGCTATACCTCATTAGGGTTACCCATTAATTCATTATGGTGATTATAAATCATAATCATACGAGGGTAAGGGTAAGAATAAAAGTTTAAGTCATTGAACCAGCAAATTCTCATCATTTGAATCATAACATTACACTACACGCTTCACCCAAAATAATGGGAATATTGAGGCATCAACTTCTAACCATGAAATGTTGAAAAGGTAAATCCATTGGTCGTTTACATAAATAAACACCTTGAATGAATCATCTATGATATTATTGAGTTGTGATCTATAAAAGTAACCATTTAACCCTAGACATCCTTTGATTAACAACAATAAGGGTTCTGTTGAGAGTAGGGTAAAACCCACAATCGATTGTTCATTTAAAACAAGCCATCCATTGTCAACAAGTAAGCTCCTTAAGTTGATCATATAAAGGAAACCATCTAAATCACATTATTAGGACCAAAATATTACATTAGACATCATTTCACTTTATTGGAGGAATAAACATTAGATCTTGACCATTGGGTCAAGTTCATATGTTAAAACCATCGATTACAATATAGGTCTGACCATTGCATCAAGTGACCCAAGAAACCATTGGCCTAAGCCTTAATTGATGCTACAACTATATGATAAACTCACAATAGGTTTTGGAGACCTTATCCACCATCATTAGTGACCATTAAGTCACCATAGGTTGTTAGATCAACACTATATTCATTAATCAACATCAAATATCAAACTAATATCACCATTGATTGATAGCATCATTAGGGTACTTAGTTGTTAATCACTAGGCTTCTAATTAGGCCAAAACCTGACCTAAGGGGTGAATGTAAGTTGACATCCTTGGTCACCACCATAAGTTGTCATGAATACAACACCATCGGTTGTTGCAATGGTACCACCATCGAGTCATGTGTTTATAGAAGAAATCAGCTTTAAACCCTAAAATTGACCATTGGTTGATAGGTGCTTAGCACCATAGGTTGTCAAACCAACATGATACAAGTCATATTATACCTTAGGAATAACTTACAAATGATCACAGGTTCATGTAGAACTGAAATCAGAATAGGGAACATTATAAAAATCGAAATCCAAGTCAAGCATAGCTTTTTAGTGCATGGATCATCATTTTCAAGCAAGGACATGAGCTAGCAAGCTTATGGTAAGCAATAAACGTGGAGAAAGTTATAAAACTTGCCTATAATTAGAAGATAAACTCCCAAACATAAGAAAACATGAGTAAGTAGGTTATAAAATCCAAGCATAAGTTGTGAACTTGTCCATCTAGCACCTTTCTTCATCAAATGAGCAAACCCTAAGCATAAGGAGCAGGAAAGGTAGGGTTTAGAGTTTTAGAGCTTTAGAGCAATTTATACCATGAAACAGCAAGCATCCAACATGGAGAAAGGTAGGAGTAAGGATAAAAAAGAAATACATGGAGGAAATAAGGGGATTATTACTCTTTTAGGTCAAGATCACTAGAAGGAAGCTTTTCAAACCCTAAAAGGAAGTCAATTGCAACCCTAGATTCTTTTTCCAAGAAGATCCCCTCTTTCTTCTTCCTTGTACAGTAAATTCACAGTAGCACATAGGGAGAATGAGTCTCATAGAAGGAGGTAAGTGGTGGAGAGAAAATGTCTCGTTTGGGTGCTTAGGGATAAGTATATGAAACTTTAAGATAAAGAAAAAGAAAAAATTGAAGTTATAGTATCTTTCCAAGTGTCGATAGCCTTAAACTATTAAGAATATACAAGCACACACACAAGAAGCTCCCCCACCATACATAGAGACATTCTTATTCCTTGTTTCTTGAATTTTCAAGCAAAACAAATAATTCATTAGTTGATAGCTACTAAAGGTAGCTCATTCATGAAGGGGTAAACCCTAAAATACCCTTGAGAAAAACACCTTCAAACCAAGGTTTAAATAGGCACCCCATGGCTCAACAAGCTCAAGAATGATGAGAGAATATCCAAAGAACATAATGCAAGTGATAAATTGCAAAAAAATCTCTCAATCAGGTAAATTGCATAAAAGTCCAAAATGTGCATAAAATTGCATAACTTGCTCAAACAGTGTCCAAATTGGACCATATTTGAATCTTAAGCTTGTATTATGATTTAAAAGAATATCACAAGGTTATATTAAGGTTATAAGAATTAATTTATGATAATTAAGTTTGTTCAACACTTTAAGCAAGGTTAGAGGTCTCACAACCATAAACCCCTAATAAGGATTTCAACCCCGAAATCCAAGGTACACATAGATGGACACTTCTCATGCACGTCATCCTCAATATTACACATGGTTACTTACATATTATGGTAATGTCACATCACTCTTATAGAGGTCATGTTCTTCTCTTTCAATTCATACATATCTTATCTTGGGTCAGCACAAAAACCCCCACATAAGAAGACATTTGCAAATATGGAACATAGAAACTTGTTGTGCCACCTGTAAAAATATAATAGTAACTTTCAACTTTAAATTATGGCTATCATCCTGAAATTATATCCATTTTATCTGCAAACCACCTATCCTTGATAGTGGTCTTTCCCAGCTATCACTAGACCATACACAACATTATAGAGTAACTTTTGTTTTTCCTTCCAAACAACATTTATAGGATCATCATCAACTCTCTCTCTCTCTACAGGAGAGGAATACTTAGAATGTTCATTTAATAAACATCTCCAATCTTCACATATTTCTCATACTGTTGATACATCTTGGATACTAGGATTCATTACCTTGGTATCCACCTCATGTGCTATAAGGAACTCACATCATTATCTCATCCACTTTTACCAACATAGCAAATATCAAGACATATAAGAGGAGTCTTCCTAATTATTGGAAGACTCAAAAGCAAAATCATCACAAACTTTATGATCTTGGAACCATAGTCTAAGCAACCTTATGCTATAATAAGCTATCCATCCTCATGTTTGCAGTGAATCCACACACACACCAAGTGGAAATGATCCAATTGAAAGTTGTGCCCTAGAAAATAAAGACACAAAGGGAAACACACTTCCCATACCATAGTAGTATTTTTCAAGGGTCACTAGCAAAAAGGTAACTAATTCTATTTTCATTATGCAGGTTACAACTTCTTATGTATCATTTTATACCTTTTTAATTCCGGGTTCCTTGACATTAGCATAGGAATCATCATGATTAACATATCTCATTATTCCTTCCTTGATGACTATTTATCCCACTAGTGTATGTTCTCTTATTTTATTATGTTTTTCAACCACTTATCAACATGGAAATCATCATATTCTTCATTTTCTTCATTAAACATGGATCATCTCTCTTAATTTCTTTCACATTCCATGCCGATTTTACATTAACACTTTCTTACACACATAGGTTGGTTTGAGATTAACTCATGTTCCACCTTATTCCTTTGTCATTGTTCACATTTATCTTCTCATTTTGTACTTGTTATAGAAGTTCTTTCCATCTTATGTGGATTTCATACCTTGATTCACTTTATAAGAATAGGCTTATCTGTCTTTTACTTTATTATCTTCTTGAATCACATCTTCAAGAACTCCTCTTTTTCTAATTTGTATCCAGATTTAGATTCCGTGGTGTTGTATCTTTCTCTTATAGTTACCAAACATTCAAGTTTTGATAGATTATGATGCAATTCTCATATTATTTAAGGTAGGATTGAGATATTCATACCATGATTTCTTATTCATTATGCTCTTTAGATGGTCTCAAAATGACTAGTTGATCAGAGTAATCAGAAAGATAACAATCTAAGAGTTCCATACTTACCTTTCTTCAATAATTGAATACCTAGCCAGGGCATCCAAGTATTGAGATTAGGCAGTATGCACCATGTTTTTGTGTCACATTCCTAACTTAGACTTCATCCTAGTCTTAAGTCTTAGTGTTCGTGTAGACTCAATGAACCTAAAGCTTTGATACCGACTTGTGAGAACATGTTACACTAAACAAGATTACTGAAAACATAAAGCACAATCGATCACTAATTAATCACATACCCAAAAATATGGGTAAATTAGAACCAATTTCAAAGTCATCACCTGCTCAAAAACATTTGCATAAGAGCCCAACATCTTTCTTTTATCCATACTATGCCAAGAATTTGATACAAATTGTTCTGTCGCCTTATCCACAACATATATACATAGGAGAATAATATTTGTATATGCCACATAAAAAAGCATTAATATGCTAAAAAAAGATTGATTTGTTTGAAACACCATATACAAACTTTTCTTGCCCGAACCTCAGAGTAGAGGGACGCATCTAGGACACACTAGACATCTAATCAACTTTCTAAAAGATCCATTACTATAGCTCCTCTTTGCTGCCACATGTTTGTTTTCGTCACTTCCAATTACCTAAAAAATGTGGCAAACCACAAGGGTAAAACCCATGTCCTAGAAAGAGATATAACCTCCAACAATATTTATTGATTCCAACATTTTTAGCTAATGAGACAGTTTAAGCAGTTTAATCATATATAACAAATAAGCTCAATAGCACTGATGATTAACAAAATACATAAAGGAGCAGATAATAACTATCTTCATTAGCCAGACTATTCTCATATCCCTATTAATAGTATAAGGAGTCTAGCAGCATGAACATCTCTAATATCATGAATAATTCTAGTATCATAAGCATAGCTAACGACATCAACATGTCTAACACATTGAATATATCAACATGTTTGTGATGAAGAGACATAAGTTGCACGTTTCAACTTAGAATTGAAGGTGTACGGGCGATGTGGGATGTATCATCTCTACTCTTGGAACAAGAAGAATTTTGTATTTGGACGGCCACCAAATGCTTATTTCTTCTTGTTATGGGAGGAAGAGATGGGACAATACGCATGCCATACACCAAGGATAAAAGATGATGCGAGTTGGAACATTGCTACGAGGTATGAGGACAGAGATAGTAACATACCTGGGTGGAGTGAATGATAAATGGATGGTTTACAAACAAGGTAGTCAACTTATGAGGATGTTTTATCAGGAGCTATGTGGAATTTGCAAGTTAACCAAGGTTGAGTTTGATCACCATGAGGATGAGCTCAGAGTTTCTTAATAAAGACAAACTTGGAGCTTGAGATGAGATGATAAGTGGAATACATGGAGGTGCATGTCTTCAACATTACCTAACACCTGAGGATAAGAAGTGGTAATGAATTCTATGGTGAGATATAGTTTCCTAGTTTATCTGGAAGCTAGAAGAAGTTGAGGTTGTTAGGCTAACCTTAAGTTGGGAAAAAGTTTGGATAACACTCAGGTGTGCCAATGGCAGTTGATCAAGTTAATGGTTGATTGGTTGGCCAGCCTAGTCTTTGATACAATGAAAGGATGGCTGTAGAACCTCAGATATACTTCTTTGGAAAGGAAAGTGATGAAACCCTGATGGGAGATGTTTAGGGTTTCTGAGGAATCAATCTTGAGGAATCATGACATATAGGAGATCATGGTTTTAAGATCACCAAACACCGTGATACTACAAACATAGTAAGTGATAGTAGCACTTTGGCTGCTTGATATGATGTTGCATGTAGCATGCAAACCAGGAGGTGAAGGATGAACACCAGTAACCCAATACATGTATATAAAGAATAAAGAGTTCCCGAGAGGGAATGGGAATTCATCCACTATGGAGGGTGGTAAGTCTCCCCTAGACCAAGAAAGGTCAAGATGCAATATGGGTTATGGTAGATCGCCTTACTGAGATGACATGAGAAAGAAAGAGTATTGTCATGGGACAGATCTGGTTGAGCTTCTTATAAAAGAGAAATGGTTCAACTACACCATGATGCGAGTGTAAAGTTTTTGAGAATAACTTAAAGGTTTACTCCCGTGAGATGGAAGTAGATACCTAAAGAACTCGATGATAGAATAGTTTATCACCCCTAACTAATGGTTAGTATGATCCAGACTAGAGGGTCTGATAAGAGCATGTGTGCTCATTTAGGGTGATACAAAGGGACAGTTCTTAAGATGTGTTGTTAACCACCATAGCCTTTATTGGGATGCAAGAAGTCTTATAAAGGTTGTGTCGGTCACCACTTCATTAAGATGATGTTGGTGAAGGAGGCCTCGCGAAGGTCAGAAAAGAACCACAGTGTGTGCAGATGAAGTCGCTTTGATCGTGAAATGGCTGAGAGAGAGAGAGCCCAGTGGTGACAAGCTGATGCAAAGCAGACTGACATGCAGTTCACTATGGGAGAATATGTGATGAAAAAAAAATCCGACCCCTCTAAGGTACAGATGAGAAAGCTGAGTCCCCGATATATGGGTCCATTTGAGATGGTTTGGTTGAGATGGTTGTGTTTAGCCTTGCCCCTCAGGATAACGTGATGAATAATGTGTTCCATGAGTCCGATCTAGAGCACTATGTGAGGTACCCAAGCCATGTGTTGAGCCTTGAACCTATTCAACTTTTGAGAGGCTGAAATATCCTGAGTCACCTATGAGGGTACAATATACCAAGGTAAGAAAGAACTCAGATGGAAGAATATGAGATGATGAAGGTTCTTGGGAAGCACCATGGAAAGGGTGAAGCCACATAGGAGCCATGATGGACATATGAAAGACTTATCCTGTTTGTTTGCTTGCTTGATGGAATTTTGAGGACAAAATTCTTATAAGAGGGGAAGGATGTTACAACCCCAATTTTTGGGTTCATCTGATGAGAAATGTAAACTCTCATATTGGACAAATAATGATGTAATTTCGTTTACAATAGCCTTGATGATTGTATTGTGGGCTTTATTGGCTATTGGGCCCAATATTAAGGAAATTCAATTAATTAATGAATAATTGAGAATTTGAGAAAAGAAAGATGTGGAAACCTCTAGAAGGCAAATCCAAAGAGGGATTTCGTGCCTCTTGGGTTCCTTGGGTTCCAAGGAGTCCAAAGTTGCATAGAAAGTGCAATAAAAATAGAAAACATCAATTAAGTATTTTTTTATTAAGAAAGAAATTGAAAATAATGATAAAATGTGGGAAATACGTGAAAAGAGGTATAATGGAGTTATCCTTGGTGGATTTTTGTATCCCAAGGATTCCTAATGATAAAAGGAATACCAATGAGGAAGATAAAAGAGAAATAAAGAGAAATCCTCAAAAAGAGCTATTTTAATAAGAAAAAAACAAGATAATGAAGAATAATGCATTTAGATGCATTTAGAAGGATAATGAGTATCCAATAAAAGGAGTTTGAAATAATAGAGTTTCTTGGGATCCAAGGAGTCCCAATGAAGGAAGAGGAAAGAGAAATACCTATAAAAGAAAATAAGAATATAATGTGAATACATTATTAATGGATTATGTGGCATTGCTAAAAAGGAAGTATTTTCCTACTTGAGGAAAATATAATTTCGAAGCCAATGAATTAAAACGCAAGAATAAAGAGAGTAAGGGAGAGGATTTTAGTATTCCTAAATATTCAAGTAATAAGGAATATCCAAAGTTAAGGAAGAGTGAGAAGGTTTCTTCTCCTTGAAGGAATATGATTCCTTTTGAAAAGAGACTTCGTTTCTTGGCGGGCAAGCCACCATAGGGTTTCATTACCCTCCCCTATATAAGGGGTAGAGCCAGGGACAATTCTAGAGGAGTTTCACGTAACCCTCTCTTCTTCTTCTTCTTCTTCTCCTCCTCCTCCTTCTTCCTTACATAAAGACCCTGACTAAGGAGTTGAGTGGCCGAGAACGTCTGAAGGAGTTCGAAGGGATTCCTGACATCCCTTTCAAGGTCAGATGGTTGCGGAGTCATTAACTAAAGGGAATCCTCACCCTAATCATCTGCAACTCGTCTGAAGGGGCTGAGGTTGGCAGACCCAAAGCTCCAGTTCCTGGCTGCCTTGTTCATGGCTGGAGGTGGATCCGAGGATGACGGAGCATGGTGGAGGTCAAGGGATCTCAGAGGACGGATGCGCGGCCATGGGAGGGGGATTAGACCCCCCGCAAATCGACTGGACGGCGGCCAGTGCTAGGGCAGCGCGAGGTTGAAGAAGATGTGGCGTTGGATGAGTTTGCCCTCCACGGGCTGAAGACCAACCTCACTTATCCAAGGGCATCGTGGTCTTTTTGAAATGTCTCCCAAACAAGCCACAACAACGTTGCATGCAATGGGCGACGTGGCGCCTCCCCATTGGCCCAAAGTAAGTGTTTTTGCATAATTCATAACTAATGATTCGTAGCTCGGATTAGCATGCATAAAATATGAAAGTTGCTCAGAAAAATGAGGGGAATCCATTAAAAATATAATTGGAGCATGATTCTACTTGCAATTCGATAAAGTAATGGAAGTTGTTAACTTTAATGTAATGATGATTAAGAAACCCTATTTTGATATGATTAATGTGATCAGTAGGGTTTAATTGATGGTTAAAGTTGACATTAATCTGTTAATCATAAAGAGATACATTAAGATCGAACAAGATGAATTTTTCATGTAATTAGTTTAATTGAAAGTTCATGTGCATGAATAGGCTTTAATGGGCCTTGAAACCCTAATGTTGGTAATTAGGACTATTAATGGCTTTAATTATTCGATTTCATGTATCAAACTGAGTTTTCATGGTTATAAGCTATTTCGAGCAGTAAACTTCCTAATCTGTGGATAAATACCCTAAATGTAGTAATTAGGGGTTTCTCATGAATAAAAGGTGGAATTAATGGCAAATCGAGTTCATATGTGAATGGACCATAATGAACTATGAATTGATGATAAATGCGTATAATGATCTTGTCATGGATTAAAGGGATAAAAATAGTAGCTTTAATGTAAAAGAGGCTTAATGAACTTAATTAATGGTTAATTATGCCTTTAATCCGAATTTGAGGATTAGATGTGGAAATAATTAGGGTTTGTGATAAATTGCGTTAAAATAGGGTTTAAAACAGTAAAAGATGAAGGGAAACCCTAATTGCAATGGAAACCCTAAAAGAGAACTAGAAACCCTAGGAAGCGAGCTAGATTTAATAGATCTTAATGACATGAGTAATAAAAGGAAATTGTATAATTGTTTCAGGATCTTATTGAATTCTTGCTTGCCTATTGGTTGATTGGATTATTTCTGTCTCACATCAACTTGACAGGTATGTGGTTACACCTATGAATATCCCGAATTAGTTTCTCAAGGATTTTCGAGGTTTTATTGATGACTTGAATTAAACTGTTTTTTTCATTTAATTCATGCAAATTATAATGTGAATATGACTATTACATAAGAGATGTGCCTACTAGCTCAGATCCTAATCCCCTCTGTAGCCTAATGGATTGACCTAGTACATGGCTACTAATGGGGTAGGCCCATCGGGTCATTGAATGACTTAGTACATGGCTACCAATGGGGTAGGACCATCAAGTCATCATGAGTCAGGGATTGGGCTACCTTTGGGTAGGGCCATGCGACTCCATAACCCTAGGAATTGGCTACCTATGTGGTAGGGCCATGGGGGTAAGGATCTACCATATGAGAGAGGTAGTATCCGTGTCCACTGCAGGGATGGTACAAAGATAGGGGATAGGCAAGGATTGAGTAGCATTGCTTAAAACGTAATCTTGGATGTTAAATGATATTTGGTTGACTACATTGTTAACATAGTTGCACAATTATTGTTTCCCCCACATACCAACTTCTTGCTGACTGGAATTTTGTTTGTCAGCATTTTAGGTACAAATGAAAAGAACAAACTGTAAAGTGGCATATGTGGAACTAAATGAGAAATAATGTACATAGGAGGATTAGTTATATTAGTATCTTCATGGATAGAAGTTTAGAAATCCCAACTTTTAAAAGGTAAGTAAAGTTTTTATTTTATACCAATTTTCAGTTTAGTAGTAGAATTTCATAATTATTATTGATTATTTGTCAAACCTTTGATCCTGTTAATTGAATAACGGCTCTGACCTTCGGGTCTCTCCCTTAATTGGGGGTTACCGGGAGGTGGGGTCGTTACAATTGGTATCAAAGCATAGGTTCCTCACTTAATCTTTAATAATGATTAAATTTTACAAATTCTGTAGAACCCAAGGGAGTTATTAGAGGATTATCCGAAAGACAGAGGTGTCTAGAAAAGGATCACGACTAGGGCTGACAATATTTTCCTCCACACTACTAGTCGGAATACGAGGACTCTCGGATCCATGTGACTGCCTGGCCAAAGTCTTAGGGTATGATCAAAATAAGATACCTTTAGGATTCTCTCATCTTGTTCATCCCTTCTCAACTCAAATTCTATTAAGGACCTTAAGGATTAGGGTTTTCTCTCTTCTCTTCACCCTCTTGAGGTATGGGTAAGGTTAATAAGGTCTAAGGAATCCTCCACCAAATTAATGAAAAGCATGTAAATAAGATGTCATGGACATAAGCTTAATAGCGTAAGCGTAAAGGAATATATACATGCCTAGGTCGTATGACACGAATTGTCATTGCCCTCAGGAGAGATCTGAGGATAGACCTCCTTGGAAGGAGTGTGAGTAGAGAGAATTAGTCTTGGAGGTAGAGACCTCCATTAAAAGTAGAGACCTAGCACATCCTTTGAGGATGATGTTAACCCTAACCCTAAGTGAAGGTTAGAGAGAGATGACATGATGAGTTAGATGTCATGGTTGAATGGATGTTTGGATAGACATGCCTTTGGATTGCCATACAAGACATGAGAGGTTAGATGACCTAGTACCTTTGGCGACCCAACCCTGGAAAGGGTCGTGTATGTTAGAGTGAAGGATAGCTCCTTCATTGTTGGCTAAATGGACATCATTTAAATCCCTTTGTTTTGATAATGACAAACATTTCATTCTTCTGGATCTAACATGCTACTTAAGTGTTGTAGGAATAAGGTGGATGACAAACACTTGGAAGATCTATATGCTAAAATTTCTTTAAGTCATGAATGTAATCAAATGTAAAAACTTGTACAAGTATATAATGTATAAGTACTTAGACATCATGTAAATCAAGCGTTAGATCTTCCCTAGCCAATCAAAACACTTAGATAGGTCATCCCCTACAATAGTGTCACAACTACACACTTATACACACACTTGGTACTTGGTTTAAAGCATTGAAATAGGGTTAATCTCGGTCGACAAAATTCTCGACCGAGACACTCTCGGTCGACAAACTCTTCGATTGAGAATGACCCAAGTAGCTGTTAGACACAACAGACAAGGTAGTTGGGAGTTGGATCAGAACGTTACATACACTTGCTCCAGACAGTCCCTCGGCCGACAAGTCCTCGACTGACTAGGACTCTCGGTCGACAAATCTTCGACCGAGAATGTCTCTGTCTGCACTTTTCAGAATTAATTAACTAGCCGTTGTTAAAGCAACTAATGGATACCTAACGTCTAGTTAAGCACTTATAACCCCCTAGAAAGTGTTTAGAACTTCCTTAAGCATTCATAGTACATTCCTATAAATAGGACAAGCCTTAGGACACCTAAAATACACTTGTGCAATACTTGAGCTTACATACTTGCAATTGGCAATCTGTTTTGAGCAATTGAGCAATTCTAGTACTTGCTAATCATTCCCTTTGCTCCAAATTCGTGTCCTATAGGATAGCATCTCCTACCCACTAAACCTACACTTTCATACTCATTGGTTAGGAGATCAATACGCTTGATATAAGAAATCAAGCCTTGTGCTTCAAGTGGTAATTGTAATTTCTGTTTCCCTTCTTGTACCTCCTTATTACTTGTACTCTCCTTACTACTCCTAGGGTTGGAGGCTACAGATTGGAGAGAGCTTTGATCTTCTTGGTGGAGAAGGAGATCTTTGGACTACTTCTAGAAGGCTGTCTCAATGGGAAGCTACTTCAAGAGGAAGGCTACTTCAAGGGGGAGCTTGAAGTTACTTCAAGGAAGGCTACTTCAAGGTTGGTGAGACTACTTCAAGGTGAAGGCTGTCCAAAGGGTGTTGAAAGTGTTGTAATTTTATGTAATATCCTTGTGAGGTAATAAAATTAAATACTTTCAAAATCCCGATAGGGTAAGCAACCGGGTAGTGGATCGACTGCCTTAGTATTTGCTAAGGTTGGAACCACTCTAAACACCTTGTCTCCTTCTTATTGTCTCAATTGTGGTTGTTTGAGTTAAATTATTTTAAAATATCTATAAAACCCTATTCACCCCCCTCTAGTGGTTTTTCAATTGGTATCAGAGTAGGGCTTCAAGGAACTCTAACAAAGTCTTGAAGAATGGGTGACGGAGTACTCAACAACCTCAACTTGGAAGGAACACTCGTGGCTAGACCTCTAGATTTTGATGGCACTAACTACACTTACCGGAAGAGGAGGATGCATTTCTACTTCCAAGGAATCAGCTGGGACTTATGTAGAATGGTATCAACTCCATATGAATTTCCTCAAACGGAGTATGCAAATTGGGATGTTAATACGGTAAAATCAGCCTAAATGAATGCAAAAGCTGTAAGTATACTCTATTGTTCAAGTTCCGTTGGTGAGTTTAATAGAATATCAAATTGTGAAACGGCATATGAGATATGGCATAGACTTTCTATAACATATGAATGAATTGTTCAAGTTAAGAATTCTAAAATCGGAATGCTTAAACATAAATTTGAACAATTTCGTATGGATCAAAATGAATCTATTAGTAAAATGTATGCAAAATTTTCTTCTATTGTGAATGGTTTGAATGCTTTAGGAAAAGTGATTAGTGAGGAAGACCAACTTTCAAAGATTCTTAGATCTCTCCCTCCCAAGTACAATCCCAAAGTGAATGCCATTGGAGAAGCAAATGATCTTTCTCGACTAAGGATGGAGCAACTCATTGGCAACTTAGAAGCACATGAGGCAACCTTGGAGGAAGAGGAACGAAGAGAGCGTGAACTGCAACAAGGAAGAAAGAAAGATATGGTCTAAAAGCTTCAAAGATCATCACGCAAGAAAGTGATGAACCAAGTGAAGGAGAAGGAGAAGGAGAAGAAGCCCTAATTGTAAATGGTAAGAAATATAGAAGATTTAGATCTAACAAAATTGCTAGTTCTTCTTCTTCCCCTCCTAGGTGTTTTGAATGTGGAAAGAAAGGACATCTCAAAAATGAATGTCCTAAAGCAAAGAAAGGAAAGAAAAGCTTGCACAAAAAGAAGGGAGAAAAAGCTTATAAAGCTACGTGGGATGAGTCAAGTGAGAGTGAAAGTGGAGAAGAGAATGTGGAGTGTCTCATGGAAAAAGAAGATCATAATGACGATTCCCAAGAGGTAAGCCTTCTTGATTTTCCAAAAGAAGATTTAATTGCTAGTCTACAAGAAACTCATGACAAGTATGTTGACTGCAAGAAGAAACTAAAAAAGGTCACTAAAACTAATGAGGATCTATATGCTAGATTAAATAATCTTTCTTCTGAAAAGAACAATATTGCTCTTGAAAATTTGTCTTTGAAAACATCTTTAAATGATTGTAATATAAAGTTACTTACTTTAGAAACGAATCATGATCTTCTTTCTCAAGAAAAGGTTGATTTGCTTTCTAAACTAAACAATTTTCATACTCAACCTATTCTATGTAATCATCTAGATTATGATAATGTTGTTAAGGAAAGAAACTCTCTATTATCTGATTTAGATCACGCAAGGATAGATATCAATAAGAAGATGGATGAGATTTGTAAGCTACAAAGAGAAATAAATGGCTTAAGGGGAAATGACATTCTTGATAATATTCTAAAAAATTCCTCTAGCTAAAATGGAAGAAGAGGCTTAGGATATGTTCCAAAAGGAAAATTCTATCAACCCAAAAGAGCTCAAGCATCCAAGACTAAGATCACATTTGTACCTAAGAACACAATTCCAACTCCTAGAAAGAGAAATGAAATTGACTCTATTTCTTGTCACTTTTGCCTACGTCTTGGACATTATTCTTTTTCATGCCCTTCTAAGAAGAAGGATTCTGAGTTAGTTTGGGTTCCCAAACCTCAAACTTAAAAGACTTGAATGTAATTTAGTTGAGATATGATCTAATGCTCAATTTTGAAAATCAAAATGTCTTATCTCAACTAAGCAAATAGCTTCATGTAGTATTTTTAAATTTAGAACTGATATAACCAAATTACTGAGACAAACAAAAACATTTTCGATCAAAAAATAATTCGACCGAGATATTCTCAGTCGAGAAAAAATTCGACCGAGCGAATGCCTGTGACAAACCAAAATCTATAGCAGAAATCTAAATGAAACAGCAACTATTCTGATCGAGAAATGATCGATCGGAGCAAAACTCGGTCGAAAAATGGTCGATCGAACGGACTTCTTTTTCTATTCAGTTTTAACCTATAAAACAACAACTTTCTCGATCGACAAATTGGTCGACCGAAACACCTGTCGGTCAAACTTTTGTCGACCGAATGAAGTTCTATTTAGTTTTCTTTGTTAAAACATGCTCTGTTTTGTTATTAAATGTACCTAACCATAATGGACCATCACATGGGTACCAAAACATATATTTTAATGCAGGATTGGGTGGTCGACAATGGATGTTCCAAACACATGACCAGAAACAAGGAGGTATTTCAAACTTTTGAGGAAAAGAAAAGTGGAACAGTCACTTTTGGAGACAATGGTAAAGGTAAAATTGTTGGAATAGGTAATATTGGTACAAACCTTGAAATAAAGAATGTTTTACTTGTATATGATTTGCACCATAATTTAATAAGTGTTAGTCAATTATGTGATAGTGGATATGATGTTTTATTCAATAAAAATGGCTGCAAGTTACTAATAGAAAATACTATAAATGTTGTTTATGAAGGAAAAAGAGTTGGAAATCTTTATATGCTTAGACCTAACTCTATGCAATCTGTAATTGGAAAATGCTTACTTGCAAATGAAAATTCTTTACAACTATGACATAGAAAATTAGGACATGCTAGTTCACATGCTAGAAAAAAGCTAGTTAAATATGATCTTGTTCGTGATTTGCCTAAATTATCTTTTGATCAATCTGAAAATTATGAACCATGTACTTTGGGTAAACAAACTAAAACCTCTTTTAAATCCAAAAATGTACTTAGCACTTGTAGATCACTAGAACTCATTCATATGCATTTATTCGGACCTATGCAGATACAATCTATTGGTGGGAAAAGATATTGTTTTGTTATTGTTGATGATTATAGTAGATACACATGGGTACACTTTCTTGCAAACAAAGATGATACTATTCAAAATTTTATACAATTTTGTTCCAAGATTGAAAATCTACTACAAAACAAGATATGTACAATTAGGAGTGATCATGGTGGAGAATTTGAGAACCATTTATTTGAAGAATTTTGCACATCTCAAGGCTACACTCACAATTTTTCTGCTCCACGCACTCCACAACAAAATGGCATAGTTGAAAGGAAAAATCGATCACTCCAAGAAATGGATAGGACTATGATGCTCGAACATAATACACCTAAAACATTTTGGGCTGAAGTGGTAAACACAACTTGCTATGTGCTAAATAGAGTAACCGTTCACTCTTATTTGAAGAAAACACCATATGAAATCATATATACTAAGAAACCCAGGGTTGACTATTTTCATACTTTCGGATCAACATGCTATATCTTGAACACAAAAGATGATAGAGACAAGTTTGACTCTAAATCACAAAAAGCCTTTTTCTTGGGATATTCCACTTCTAGTAAAGCATTTAGAGTTTACAACACTATTTCTAGAAAAGTTGAGGAATCCATTCACATTACTTTTCATGAAGAGCCAAAATCTGAAAATTCTGAAATAGTTGATCTCACTCATCAATTAGAAAATTTATCCATACCAAATGATGGTGACAAAAATACTACTAATCACCAAGTTGAGACACAACAACGTGTTCCTAGACTTATTAAGGATCATCCTCAAGAATTGATTATTGGAAATCCTAATGATAAAGTCAAAACCCGTTCATCTTTTAGAGATGTTGCAAATATGACATTTGTTTCTATAATCGAACCTAAAAAGGTGACTGAGGCTCTAAAGGATGACTATTGGATAATGGCAGTTCAAGAAGAATTAAACCAGTTCACAAAAAAATGATGTATGTGACTTAGTTCCTAAACCACAAGATAAAACCATTATTGGAACTAAATGGGTTTTTAGGAATAAGCTAAATGAAGTAGGGGAAGTAGTAAGAAATAAAGCTAGGTTAGTAGCACAAGGATATAATCAATAAGAATGAATAGATTTTGATGAAACTTATGCACCAGTAGCAAGACTTGAAGCCATTAGAATGCTACTAGCTATAGCTGCACACAAAAACATCAAACTTTTCCAAATGGATGTCAAAAGTGCATTTCTAAATGGCATAATCCAAGAAGAAGTATATGTTGCCCAACCACCTGGCTTTGAAATACCGGAAAAAGGTGACTATGTATACAAACTTAAGAAAGCACTTTATGGTTTAAAACAAGCACCCAGGAATTGGTATGAAAGGCTCAAGAACTATCTATTTGATAACGATTTTTCTATTGGAAATTCATATTCTACTTTATTTTTTAAAACATATGCATCTGATTTTCTAGCTGTTTAAATATATGTCGATGATATTATCTTTGGTGCCTCAAATGAATCATTGTGTAAACAATTTAGTGATATTATGCAACAAGAATTTGAAATGAGCCTCATGGGTGAACTAACTTTCTTTCTTGGTTTTCAAATCAAACAAATGCCCGCCGAGATTTTCATAAGCCAAGAAAAGTATACCAATGAACTTTTAAAATGCTTTGGGATGGACCAATGCAAACATGCTACCACTCCAATGGCTACCTCTACTAAAATTGATAAGGATGAAAATGGGGAACCTATTGATGATTCCTTATATAGAGCCATGATTGGTAGTTTGCTCTACTTAACTACTTCTAGACCGGAAATCATGTTTTCAGTTGGTCTTTGTGCTCGATTTCAATCACAACCTATGCAAACCCATTTTCAAGCCGTCAAACGGATTTTACGATATTTAGCCAGTACTACATGTTATGGTCTATGGTATCCTAAAGGATAATCCTTGGACTTTAAAGCTTATACCGATGTTGATTACGCTGGTTGTCGAATTGATCGCAAGAGCACAAGTGGTTGTTGTTTCTTGTTAGGAAGAGCTTTAGTTTCCTGGTTCAGCAAGAAACAAAATATGGTTGCCCTCTCTACAACTGAAGCTGAATATATGGCAGCCGGATCTTGTTGTGCTCAAGTGATTTATATGCAACACATGTTAAATGATTATGGCTTTACTTTTTCATCCACGCCTATCTTTTGTGACAATACAAGCGCTATAAACTTAGCACATAATCCTATTTTACACAGCCGTGCCAAACATATTGAAATCCGTCATCATTTTTTAAGGGATCATATCTCTAAAAATCATGTATCCCTTCATCATGTTGATACATACGATCAATTGGCTGATATTTTCACAAAACTGCTTCCACTAGACCAATTTAACAAAATTAGGAAGCAACTACTCATCACTCCCTTAGAAGATGTTTTCTTTGATATTTGTGCTTCTTAAAACGGTTTTAATCATGCCATTTTTGGCTTCCAAATGGACATCTTTTTCAACAGATTTGATGGTTATCTTTTTAAGGGGATAATAAATTAAGGGGGATTTTTTATACATTCACTTTTAACGAATATATATTTGAAATGACAAAGGGGGAGAAATAAATGTAGATCTTAAAATGGTAACTCTGAAAACTCAATCAATGAGTTTCATAATCTCTTGGCTTTACATTAAAAGTTGCTATATTCCCTAAGTATTGGATTTTATGTTCCATACTTCTTTAGGAATAATAAGCACACATTTCATAAACAAGAGAAGGAATTTACAAAGTAAATATCAGGTATGAAACTCAACTCATTTTAAAGACTAGTTGATTTATATTTTGGAAATGTTTGTCATCTTCAAAAAGGGGGAGATTGTTGGTTAAATGGACATCATTTAAATCCCTTTGTTTTGATAATGAAAAACATTTCATTCTTGTGGATCTAACGTGCTACTTAAGTATTGCAGGAATAAGGTGGATGACAAACACTTGGAAGATCTATATGCTAAAATTGCTTTAAGTCATGAATGTAATCAAATGTAAAAACTTGTACAAGTATATAATGTACAAGTACTTAGACATCATGTAAATCAAGTGTTAGATCTTCCCTAGCCAGTCACAACACTTAGATAGGTCATCCCCTACAATAGTGTTACAACTACACACTTATACACACACTTGGTACTTGGTTTAAAACATTGAAACATGGTTAATCTCGGTCGACAAAATTCTCGACCGAGACTCTCTCGGTCGACAAACTCTTCGACCGAGAATGACCCAGGTAGCCGTTAGACACAACAAACAAGGTAGTTGGGAGTTGGATCAGAACTTTACATACACTTGCTCCAGACAGTCCCTCGGTCGACAAGTCCTCGACCGACTAGGACTCTCGGTCGACAAATCTTTGACCGAGAATGTCTCTGTCTGCACTTTTCAGAATTAATTAACTAGCCGTTGTTAAAGAAACTAATGGATACCTAACAGCTAGTTAAGCACTTAGAACCCCCTAGAAAGTGTCTAGAACATCCTTAAGCATTCATAGGAAATTCCTATAAATAGGGCAAGCCATAGGACACCTGAAATACACTTGTGCAACACTTGATCTTACATACTTGCAATTGGCAATATGTTTTGAGCAATTAAGCAATTCTAGTACTTGCTAATCATTCCATTTTCTCCAAATTTGTGTCCTATAGGCTAGCATCTCCTACCCACTAAACCTACACTTTCATACTCATTGGTTAGGAGATCAATACACTTGATATAGGAAATCAAGCCTTGTGCTTCAAGTGGTAATTGTAATTTCTGTTTCTCTTCTTGTTCCTTCTTATTACTTGTACTCTCCTTGCTACTCCTAGGGTTGGAGGCTGCGGATTGGAGAGAGCTTTGATCTTCTTGGTGGAGAAGGAGATCTTTGGACTACTTCTAGAAGGCTGTCTCAACGGGAAACTACTTCAAGAGGAAGGCTACTTCAAGGGGGAGCTTGAAGTTACTTCAAGGAAGGCGGCTTCAACGTTGGTGAGACTACTTCAAGGTGAAGGTTGTCCAAAGGGTGTTGAAAGTGTTGTAATTTTATGTAATATCCTTTCTAGGTAATACAATTAAATACTTTCAAAATCCCGGTTGGGTAAGCAACCAGGTAGCGGATTGACTGCCTTAGTATTTGCTAAGGTTGGAACCACTCTAAACACCTTGTCTCCTTCTTATTGTCTCAATTGTGGTTGTTTGAGTTAAATTATTTTAAAATCTCTATAAAATCCTATTCACCCCCTCTAGTGGTTTTTCATAGAAACCCTATGGGCTTATGCAAGTAGGGGATAACATGCAGCTAGAGCACGTCAGTAGTGCTGACAGTAGAATGCAACCCTGGATAAGGGATCATTATGGATGACTTATGAGATAAGCATAAGGAAATTGGATAATCTTGAGCAAACATAAGTTCGAGCATAGGCTTCACCCACATAGGGGTATGCTGGTGAGCTTGAGACTTCATGGACAAATGACCTCTAGTAGGAAGGCTGGATGTGGAGTTAGATTGGGTGAGAGAAAGCAGGACCCAAACAAAAAGGTTGGAAGCTTAGATTCCAAGACAGGTGGAACAATGTGGAGTTGAGGATGATGCGACCTAAGTGGATGATAGAGGTTTCCTCATACTCAATCCTTGGAGGCCGATGATATCTTGGTTGCCTTTAGAGGAACCAAACCCTAGAGAGAGGATGATGCTTTTGGTACCTATGTGCCTATGGTATAAGTGTTTACCTACTGGATGAGATAAAGAGTGCCTTAGACCCTGAGGGGGTTTAAGTAACCAGTTGTGAGGCTTTATATCTAGTTGGTTGTCCTTGAGAAGGACTCAACTCTGAGGTGTTGCTCATATAAAAGGTTCATGGGTGTACATGACATACCTTGGACATGCTTGATTCGTGGTTAAGAGATTGAGCATGCGGTTGGACACCCAAAGGTGAACCTAGGGTTCCTAGACCTAAGAGGGGAAGCAGTGTACCCGATGCTCATGATAAGATTTGAATCTATATAGCTTCGAGCATGTGTAGAGGAAAAATAAACCCCTTAAGTTAAAGGTATGTGTGATGAACTACTCACAACTAAGTTGGTCTAATGTTGAGGATGAGAACAAATGTGATCTAGCATGGTTTAGAGGTACGCTTGTGCCTTGGTAGTTTCTGGATTAAGCATGCTCATATGGATGTAAACCCTAAGGACGGTTGTGACCTTGTTGTCAAGAGTTGTAGTTTCCTCCCATCCTGGGAGAGGGACCCTTTGGTTGGGTGTATACCAGTTTTGTTGGTGTTGAGGTAACCTAAAGAGGTCTCATAGGATCTTGAGAAGCTAAGTGAAAAGTACATGGTATAAGACTGAACCTGTAGACCCATAGTTAACCATCTCTATGTGCATGTGGATGTGTTACCATGGAGGTAACCAGTATGGATCCTGAACAAGGTAGGCAGGTCGCCATGATCCCTAAGAAAGGATGAAAGACAACCCAAGAATACATAGAGTGAGAGAGAGATGAGAAAGGCTTAGGTAAGGTTCTAAGTTAGGACATGTACTATGTTAGAATCCTAAGTCTATCCTAGGGTCAGGCAGGGATAAGACCGATGGAAGCAGGAGTTGCATAATTCCCTAGTTGCACATGACCATAGGGTCGGGAGGTAACATCCATCATTGTCTGAGGGCCATGGGTTAGGAGATTGATCACCTTCATGAACTCATGGGACCCAAAGGGAAGATGAGTAGGGCACTCTCTGGATGCATAAGGGAAGAGGGATGACCCCAAAAGTGCCGGAACCCTATAGACCTAGAGGAGATGACCAAGGATTGTGTGTAAACCCAAGTAGGTTCAAGACCAGTTTTCCATGGAAGTAACTTTGATATCAAGATGTTTGTGATGGAGAGACATAAGTTGCACGTTTCAACTTAGAATTGAAGGTGTACGGGCGATGTGGGATGTATCATCTCTACTCTTGGAACAAGAAGAATTTTGTGTTTGGACGGCCGCCAAATGCTTATTTCTTCTTGTTATGGGAGGAAGAGATGGGACAGTACGCATGCCATACACCAAGGATAAAAGATGATGCGAGTTGGAACATTGCTACGAGGTATGAGGATAGAGATAGTAACATACCTGGGTGGAGTGAATGATACATGGATGGTTTACAAACAAGGTAGTTAGCTTATGAGGATGTTTTATCAGGAGCTATGTGGAATTTGCAAGTTAACCAAGGTTGAGTTTGATCACCATGAGGATGAGCTCAGAGTTTCTTGATAAAGACAAATTTGGAGCTTGAGATGAGATGATAAGTGGAATACATGGAGGTGTATGTCTTCAACATTACCTAACACCTAAGGATAAGAAGTGGTAATGAATGCTATGGTGAGATATAGATGCCTAGTTTAGCTGGAAGATAGAAGAAGTTGAGGTTGTTAGGCTAACCTTAAGTTGGGAAAAAGTTTGGATAACACTCAGGTGTGCCAATGGCGGTTGATCAAGTTAATGGTTGATTGGTTAGCCAGCCTAGTCTTTGATACAATGAAAGGATGGTTGTAGAACCTCAAATATACTTCTTTGGAAAGGAAAGTGATGAAACCCTGATGGGAGAGGTTTAGGGTTTCTGAGAAATCAATCTTGAGGAATCATGACATATAGGAGATCATGGTTTTAAGATCACCAAACACCGTGATATTACAAAGATAGTAAGTGATAGTAGCACTTTGGCTGCTTGATATGATGTTGCATGTAGCATGCAAACGAGGAGGTGAAGGATGAACACCAGTAACCCAGTACATGTATATAAAGAATAAAGAGTTCCCGAGAGGGAATGGGAATTCATCCACTATGGAGGGTGGTAGGTATCCCCTAGACCAAGGAAGGTCAAGATGCAATATGGGTTATGGTAGATCACCTTACCGAGATGACATGAGAAAGAAAGAGTATGGTCATGGGACAGATCTGGTTGAACTTCTTATAAAAGAGAAATGGTTCAACTACACCATGATGCAAGTGTAAAGTTTTTGAGAATAACTTAAAGGTTCACTCCTGTGAGATGGAAGTAGATACCTGAAGAACTCGATGATAGAATAGTTTATCACCCCTAACTAATGGTTAGCATGATCCAGACTAGAGGATCTGATAAGAGCATGTGTGCTCATTCAGGGTGATATAAAGGGACAGTTCTTAAGATGTGTTGTTAACCACCATAGCGTTTATCAGGATGCAAGAAGTCTTATAGAGGTTGTGTCGGTCACCACTTCATTAAGATGATGTTGGTGAAGGAGGCCTCGCGAAGGTCAGAAAAGAACCATAGTGTGTGCAGATGAAGTCGCTTTGATCGTGAAATGGTTGAGAGAGAGAGCCCAGTGGTGACATGAGTCACGAGTTGATGCAAAGCAGACTGACATGCAGTTCACTATGGGAGAATATGTGATGAAAAAAAAATCCGACCCCTCTAAGCTACAGTTGAGAAAGCTGAGTCCCCGATATATGGGTCCATTTGAGATGGTTTGGTGGAGATGGTTGTGTTTAGCCTTGCTCCTCAGGATAACGTGATGAATAATTTGTTCCATGAGTCTGATCTAGAGCACTATGTGAGGTACCCAAGCCATGTGTTGAGCCTTGAACCTATTCAGCTTTTGAGAGGCTGAAATATCCTGAGTCACCTATGAGGGTACGATATACCAAGGTAAGAAAGAACTCAGATGGAAGAATATGAGATGATGAAGGTTCTTGGGAAGCACCATGGAAAGGGTGAAGCGACATAGGAGCCATGATGGACATATGAAAGGCTTATCTTGTTTGTTTGCTTGCTTGATGGAATTTTGAGGACAAAATTCTTATAAGAGGGGAAGGATGTTACAACCCCAATTTTTGGGTTCATCTGATGAGAAATGTAAACTCTCATATTGGACAAATAATGATGTAATTTCATTTACAATAGCCTTGATGATTGTATTGTGGGCTTTATTGGCTATTGGGCCCAATATCAAGGAAATTCAATTACTTAATGAATAATTTAGAATTTGAGAAAAGAAAGATGTGGAAACCTCTAGAAGGCAAATCCAAAGAGGGATTTCATGCCTCTTGGGTTCCTTGGGTTCCAAGGAGTCCAAAGTTGCACAGAAAGTGAAATAATAAAAGAAAAGATCAATTAAGTATTTCTTTATTAAGAAAGAAATTGAAAATAATGATAAAATGTGGGAAATAAGTGAAAAGAGGTATAATGGAGTTATCCTTGGTGGATTTTCATATCCCAAGGAATCCTAATGATAAAAGGAATACCAATGAGGAAGATAAAAGAGAAATAAAGAGAAATCCTAAAAAAGAGCTATTTTAATAAGAAAAAAAAGATAATGAAGAATAACACATTTAGATGCATTTAGAAGGATAATGAGTATCCAATAAAAGGAGTTCGAAATAATAGAGTTTCTTGGGATCCAAGGAGTCCTAATGAAGGAAGAGGAAAGAGAAATACCTATAAGAGAAAATAAGAATATAATGTGAATACATTATTAAAGGATTATGTGGTATTGCTAAAAAGGAAGTATTTTCCTACGCGAGGAAAATATAATTTCGAAGCCAATGAATTAAAAGGCAAGAATAAGAGAGGATTTTCGTATTCCTAAATATTCAAGTAATAAGGAATATCCAAAGTTAAGGAAGAGTGAGAAGGTTTCTTCTCCTTGAAGGAATATGATTCCTTTTGAAAAGAGACTTTGTTTCTTGGTGGGCAAGCCACCATAGGGCTTCATTACCCTCCCCTATATAAGGGGTAGAGCCATGGACAATTCCAGAGGAGTTTCACGTAACCCTGTCTTCTCCTCGTCTTCCTATTCCTTCTTCTTCTTCCTTACATAAAAACCCAAACTACAAGGAGTTGAGCGACCGGGAACGTCTGAAGGAGTTCGAAGGGATTCCTGACATCCCCTTCAAGGTCAGATGGTTGCGGAGTCGCTAACTCAAGGGAATCCTCGCCCTAGTCATTTGTAACTCGTCTGAAGGGGTTGAGGTTGGCAGACCCAAAGCTCCAGTTCCTAGCTACCTTAGTCATGGTTGGAGGTGGATCCGAGGACAACGGAGAATGGCGGAGGTCGAGGGATCTCAGAGGACGGGCGTGCGGCCATGGGAGGGGGATTAGACCCCCCGCAAATCGACCGGACGACGTCCAGCGCTAGGGCAGCGCGAGGTTGAAGAAGATGTGGCGTTGGACGAGTTTGCCCTTCGTGGGCTGAAGATCAACCTGACTATTCCAAGGGCAGCGTGGTCTTTTCAAAATGTCTCCCAAACAAGCCACAACAACGTTGCATGCAATGGGCTACGTGGCGCCTCCCCATTGGCCCAAAGTAAGTGTTTTTGCATAATTCATAACTAATGATTCGTAGCTCGGATTAGCATGCATAAAATATGAAAGTTGCTCAGAAAAATGAGGGGAATCCATTAAAAATATAATTGGAGCCTGATTCTACTTGCAATTCGAAAAAGTAATGGAAGTTGTTAACTTTAATGTAATGATGATTAAGAAACCCTATTTTGATATGATTAATGTGATTAGTAGGGTTTAATTGATGGTTAAAGTTGATATTAATCTGTTAATCATAAAGAGAAACATTAAGATCGAACAAGATGAATTTTTCATGTAATTAGTTTAATTGAAAGTTCATGTGCATGAATAGGCTTTAATGGGCCTTGAAACCCTAATGTTGGTAATTAGGACTATTAATGTCTTTAATTATTCGATTTCATGTATCAAACTGAGTTTTCATGGTTATAAGCTATTTCGAGCAGTAAAGTTCCTAATTTGTGGATAAATACCCTAAATGTAGTAATTAGGGTTTTCTCATGAATAAAAGGTGGAATTAATGGCAAATCGAGTTCATATGTGAATTGGACCATAATGAACTATGAATTGATGATAAATGCATATAATGATCTTGTCATGGATTAAAGGGATAAAAATAGTAGCTTTAATGTAAAAGAGGCTTAATGAACTTAATTAATGGTTAATTATGCCTTTAATCTAAATTTGAGGATTAGATGTGGAAATAATTAGGGTTTATGATCAATTGCGTTAAAATAGGGTTTAAAATAGTAAAAGATGAAGGGAAACCCTAATTGCAATGGAAACCCTAAAAGAGAACTAGAAACCCTAGGAAGCGAGCTAGATTTAATAGATCTTAATGACATGAGTAATAAAAGGAAATTGTATAATTGTTTCAGGATCTTATTAAATGCTTGCTTGCCTATTGGTTGATTGGATTATTTCTGTCTCACATCAACTTGACAGGTATGTGGTTACGCCTATGAATATCCCGAATTAGTTTCTCGGGGATTTTTGAGGTTTTATCGATGACTTGAATTAAACTGTTGGTTACATTTAATTCATGCAAATTATAATTTGAATATGACTATCACATAAGAGATGTGCCTACTAGCTCAGATCCTAGTCCCCTCTGTAGCCTAATGGATTGACCTAGTACATGGCTACCAATGGGGTAGGCCCATCAGGTCATTGAATGACTTAGTACATGGCTACTAGTGGGGTAGGACCATCAAGTCATCATGAGTCAGGGATTGGGATACCTTTGGGTAGGGACATGCGACTCCATAACCCTAGGAATTGGCTACCTGTGTGGTAGGTCCATGGGGGTAAGGATCTACCATATGAGAGAGGTAGTATCCATGTCCACTGCAGGGATGGTACAGAGATAGGGGATATGCAAGGATTGAGTAGTATTGCTTAAAACGTAATCTTGGATGTTAAATGATATTTGGTTGACTACATTGTTAACATATTTGCACAATTATTGTTTCCCCCACATACCAACTTCTTGCTGACCGACGTTTTGTTTGTCGGCGTTTTAGGTACAAATGAAAAGAACAAACAGTAAAGTGGCATATGTGGAACTAAATGAGAAATAATGTACATAGGAGGATTAGTTAGATTAGTATCTTCATGGATAGAAGTTTAGAAATCCTAGCTTTTAAAAGGTAAGTAAATTTTTTATTTTATACCAGTTTTAAGTTTAGTAGTAGAATTTCATAATTATTATTGATTATTTGTCGAACCTTTGATCCTATTAATTGAATAACAGCTCTGACCTTCGGGTCTCCCTTAATTGGGGGTTACCGGGAGGTGGGGTCATTACAATAATGCAAGTGAAAAATCGCAAAGAAAATCTCTCAATTGGGTAAATTGTAGATTAGTCCAAAATGTGCATAAAATTGCATAACTTGCTCAAACAATGTCCAAATTGGACCTAATTTGAAACTTAAGCTTGTCTTATGATTTCAAAGCATATAAAAAGGTTAGATTAAGTTTATAAGAATTTATTTATGATAATTAAGCTTGTTCAACACTTTAAACAAGGTTAGGGGTCTCACACTGTAGAAGACATCAGAGGCCTCAACCCTGCCCTATGCATGCATAAAATTCATCTTGAAGAAACAACTAAGCCTTTAGCTTAACCACAGAGGAAGTTGAACCAAATGATAAAGGGAGTCATAAAGAAGGAAGTTATAAAGCTATGAGATATTGGGATCATCTACCCGATAAGTGACAACAATTGAGTGAGCCCCATCCATGTGGTGCCTAAGAAGGGTGAAATAATAGTGCTAAGAGGAGAGGACAAAGATGAAGTGGCAACGAGGACGGTAATAGGCTAGTGTATGTGCATTGACTATCACAAGTTGAATAATGCTACCAAAAAGGATCACTTCCCTCTACCCTTTATAGATCAAGTTCTAGAAAGGCTAGCTCACCATGATAACTTCTATTTTCTGGATAGGTATTCGAGATTCTATCAAGTACCAATTCATCCTGATGATCAGGAAAAGACAACTTTCACCTACATCTATGGCACTTATGCCTTCATAAGGATGACGTTCAGGTTGTGTAACGCACCACCGACTTTCCAGTGCTGCATGATATCTATGTTTTCAGACTTTCTAGAAGACATAGTAGAAGTCTTCATGGACGACTTCTCTGCATATGGAACATATTTTGAAGCATGTCTAAGAAACATATCTTTAGTGCTACAACACTATGAATAAAAACATCTTGTCCTGAACTGGGAGAAATGCCATTTATGGTCCAAGATGGCATCGTCTTAGGCCATAAGGTTTTCAAGAAAGGAATTGAAGTGGACCTAAGTAAGATCGAAGCCATATATAAGCTTCTGCTACCAAAATTTGTCGCAAGAGTACGAAGTTTCTTAGGGAATGTGGGGTATTATAGAAGATCCATAAAAGATTTCTCCAAGATCTCCAAACCCCTTTCGAGTCTCTTGATTAAAGATGTTGAGTGTGAATTCACCAGTGAATGTTTAGATGCCTTCTATACCCTGAAAAGGGCATTAATGGCAACATGAATTCTACAAGTACTACATTGGGAGCTACCTTTCCAAATCATGTGCGATGCCAGTGATTTCACCATTGAGGTAGTCCTTGGATAAAAAAAAGATAAGAGATGCCATGTGATTTGCTATGCAAGCTGAACATTGGATAAAGCCCAAGTAAACTATACCGCCACTGAAAAAGAAATTCTAGATATCGTGTTTGCTTTTGATAAGTTTAGATCATATATGGTAGGGTCAAAGGTAAAAGTGTACACTGATCATGGGGATATAAAATATCTTATTCAGAAGAAGGACACAAAGCTGAGACTTTTGCGATGGGCTTTGTTACTACAAGAGTTCGACCACAAGATCATTGATAAAAAGGGAAAAGAAAATGTGGTTGCATACCACCTGTCAAGGATTATTTTTGATGAAGAAAATCAATTGCCAGTGAACGAAAACTCTACCGATGAAGATGTTTTGATGGCTCAATCGGAAGAGCACAGCCTACCTTGGTTCGCAGACATTTGTAATTATCTAGCATGTGGACAACTTCCACCAGAGATCACATATAATCAGAAGAAGAAATTATTCTCTGAGATAAAAAAATACTACTGGGATGATCCACTGTTGTTCAAAAGGTGCTCTGACAACTTATATCGTCGATACATACCAGAAGAAGAGGTACACTTAATCCTCAAGGAATTCCACTCCTCACCTTACGGGGGACACCACAGAGGAGAAAGGACAGCTGCATAAGTTTCACAATCAGGATTTTATTGGCTGACTCTTTTCAAGGATGTTGCTTCGTTTGTTAAAACTTGCAAGGAATGTCAGCTTACATGAAGCATAAGTAGCATGAATGAGATGCCAATGGCATATTGGGTGAGAAATTTTTGATGTATGGGGGATTGATTACATGGGACCTTTTCCGTCATCAAAAGGGAACCAATATATACTTGTTGTTTTCGACTACGTCTCCAAATGGGTAGAGGTTTTTTCCATCCAAACATATGACTCCAAGGTAGTAATTAAGTTGTTTGAGAAAACTATATTTCCACAGTTTGGAGTACCACACACTATTATAAGTGACCGAGGGCCGCACTTCGGTGAAAAGCAGTTTGAAGCTCTATCGAGAAAGTATGGGGTAAAACATAAGGTTGCAACGTCATGTCACCCCCAAACATCAGGGAAGGTCAAAGTATCAAACAGGCAGATTAAATAGATACTAGAGAAAACTGTTAGTCGTACGAGGAAGGATTGGTCCATGAAACTTGACGATGCACTATGGGTTTACCACACAACATATAAGATGCCTATAGGTATGACACCCTACATGTTAATTTATGGGAAGTCCTATCATTTTCCTGTAGAACTAGAGCACAAAGCTTTATAGGCTATCAAAATTTTGAACACGGACCTCGATAAGGCTGGGCAAAAAGATTTCTCCAACTCCATGAACTTGAAGAGTTGAGACTGCATGCTTATGAGAACGCAAGGATTCATAAGCAAAGAACAAAGATATGGCATGACACCCATATGAAGAACAAGGATGTTCATGAAGGAGATAAGGTCTTTTTATTCAACTAAAGTATCAGGTTATTTCCTGGAAAGCTGAGAACAAGGTGGTTCGACCCTTTTTCTATCATAAAAATATACCCATCAGGGGTGATGGAGATAGCTGGAGATAAGACAGATACCTTCAAGGTGAATGGACAAAGGATGAAAAGATATTATGAAGATGAAGCTTTTATAAGAAGGACAAAACTAAGTTTGGGGGAAACCAACCCAGTAACAGGTGAAATGAATGAGGAAGTATTAGCACCAGCTAAAGGAAAATGAAGACGAATGGGAGAGAAAGTCAAGCTAAAAGACTTTAAACAAGCACTTCTTGGGAGGCAACCCAAGTTTTTGCTGCTTTCTTTAATTCATGTTTTTCTTTATCTCATGCTTTAGTCTATGAGCTATGTACCTCTCCATCTTTTAATGTTTTGGGTTTCTGTACCTAGCAGGGTTATAAGTGTAGTATGTATATTAATATCTTTCTACCAAAAAGTTTTATTGGGAATTACAAATTCTTATTTTAGTTGGTTGATTTTTGTTGACATTGCCTTGAAAGTACCGCGGTCGCGACACATTCCACAGTTGTGGCATCTGCCATGGTCGCATTACCTTATTTAAGCACCTTAGGCTGCGGTTGCGTTGAGCGTGAGAGAGCATCCACCCACAGTCGCGGCGATCTATCCTACCGCAGTCGCAGTCACTCAAGGGTATATAAGCTAAACCCTTCTGACATCAAGGTTCTTCTTTCACTTCTTGCTCTATGTGATTCCAGAACGATTGAATGATCCTACAAGGTGTGAGTGCATGAGCAACGAATGAGCTAGATTTGGACCCTTGTCGACAGATTCACACCCTCACTACAACAACACTCCCCCACTGTTGCCTCTTTCACCGTTGTTCTGAATTGTTAATCTAGCCGAGGTACTTAGTTATTGGACGCCTTCTCTTGATCACCATCGTTCTGATTCCTTGACTTTTCTAAGTTTCATCGCCTCTTTTGAGCATACAAGATCCTTTAAGCTTATTTAGTGCTGTGACAACTGCCATGACCCTACCTTCTCTATTTGACAGAGTTTGTCAATGCTTTCCCCCATACTCACAACTTCTCTGGCATTTTTCAACCTAGGTTTTGGGCTTAATGCAGTGCTTCTACTCACGCTATCCTGATGGTTTAGCCTTTGGTCAATCAATCCTTGAGCATGAACCTCCACCGTGACCGTCGTGGTTTCGATCGAACATGTGCTTTCCTGGCCGTGGTCGTGGCACCATATCTTTGGCCACGATCACGGCCCTCCTTTGCATGAATTTCATTCAACACAGTCGAATAATGACTACAGTCGTGGAGCCTGCCATGGTCATGATGTTTCTCTGTCGCAGTCGTGGCATGGCTTTTGTTTACTAATAATCTGTCACGGTCGCGACATGTCTTTTGCTTGCTAATACTTTGGTCCTGTGATGCCACGGCCGCGACACCTTCCTCAACAATAGTACTTCTTTCTATCTAAGTTGTGGTCATGGAACTTTGTGCTTTACAAATAAAAAAAAGATGATGAATTAAATGCTAACGCATCAAATAAAATATAAAATACAATTATGCTAACAATAAGTTTAATCTTAGATAGGATAACTAATGCAGTGAGGGATAATCTGAACCTCTCCCCAACAAAAAGGCTTCAATTACAACTAATGAAGAAGAAGTATGACAATATTCAGGCCCAGAAGATGCCAGAAGAGTCTGAGGAGTCCCAGGAGACATCACAAATGGAAAATTCTGAGTACCAGTCTCCTTAGACCGAGATAAAGATGCTAGAGAAGAGGAAATCTAAAGCCAAAAAAGTGAAAAGTGGCAAGAAGAGGAAAGTGACAGTCGCGGAAAAGTTAAAGGGGCAGGAGAAAGAATCAACCCCTGAAGAGGTCAAAGAGAAAGAACAGAAGGCCCTCAACCAACAGAGGCCAACATTCATACCTAGAGATCAAACACACAAGTAACAGTTTGACTGGATACTACAAACAAAGCGGGCCACCAAAACCAATTAGCAGAAATAAAGAAAGCCCATTTATACATCTAACTCCAATTTTGACACCCCAAGTCTGGGTGAATGATATGTTTGGGGGAAGAGTCATAAATGGGCGTCAAAGGTACAGTTTTATCCCAAATTTTCAAAAATTTACTTGTACATATTTTCATTTCCACCACAAGTAAATATGAGAAACAAATTTTGCAAAAATTTACTTTAAGAAATTTCACTATAAGTTGCAATTTTATTTAGTCGCTTCTTGAATTTGTCAGTCCCCCTTCTAAATACTATAGTGCTATCATCTCTAGAGAGGAGTAAATGAGCGACTAACACTTATAATAATAAAAAAAGCATAAAAACATAGTTTTATCTCATTCTTATGACAAAACATTATGTGTGGAACATCATAAGTCTATGAAATCCCTGGAAACTAGAGGACTTCACCGAGCCATACTCCCGACCAATCACCCTAACATGACGGTTCTAGCTAGAAAATCCTCATCTCCCTTGAGAAGAAAACATCTACCCCTTCCGGGTTTAACTATCCCCCCTCTGGGATGAAAAGAGGCTTGGCCGCCCAGAAAACCATGTAAATAAACCCCTCACCCAAACCTGAGAGGAGATATGAAAATCCAAAAAGAAGAAAAAAATATATAATGAGAGTTGTGTCCAAAAGATGTTGAAGGATCCCACACGGCCGGTGTATTGTTGCACTCACAAATGCAACTATGTCGTGCCCCTAAGTGGAATCTTGAAGCCAATTTTATCCACCTACAATCCCAAACGACCCTCACACAACCACCTGACTTAACGTCAGGAGCCCTTGGGGGCAACACTATCCTTACGATAGCTTGTGGGTGAGGGGAATTGAGGAGAGTAGGAAAACACTTAAAGCCTAAAACCTACCCGGGCACGCTAGCACAAGGCCAACTAAAAATAAAGGAAGGGTGTGAAAGCTACCCCTAAGGGGATCCCATACCAGTATGGCTAGCAACCTAACATAGAAAGGGGTAAGTCATTGAGATGGAGAGACCTTTACTACCGAAAGGCATTGGCAAGGGTTTGAAAGTCATGCAACTCTAGTTATAAAGGGAAAGAAATAGGATTTCAGGATTGAACAAACATACCATAAAAGTTTTGTTGTAAGAATGAGATAACTCAGTAATGTTAAGATTTTTGCAAAATTTTGTCACACTTTGCTCATCTCTCTATGATTATGGACCTACCCTTAGCCTGAGGACATGCTCAATCTTAATTTTGGGGGAGTTGATAACATCTCATTTTATGCACTTTTTGCATATGATTTATGCTTCTTCTAACATACCTTTTATAGATTTTTCTACTTATTTTATTGCTTTATGCCAAAAATCCTGAATCACATACATATTTCACCTTTTTGTAGAGCCAAGCAAAGACACAGCCGCGATCAACACCTCGACTGTGACTATATCGTCCACTGAGGACCCTACCACGGTTGATGCCCCTGTCACCATCACTACATGCCGCGATCGAGCTCCTGCCGTGGCCAAGGTCATGCCACGATCGAGATTTCCCCTCATCTAAAACATACAACCCTCACACCACGACCATGATGAGAGTATCGAACGAGGTTAAGCCACATCCTGGTCATGCCTCAACCGTGGCTTACATCCTAGTCACTACCGAGGACCTACCATGACCGTGACCCAGATAGTTAAGTCAGTGGGAAGCACCTATAAATAGGTCACCCACCTCAACTTGTCACCTATCTTAGATCTCTAAAGGCGGAAGCTAGAGGAGAGAGAAGATTTACCACCCTCTTCTTTGAAGGAAGGAGACGCCTCCACATCGCCCACTCCAAGGTCATGCCACGATTGAGATTTCCCCTCATCTACAACATACAACCCTCACACCACGGCCATGATGAGAGTATCGACCGAGGTTAAGCCACATCCTGGTCATGCCTCAACCGTGGCTTACATCCTAGTCATTACCGAGGACCTACCATGACCGTGACCCAGATAGTTAAGTCAGTGGGAAGCACCTATAAATAGGCCACCCACCTCGACTTGTCACCTATCTTAGATCTCTAAAGGCGGAAGCTAGAGGAGAGAGAAGATTTACCACCCTCTTCTTTGAAGGAAGGAGACACCTCCACATCACCCACTCTAGATAAGGATTCAAAGAAGCATAGTGGTCTATCACCATCTTCTCTCTCTATCTTGATCTACCATCTTCATCACGTTGTACTCCCCCCTTCTTCATGGTAGTTGATGTATCTATCATTTTGTAACACCGTTATGATGCATGTCAACATGTGTGGCTAAACATATAACTTGGGTTGGGAGTAGCCATATATATATATGCTCCTATCAAGATTATCTTCGTACGCTTATTTTTAATGCTTCACTTGTATGATTAGCTACCATCTTGTGATGTTTGATTGTTACCTCAAAAGAGTATTACCATACTTATATAGTGTTATGGAGTAGTATGAATGCATGGAAGTTTTGGAATGCTAAAGCTAACAGTCATATGGTTTGTTTTATGGTTGTTGGGTCATTATCTCGAGAGAGAGACCACCTTAGAGCCTATACCTGTCCTTATCTTGAGAGAGGAGGGAATAAATGTTTTGATGACCGCTTGTAATATTGATAGGGGTATACGAAGGGGTGTGAGTTTTACATGTTGGCGAGAGATATTAGTAGGTGGACCCGGTCTAAGTTTCCTTCCATATTCTTGTTGCCTACCGCTCATAATCATTTTTCTCTTGTTATTATTTTCTATCCTTTAACTTTCTTTATTTTGACTGGAGCACCATCATTCCTTAGGGAACACCCTTTTTATCCTATTTGTTCATTCAGAGTGTGAGACTTTACGTACTTAACACTTTCCGACCTTATCCCCGTGGTTCGACCCCGAATACTACATCATACCCCATATAATAGTTGCGGGGGCTTGAGTGTCAGGTTATAATCTTAAAATTTTGACTACTTTGGATCCGCTCCATTTTAGACACGCGACTTAGGCCGGTCATTCTCCTGATCAATAAAACATATTTTATGTTGATTTTAGAGTTTTGATGATTAAGATATAATTTTTATATATTTTATGCATTAAATTCATTTTCCAAAAATCATCCTTCGTCAAACCTTGAAATCAGACCTTGAAAATATTTTTATTAGATATAGCTTAATTTTCCAATTCCATAACATATTTATTTGTTAAATTTGGATAAGCAGATAAAAAGATATGAAATTTTCAATTTAAACCAATCAAGAAATGACAAGTCAAAAATCTTCGAGAGAGAGTAAGAGTGAGAAATAGGTAGAAAACACCATTTGACCCAAGATCAGGGTTAGAGATGCATATGTAACCAAACTAGAGCTTCTATAGAAGGTAAAACATCAAGAAACCAAAACCTTAGAAGAACATGGTAAATAGAGATGGAGATCATCGATTATAAACATAGAAGCATGAGTTTTAAGCATGTAGTAAGCAATATATGAGAAGAGGGTTATAAAACTCACATCTAGGAAAGGTGGACAAGTACCTTCTCCACTTTAGAGGTGAAAAACCCTAGCAAAAGAACATGGAGATGAGGTGTTTCAGGGCTCTAGATGGGGTTTCACCATGGAAGGCCATGCTTATGACCCGGGAGAAGGTGGGAGAAAGACTAATTGAATTAAAACAGGGAAGGAAAGGAGGAAATTTACTAGTTTTGGTCGAAATCACCAAGAAGGAGCTTTAGAAACCAAAAATAGAGCAAATTTGGAACCCTAGGAGCCTTCTTCACCAAGGTAAGCACCCTCTGTTACCTTGGGATAACACCTTCATGACCAAACAGAGTAGGAATGATGCTCTAAGCTGTATTAAAGAGAAGGAGAGCAAGAGTTATTGAATTGGGAGGTAATAATGGGTAGATATGGCTTTATAAAGAAGGGGGCAAACATGAGGTGTCTATGGGACTTTCCATGTGTCCTTAGCCTAAGGCTTCATTGCCATGTAAGAGGACAGCTCATAGAGGCTTCTTGAATATCAAATGTCAGTTCTAAAAGCCCATGGAGAGTTATAGGATATCCCCACCATCCTCCAATCAAAGAAATAACCCCATTGGTTGATAGCTTTTAAAGATAAGCTCATTTATAAAGACGGTAATCCCTAAAACGTCCTTGGAGAGAAACACCTTCAAACCAAGGTGCAACTAGGTTCCCCATGGTTCAAAATCTCGAGGAGAGTAAGGTAATATCAAAGGATTATAATGCATGTGATAATTTGCAAAGAAAACATGTCAATTGGGTAAATTGCATAAAAGTCCAAAATGTACCTAAAACTGCATAGCTTGCACAAACAACATCCAAATTGAACCAAATTTGAAACTTTGGCTCATTTTATTATTTCAAAACACATAAAAAGTTATAATAAGGTTATAAAACCTAAATAAGGTCCTTTAATAGACTTTCACTGAGGTATTTGTGCATAAACCCTTTTATTGGTACAAATAGTGAATAAATGTTCACCAAACCACTATAAATTCCACTAATTAAACATCAAGGACATAAAGGTCAAAAATGAAAGGGAAACTTGGGAAAAAAGATTATATGGAGATTACATCTAAGATTCAGTATGTTACACTAATAACTAGAATGATAACTTTTTATATGTTGTTGTTTTGACTATCATCAATGTCGATCCCAAAGAAAAACTAGACCATACCTAATTTCATATCATGTGCATCTAGTAGTAGCAAATAAATTATTGGTTTTCTTCTCTCCCCTATTTCAATGAATTACCAATAAGAATAATCAATACATCCTTGTATTTTGGTCTAATGATTGAGTCATCCATGAAAAATTGAAAAAGAGAGGCGCGTGAATAATTAAAGTAACCTTTAAAATTTGATTCTCTTGATAAGTCTATATGAACATACAAAAATATGTTATAAATGAAATACATTCACATGCTAATGAACCAACTACCCAATGATTATTGACCATGTTCCAGTGAAAGAAAGCAAATTGAAAGTGCTACAGAAATAATAAGGAAACAGTTGGCATTTCTCCAATTTATTTAGTCAAACAACATCTGCATGATAAAAGAATTTAGTTTCATAATGAGGTGGGTAATGTCCCTATTGACTACGTAATGGGATCTTTCATCATGCATTTGACATCGTATGTGTATATAAAAGCTCATTCCAGCTGGATAAACAATTTCATTTGAAGCGACTCCACTAGTTTGCTGTTTGTAGTGGCAATACTCTCTATATTTATCCTTAGTTTTTGGTCTGCATCTAAATGGAGGATGCCCCAGTTGAAGACCATCTATGACCTTGAGAATGTCCATCTCATAATCAATCATGTTAGCCCATAACTAGAGGAAGGTAATAACTCACAATGATTCTTTTATGTAACTTCAATTATTTTTCACCCTTGTTCGCAGTAGTCTTATAGGTGTTTGTAGTAGCATATGACATCATGTTGACATGGAAAAAAAGGAAATAAGGTGTATGTATATAAATAGAGAGATCAACTGTAAATTAAATCAAAGAAAAGAAAGGACATATAGGAACTAACAAACACCAACTTTATTGGTTAAGAGGGATGAATTGCAACTGAGCATTGATTATAAATTAAAACTACATAAATTATATTATTCCATGCCATTCCATGCTAGTATACTCTCGGTAGGCCCTTGTCTTTCCCATAACAACACCAAAGGATATCAACATATCAATGGAGAAGTTCTTTTGGCACACAAGGGACAGATCCAAGAAAAAGGCTTAGATATATATGGACACATTTCGTGGTTGACCGTTGCAAGAGGGGTGTTGTTGCAAACCTTTTTGTTGTTATTACACAAGCTTCTATTGATTTTAGATGATGAATACTTGAAAAATATATATATATTCACTCATATTGTATCAAACTAGCTTGTAATGCATTGTGAATCTATATTTCTTACCTAGCATGCATGTTTCACAAATTTATCATATTATATCTTGGTCTATTATGATGCTTGTAAATTTTCATGTAAATTTCTATTTACAAACAAAGTTGGTTCAATTTGTCTCCAAAATGGACTTGAAGTTTAGAGGAGAAAGTTGATGCCATTGACAACACTCGGTACCAATGAGAGCCATTTTTGGTACTATTGGGACCATTCTCAGTGGTATCGACTTTACGTCTAGAATCTATCACGAAAATCTTGATGCCATCAACCTTATTGTTAGGCAGATAGACTGAATATTAATCACACAAGCAATAGGCAAAGTCAATGGCTTGACTCCATCGAGTGTCACTAAGTCTACTGGTTTGGCGGACTAGAATATTTTGTTATCATCAAACTTTTTGTGTTAATTATTGAATACTTAGGGTCGTATATGACCAAAGTTATCACTACCCTCAGGAGGGATCTTGTTTTTGGCATGAAACTAAAGGGAGAGGAGAAGAACGTGGAGATAATGACAAAGTGTTTGTTTTGGCTACTTTGAGGAGTGATTTGGCAGCAAAAATGTTGTTTGTTCGTGCTCATATTCAAAGGGGATCTTCATTAATCACAACTCCATGGTTGAATCCATATCGATTCATATTTTCCTTTTCTCCAAAATTTAACTTTGATACCATGTGTAACATGCGGGGATAATCACCTTCTTGTGTAGGACCTAGGAGTAGCTCGATGCATTTTTTTACATAATAATATTTAGTTATAGATGAATGTTATTGCTTAGAATTTTATTTATGATTTGAGTTTTGAACTAACACATGCATGATGGATCATATTGGCCATGTTTTAGATATTTAACATCTTTGAAAGAGAGTTTAATTATAGGATGAATTGTTACTCACACAATTAATAATACACATTGGAAGAGGGTTTACAATTATGACAAAGAGTATCTAATTGTTCAAACTAGAATAGTAAGGACCACAAAAGTGGGTTTCAACCATATTAAAACCGAGTATTGCTCTCTAAAAGGGGGCAATACTAGCTACAAGTACCTAATTTTAAAAGCAACACTGATTTATTTATATATAGGTAGAAATTAAGTACAAACAATATTGTGGTGAAAGCAATACTCCTTGATATTTCATTAATCTATCTAACATCAATCTTTTAACTTGCTTTCACAATATTAGTATTTAGTTTCAAACCAACAATCTCAATATCTTCACCATAGTAGCCCGGGTGGTAAGAGCTCGATAAGTCCCAATGAAGGACCCAAGTTCAAACCTCACCGAAGGCACTTTGCGAACGGCAATTCACACTGATTAGGCACGGGAGGGGGTGACCGGACCACACCTTCTCATGCCTCGAGAGTTTACCATGTCGACTTTACCTGGGATGGGTTCTCTCGGTCATCAAAAAAAATATCTCCACCGACCTATATGATTTCATTCTTGTTAGTAGTAGTTTCTAACACCCAATTCCATGAGTTTGACAACTGGAACTCAAAGTTATGGTATTACTTTGAGGTTTACACTTGTTTCTTACACACACATGAAATTCATGTTGAGTTTTTGGTGTCGTTGCTAGGGATTTGAGAGCACTAACACTACAAATGCTAGAACCAACCACTCTAGGCCATATTTTGTATTTTTGTTCTTAAACATGTTACTATTGCATATCTTTTTGGTTTCATTTCCCTTAGTACTCAATGTTTCTCACTCTTTAAATTCAGTTTAGGTACTAGTATATGGTGTAGACCTATTCCATAAATTATGCGGTCTACGCTGTTTGAAATATATTAGGACGTAATTGTGCAGAAAGCAAATGATTTCTAACATCTTCATTACTCTTTGCAAATCCAATAGTGAAAATCCATAATGTGACATACAGATCACACCAACCAATATTACTTAAAACAAAGCTTAGAATTATCTACTAACAACCACATTATCACAAAATAGGATAAATTAAAATTGATCTTATATAACCATCTTGAGCGGAAACATATTCATATCAAGGTTCACAAATTGTGCCACTTGTATCACATATCATATAATAATGGTATTACATCACTGTACATTGGTCATCTTGCCACAAACCCATTACAAAACATATCTTGTCCACATATACAAGCCATACATGTACAACCATGACATACTGCCAAAAAGCTCATATCGATGCACAAACATCTACAAAAAACCCCCAAGGACCAGAGAGTACAGGGACGACACATAGGATTCTACTACAAACACTAGCAACATATCGAACCTTCTGTGTTCACTTATCCCCTTGTTGCTCTCACTACTATAGAAACAACATTCAGCGTCACTTTTCTGGGCGTATTTTTTTTTAAAACTGACGCCTATAACATTCAACGTCGATTATTAAGGAACACCGACATCTATATTCGAAGACCAGCCAGACACAGGTATCACTTTGTATTTAGCGTCGGCTGGATAATAGAAACCGACGCCTAAAATTGCCCGTGAAATCCAATTTTTGAGCGAAAAAATTGGCCCCAAAGTGTCACATACAACGTCGATTTTTTAAATAATAACTGGCACCTATATAAGATAAAAATTTGCGCAAAAAGTTCCAATTTCGGTGTCAGTTATACTTTGATAACCAACGATGATAATGGTTCCTGCCAAATAATTTAGGGTAAAGATTGTCTAATTGGACGTTAGTTTTTTACTATCAACCGACGCTTAAGATGTTTAGGTGTTAATTTTATAGATAACTGACGCCTTTTACAAACTTAATAGACCCGCGATCACCCGAGTCTTCCCCTTTCTTATGTTTCATCGCGAGGATTCTCCTCTCCTACTGCTCGCTTAAAATCGCCTGACGATGCCCCTGCCCGCCCGCATTCAACCTACTGCTCGTCGCCGCTGCTGCTGGTGCGTCTCTGCTCGCCGCTGCCGAGTCCTCCTTCTCCTATTGCCATTCTGCTCACCGCAGTCAACCTCCACCACCGCCGCCTACTCTGCTCGCCGCAGTCAACCTCTACCGCCGCCGCCTGCTCTTCTCGCTGCCTCCTTCTCTGCTCACCACCGTTGCTCTCACACCATCGCCGCCACTCTTCTCCACGCTCTTCTCCATGCTTCTAGGTAACCCTCTTATTCTTCCTTCATGCCCCTCTTTTCTTCCTTCTCGCTCCTTACCAACAGCAAGCACGACCGTGGCTGTGTTGGCCGACCACGACCGTGCTGCCCGCAGCCACGGCCGTGCTTGCTGTTGGTAAGGAGGGAGAAGGAAGAACAGAGGGTATTTTGTTCATGTACTTTTTTTATCTATTGCTTTGTATTTGTTTATCTACTGATTATATATATTTATCTAATGCTTTGAGTTTACTTATTTAGATGTTGCTACTGTAAATCATCCTAGGATATGAACAAATCTTTTACTTGCATATATTTGTGCTTCTAATCCTAATGCTTGACCTAATTCAGTAAATTTTGATGCATGTTGAAATAAGATTTAAACTTGTCCATTCTAGCATCCTAATTTGATTTGATTAAACCCTAACATTGATGAAACCCTAAGATCAATTGTAATGAAACCCTAACATCAATTGTGATGAAACCCTAACATGTACATATCTATCAGTGTGTTTATTGGCCTAGAAACACGTCCAAGATTTACTCATTAGGAGTAAATCTTGGATAGTCCCCAGTTTGGGACTGTTCTTGAACATCTAATCTCTCTTAGGATGTAAGTGTATAATGTGTATTTGGTTTTCAAGAAAATTTCGGCAGCATTTGCCCATTTGTTCTCTAAGTACATATGTACTTAGAGAACAACGGGGAAATGCTGCCGAAATTTTCTTGAAAACCCAATACACATTATACACTTACTAGTGAGATTATGTGTTCAAGAATGGGATAGGTGGTATACATTTATTATATATAAGAATGACAACACATGTATCTGTTGGACTAAAGTTTTAACCATGCAAAAACTCTAATCCTAGACCCTAATCTTGTTGTAGTATATACTTATTTTCTCTTTGATCATAGAATGGATAGATCATGGATGTCCATTCGCAATCGCTGCACCCCAGAGTTTATTTCTAGTCTTGACCAGTTTATTAGATTTTCCGAGGAACATAGGAAACAACCTGGAGATAGGTTCTACTGTCCATGTAGGCATTGTGGTAAAAACTTGAAAGTCAACACTGGTGACAAAATCAAAAGTCATGTAATGTGCAACGGGATTATACAAGGCTATATAGAATGGTACTTGCATGGAGAGATTTCAAACCCAAAACCAGTGGATGTCAATAGCAGTGTTTGTGTGGAACAAGAAATTGCCTCCGATGACGTAGATCTGAATGAACCAGTTCCAGTAGACATCGTTGATGCGATGCTGGATAGTTGTGGGGTAGAGCACATCGATCCACCTCCCATTTTTAGAAACATTGTGCATGATGCTGAGATATCATTATACACAGGTTGTACTAAGTTTACAAAGCTTAGCGCTGTGTTGAGATTGTATAAGCTGAAAGCTAACAATAGATGGAGCGACAAAAGCTTCACGTCATTGTTGTCTTTGTTGAAAGAAATGCTTCCTGAAGGAAACGAGCTGCCAATCTCAACATACCAGGTAAAGAAATTGTTGTGCCCAATGGAAATGGATGCCAAGAAGATATACGCATGTCCAAATGATTGTGTATTATTTCAAAAGGACTATGTGGATTTGAAAGATTGTCCAAAATGTGGTGCGTCACGGTATAAATTGACGACTTCGGGGGAGTCCAAAACTGGTTCTCTTGCCAAGGTGATATGGTATCTACCTATAATATCACAGTTTCAACGCTTGTTTTCCAATCCGATAGATGCAAATAATTTGAGGTGGCATGCAGATGTTAAGAAAAATAATGATGGGAACCTACGATATGCGTCTGATTCCCCACAGTGGAAGAAGATTGATCTATTGTACCCTGAATTTGGTGAAAAAGTTAGGTATCTAAGACTTGGGCTTTGTACATATGGGATGAATCCATACGGGACATTGAGCAGCCAACATAGCACTTAGCCAGTCATGCTTGTTATATACAATCTTCCTCCCTGGCTATGTATGAAAAATTAGTACGTAATGCTGTCGTTGTTGATATCGGGCCCTAAACAACCTGGAAATGATATAGATGTTTATCTTGAACCTCTGATTGATGACTTAAAGAAACTCTGGGGTGAAGGTATGATGACCTATGATGCTTCATGAAGAGAGACATTTTGTTTGCATGCTATGTTGTTTTGCACTATTAATGACTTTCCAGCATATGGGAATTTGTCTGGATATAGTGTCAAAGGAGCTAAAGCGTGTCCTATATGTGAAGAGAACACTGATTCAACAAGACTAAAACATGGCAGTAAGACTGTATATCTTGGTCATCGAAGGTTTCTTACAAAATTCCATCCGTATCGTAGGAAGTGCAAAGCATTCAATGGATTGAATGAGGAACAGAGTGCACCTAAACCTATACCAGGGGAGGTTGTTTATGAAAGAGTAAAAGACTTTGTCAATGAATTTGGTAAGAGATCACAATGTACTATGGCCACACGGAGTGACAAATCTTTATTCAAGAAGAAGTCAATATTTTGGGATCTTCCTTATCGGAGTTCTTTGACAGTCAGGCATTGTATCGATGTCATGCACATTGAGAAAAATGTATGTGATAGTGTCATTGGTACTTTGTTGAATATACCAGGTAAGACTAAAGATGGGATAAAATCTAGACTGGACCTACATGAAATGGGAATAAGGTCAAAATTAATAGAAGTACGTGAAATGGGAAATCGGAGAACAAACTTACGTCCCGCTTGTTACACATTGTCTAGAAAGGAGAAGAAAGCTTTTTGTGAATGTTTGGTAAATGTTAAGGTGCCACAGGGTTACTCATCCAACATTCGTAGATTAGTATCAATGAAAGATCTGAAGTTGATAGGTCTTAAATCTCATGATTGTCACACTCTAATGCAACAAATATTGCCTGTGGCAATTCGATCTATATTGCCGAAGCATGTAAGGTTTGCAATCACCAGACTTTGTTTCTTTTTCAACAGTCTATGCAGCAAAGTTATTGACCCTGATACTCTCGATAATTTGCAAAGAGAAGTGGTTGTTACCCTATGTCATCTTGAGATGTATTTTCCTTCATCGTTCTTTGATATCATGGTACATCTTGTTGTCCACTTGACTAGGGAAGTGAAAATGTTGGGACCAGTTTTCTTGCATTGGATGTATCCCTTTGAATGATACATGAGCATTTTTAAAAGTGATGTTCGAAACCGTTATCGGCCTGAAGGGAGTATTATTGAGGGTCATGTGGCGAGAGAGGTTATGAATTTTTGCAATGACTTTTTCAGTGGCAATGACTCCTGGTAATTACAAGAATATTGAGGAGCAATTTGGCAAAGGAATTTTGGGATCGCGGGTGAAAGTAATCAACCGTGAGCAGTTGGAACAAGGTCACTTGTATATTTTACACAACATGGAAGAAGTGAGTGTTTATATCGAGGAACATACCAATTTCATCAAGAGAAAATATCCTCTAGCCAATACAATGTGGCTTGCTAAAGAGCATAATAAGACATTTATTAAGTGGTTTGAAGATAAAGTCTTACATCAACTATCTCAAATACCAACTGATATTACTGAAACTATCAAATGCCTCGCCTTTAAACCAAAATTGAATGTTATGTCTTATGAAGGGTATGACATTAATGGATTCACATATTACACAAAGCGCCAAGATGATAAGAGTGTCGTCCAAAACAGTGGGGTCACCCTTCAAGCGTCGACTATGTTTTTTGCAAGTGCAAAGGATAAGAGTCCACGTGAAGTGAAAATGTCATGTTACAGTGTCATTGAAGACATATGTGAGTTTGACTACATAGATTTCAGAATTCCGCTCTTCAAATGTAATTGGGTTGATAACACCAAAGGAGTTATAGTGGATGAATTGGGTTTCACTTTAGTGAACTTTGAAAAGATTGGCGAGAAGGGTGAACCATTCATATTGGCATCACAGACGAAACAAGTATTTTAAATTGATGATCCTGCAAATGATAAATGGTCAGTTGTTCTTCATGGTAAAAGACAGTTCATTGAAGATCCTATAGATGAAGAAGATTACTATGATAAGTATGATGAATCAAGTCCATTCTCAATTGGGTTGCCAACACCAAAAAATATTGAAGCTAATGATGACTTGTATGTGCGCGGAGATCACAATGAAGGATTATTAATTGATAAAAAATCACAATATTAGAGGCATGTTTATATTTTTTTATATGTTTTATTTTTCTGAATGTGAACTTTACAATGTGAATTACTTTACAATGTGAATGTGAACTTTACAACGTGAATTTTACAATGTGAATTAGTTTACAATGTGACCTTTACAATGTGAATTACTTTACAATGTAAATGTGAACATTACAATGTGAGCTTTACAATGTGAATTACTTTACAATGTGAACTTTACAATGTGAATGCAAACTTTCAGATGGCTGAGCATTCTCCCGATGACCGTGCTGATGATTACAGTGAGGGTGAGGACATCAATGCGCCGCCCCACAATGTAAGTTTTAAAAATATATCATATATTTATATCTACATGTCCATTTATAGTTATATCCTGTAAGTGTGTTTATTTTGTCAAATTTTAGGTTGATGATGCACATATACCCTCTGAAGCACTTGAGGTACTTGATGAGCAGCACCAAAAAGTTGACAAGAGAAGGGGCATCACTATGATGAAGAAGTTAACAATGCAAAGGGGCAATGGACCCAAACTTGTTGTGGATTTTAATAATGCAGGAAATGCAATTGGAGTGAATCGCAATTCGTTTGTTTCATATCTTGGGTATGTTACTCATAGCCATTACGGTTGTAAGATAGATTCTTGGCATAAAGTTCCTAAGGGGAAGAAAGACGTAATATGTAAGGATTTATGCGTGAGTTATTATTAATTTGCAATTCTATTTTGTAGATTACTAATTTTTTGGATACTAGTTAATAGCAATTCTATTTTGTAGAGTATATTTGAATTGGATGAAAAGCTACATCATAAATGCATGATGAAACACTGTGGGAGAGTCCTAAGGAACTATAGGACAAATCTCACCTGAGAATACATAAAAGAAGGTGACAAGAGGAAGAAGACAACCACTGAACAGTGGAACTTCCTGGACAAAGAAGAATGGGACGTGTTTGTTGCTTCAAGAAAAACTGATGAATTCAAGGTATTAGGCGTCACTCCCAATTTAGTTACTATACGTTGTATTCACCTATTCAATATTAACATTTAGTGTTACTAACCAAATCATTAATGTGCATACTAACTAGGCCCTCAGTGAGGCGCAAAGAGCAAGGCGTGCACTGAATGTGCATGACCACACAATGGGTCCAAAGGGGTATGTAGGCATTCGCCAAAGACTGCAGGCTGAGTCTACTACTCAGTATGTTGCTACTCAGGAGTCCTCTACTATAGGTACCACACCTATGCCTCGCCATGATGTTTGGATAGCTGGGAGGCAAAATAAGAAGGGAGAAATAAGGAAGCCCACAACTGCTGAGGCGGCTGCAAAAATGGTAAAATACAACTCTTAGAGTAATCATTCGAATATTGATTATTTGTGGTGTTTACTTAATTACAAATTTTGGTTTTGGCAATTAGTGGGAGCTGCACGAGCTAAGTAAACAAGGCAAGTTCATCCCTGAGGGCACATGGGATGAATTGACAGTTGCTCTGGGTAACCCAGAGCATCATGGACGTGTTAGGGCTGCAGGCGCTGGTGTGGGCATCAAAGCGTTCTTTGGGCCATCCCAGCGCAAACATGTCCCAAAAGTAGAAATTTCACAAGAAGAGGTAACCTATTCTTTCTTTATAATATTACTGTAAAAGAGAATTCAATAATCAGAAGCTAACGTTTCTTTTATCCATGTATATGTAGATAAGATAGTTGATAGGAAAATCGAAGAAGCAATGAGCAAGTGGCAGGCATCTCTGACTGCCACTCAGCAGACAGTACATATGGCGTCCTGCTCTACTCCTACTGTAGAGGTTGGGAGTAATCCTGTAGACCCAACACCTAGCACATCTGCTGTAAGTATTTTTATGACATAGTAACTAGTCTTTTCAAGATGATATGTTTTCAAGATGATATGTATATATGTATATAACATTCTTCACACAAAAATTGGTAGGGGTTGAAGACATGCCGTCTAAAAAGTAAAGAATTTGTCATTGCAGAGGCGTCGGGTTACCCATCCCTACCAGGGGAAATGTTTCATGGGTCTCCATTACCAGCTGGTTGGGTTCGTGTGAGCCTGATACATATATTCCCCAATTGGATGGATCTTCCATTGCCATATGCCCACCCAGATTGTGAAACGCTTGGTGAGGCAGAAGGCGAAGTGATATTGTGGCTAAAAGCGGATGTCCTCTATACTGAAACTGTATGGTAAATTTACATTACGTTAAATTATTAGTGTGTGTATATATGATGTCAATTGATATGAAATTATATATATATATACAGGTTAAAAAGAAGACACCCAGAGCATCTAGGCCTCCACCTTCACCTCCTACATTACCAAGTTGGGTTCCACAAGACCTACCTGTCCCGTTAGGTCCTAATTGTAGGGGTATGACAATATGGTTAGGCGAACATGATATAAATTCCCCTATAACTGTTTCTATAGATGTGGATGTTGTAGGTCAATCATACGAAAGCAAACTATTTATACAAGATATTTTGGAGTTATTTCGATATGATTGGCTGAATACATCAGTGATAGAGCTATGGATAAGGTGAGATCTTCTTTATACATCCATATACCTTGTGTAGGATCTGGTGATCTGGTTTCTTATTTATTAATGCATACGTAATACATGTTTTGTAGCTACTTAGACAAGATATGTGCAGATTTTTCATTCGAACATGTAGGATTTTTGATTCCATCTTTGATTAGTCTAGTAGCTAAAGACCCTCCGTCAGTTCAACAATACTACTGTGATGCTTTTACAAATTTTTCTCAAAATAAGAAGATGTTGATAATAGCTCCATTCAATGTGGAGTAAGTTTACTTTGCTTATAATTTGGACTTAAGAAAATTACATTTTTATTGTGGATTTTAAGTTATTAATTTTTAACTTTTTTTACCTCTAGTGGTATACATTGGGAGTTACTAGTTATTGTCCCCGAGACGTTCACGGTCTATTATCTAGATCCTAAGGGGACTAAATTGAGTTCAAAATATGGACATAAAATGAAAATGGCATTATTCCAGTGAGAAATATTTCATTTTCATATCTGTTAACATATGTTATTACATTACTATTTAATTATGCAATGTACTGTGTTACATTAACATGTAAGGGTTTAGATGAGTTCAAAAAGGTTGGAGGAAAGGTCCCCAGGAAAAAGAACCAGCCAATAATTTGGAAGAACGTGGAAGTAAGTTCCCGACTGCAATGTATATATTATTTATGTGAAAAATGCTTAATTAGTTGTATTTTTTAATATTTTGTATGTTTCAATTTATAGTGTGCTACACAAGACAACGGATGGACATGTGCATACTATGTGATGCGATTTATGCACATGATTATCAAATATGCCACAGTGGACATCGATACCATTCCTGAGGTATTATATATAGTCTCATTAGATAATATGAAATATATCAATCTTATTTATATATTATTAATTATATATATACATCATTCTCTTTGTAGGTGTTTAAAATTGACGACACTATAGGAAAGGCCTTACTAGATGTACATGCTCCCTATACGATTGAAGAATTAAATGATGTAAGAGAAGAATGGGCAACACCCATACAAGTAGTGGGGTTTTTAACATATAATTGGGATATTGATAGCGAATAATGACTAAAGAATGATATTTTGTAAATGAATTTCTGAATTATAATATGTGTGAATGTTCTACATGTCTGAATGTTTCTACATGTGTCTGAATGTTTATACATGTGTGAATGTGAAAATGAATGAAACGGTTGGCTGCTATATGAATGTTTCTACATGTGTGAATGTGAAAATGAATGGAACTGCAAATTGCTACATGAATGTTTCTACATGTGTGAAAATCGAATGGAACTACATGTTGCTAAATGTGTGAAAATTAATGTTGTTAATTTTGCAGGTTTGTGGCCTGTTGTTGGCTGATATCAATGGATGTCATAAAACCTGCAATTCATAATTGAACTGCAAGTTTCTCATCCTGCAACCAGCCACAACAGGCCTGCAGACTGATAAGAAAAAAAAAACATGAAATAGGCATCGATTATTTGTTTAAAACCGATGACAAATGATTACAACGTCAGATAAATAATTATAACCGACGCCTAATGCATGTGATGTGGCATCGATTATCAATAATAAACCAACACTTATGGTTATGGCATTTGTTTCCCTACTAGTAACCGACGTCGATTTCCCTAATGAGGCCAGGCACCACGACCGTGCTGGCCAGCATGGTCGTGGCAGTGGGACAGACACCACAGTCGTGCTGGCCAGCACGGCCGTGGCAGCGGGCCAGACAACACGGCTGTGCTGGCCAACACAACTGTGGCAGCGGGTGAGATGGCATCAATTATCACTAATAAACCGACGCTGATAGTGCCCCAGATGGCACCCTTTCTGTGGCATGAAGGTTTATGGCGTCAGTTTCAAAACTATTAACCGATGCCTATACCCCCATGCTGGCACGTTTTCGGTGGCGCGCGAAGGGTTGTGGCGTTAGTTTGGAAACTGACGCCTAACGGTTGGCCTTTTAGCGGTGCCCACATAGGTGTCACATTAAAACTGACGCTAAAGGCCTTAAATAACTAACACTAAAGGCCGGTTATGTACTAGTGTCTTCCTCAACCGCACAATCTCTACCACATCGTGCATGACCACCTAAAAGATGTGGAAAACCCACAGGGTGAGACCAACATCCCAACGAGAGATATAACTCTCCTCCAAAAACTATTTTTAACACATATATATTTAAATGGGAAAGTAGCATTATTAATAGGATGAGCATATTTAGTTAAATGAAAAATTAAAGCTGATAGCATAGATTAGGCAAATTGAGTAGCTACAACTGATTAGTAGAACATCATATACTTTTAGAAGGAATATGAAGAACATGTATAGTCTTTATCAACTAAATAGTGTAAGAAACAAGGCAAGGGTAACAACTGATGTGAGCCGTGTTTAGCCCTAAGCAGATATACTATACGATTGTATTATGTCTTTTATGCCCCATGGAGATGAGGTATACCACTCATACTCCAACTGACCACTGCGAAGTCAAAAGTAGTGCCATAAAAGATTTAGGAGAGTCAGACTCCTATGATCTTCTATGCCCTCAGTGAGTACAAGTCTGCCACAGTGATATATAGAGTCCAATTGACAACCTAGTTCGTCGTGGTATATAGGTCAAAGAACTAGTAAACAAGGTATACAAACCTAATCATTTTAGGTACAACCACAGTTGTCCTCCTGTCGAGGTATGACCACAACCATCCTTAAATCATCTCATATATACTGAATCATATCATGTAAGATATGACCTCAACCATTCTCCTGCCATGGTATGACCATAGACATCCTTGTGAACATGTGTATACTCAACAATATATGACTTCGAGCTTCCATTAGAGGAATAATCATTTCACCATCCAACAACTCCTAACCCAAGAATGGATCTATGGCACGAGGCATCTACATGATTAGGGTTTCACTTGATTAATTATTTCCAATTGGGTATATTTAAATGCATCAATCAAGTTACAATGTATAAACTCTAAACAAATTCTACAAGGATAAGGGTAGATTGCCATGTCAAAAGATGTAAAACGCATTAAGCATAAAGTTGATCACATCACCACATGATATTATCTCACTTCCATACACAAGGCTATCACCATTATCACATAAATATGGGATAACAAATCCCTCATCACATCACTATGGGATAGGACCTCAAATTAGGCACTAAGCCTTTGCCAAGGTCATAAGACATAGTCACATCGTCATTATCCTACAATGAATCATCAAGGCTCATAATCATCACTCTATGCTATATAAGAGATACCATAGCAATCACAAGATATGATCTTTATTCAACTTGAAACATTAGGGTTACACAAATAGGAGAGAGAAAATACTTCAAAACAAGTAAGCAATAATCACCATGTACTCAAAATTAGGGTTAGGTTTTCTCATGGTTAACCAATTAGGAATTCCATAACAAAATTTAGCATTCAACCATAAAGTACACCAACTCCCACATTCTTGGAAGCCATAAGACCACACGTTGTCATCATCAACCAAGCATGAAAACTGCAACGTGTAGCGACCATGTAAGGTGTAACACATCTAGCGACCGCTAGCATTGGCTGCCTTAGCGACTACTAGGTTAACCAATCATAGTGACCATTACAACTCAACAACATAGAGATTGACACAACCCATCAAACATAGCAACGACAACACACCATCACTTGTAGTAACCATCACCACGCACCAACCATAGCGACCAATCCACATGTAGAGACCACCACTAGGTCAAGGCCTAGTGATCATAAAACATGCTAAATATAGTAACCTCGTGACCCATCAAAATGTAGCGACCATCTCATGCGTCAAAGCATAGCAACCAACAAGATAGAGCAACTCATCTCGACCAACATGGATCAACACAACGATCATGCAAACAAGGAAGCACCACGACCATGCAAAGTCAAGATAAAGTAGAGACCACTAGGAAACATGGTGCCACAAAGAGCTAGGATTAGGGTTATAGAAAACCCAAGATCACCACCATCATGATCCTAACAACTATATGGAATAAGAGAAACATGGCAACTCAACCAGATGTAAAATGCCAAGAATATAAAATGTCACCAAGGTGGAAACCTCATGAAGACAATGATCATCAGAACCCTAAAACGATCATGACAAGGATCAACATAGAAACCAAGATAAGAGAAAGAAAACCAAGCATCGAATGCATGCAATAAGAGTCAAAACCCCCATATCCCATATGATAACCGATGACCATAAACATGGGGATAAAACCAACGATCAAGTTGTTGCATGCAAGAACCACCATCTCCATCATCCATAAGATATCAGGTACAAGAATTAGGGTTTAGAAAAAGAGATAATCTATGCAAGATTAACATGGAATCATAACCATAAATCAAGATATCATCACTAAGCAACTTATAATTATGTTTTAGAGATGGATAAACTTACATGTAAGATTATGTGCAATAATAGAAGAGGAGAGAGTTATATAACCTATCTTGGGGTGAAGATCAACTCCCAAGCCGCGAAGCTCCAAGAGATATAAGAAAACCATAGCTTGGATCAACTCCACGGCCAAGAAAGATCACCTCAAGAGAAGAAGAACAAACCCAGGTCAAAGGAAGGTCAAAGAGAAGAGGGTACAAACCCTAGTACAAAAATAAAGGGGAAAGAGAAGATCTTCATCTTACTCAGGTACTACCATGGGAGAACCATGGATTTGACCTCTATTGAAGAAAAGTTCCTCAAGAAAGCCACCATGGAGAACCATAGTCTGGATGAGAGAAGAAAGAGAGGACATGGTTTTAATAAAAATGAGATCAATATGGTTTCAAGAAAAATGAGATCAAGTTGTGCTGTTTATATGGCATCAAAAAGGTTATTGACACCCCCATGCACCAAGAAAGATACAAGGTAAGATATTCCATAATGGTAACCAAAATGAGAGAGGAAGAGATTGCACTTGCGTATAATTTATCAATTGAATGTAGGATGGGTAATAAATTGTTTCTGTACCATCCTTTAAAAAGTGAAATAGGCATGGGGGTTATTGTATTACTAATAACAATAGATTAAAATCCTAGACTAGGGTAACAACTGACTTCTCATTCTAAAAATACGGTTGTAAGATTTATAGAAATTATCAATCCAATATGACTAATTCTAACCACCCAACACCTTTTTAGGATTAAATTCTATTTGGGCAAACAAAACTTCACTTTTCACCATTTTTGAGATGTATATAGGAAAAAAATAGTGGATGGGTTGTGGCAACTAAAATATGTGAGATAATTAGAAATTGTGGAGGTGACAAACACAACAGAAACAACAAAAGATCTCCACATTTCCGACAAGTCAATCTTGTCAACCACAATGTATTCAAGAAGAGGGTGCATGAGATATACCTTGTCATGGAGCAATTATAGTGATGCCCTCTCACAGTGGTGTGCATCTCTCCTCGTGTGCATGGATGGTACTCAAAGACATCCTATGAATAGAATCACATGACACCTAAGTCTCTACGTAGTCTGTGTAGATAGACTTGAACTCCTCGTTGTGCTGCTTGAGACGGTGGGGGAAGGGACGACCTTTTGTTAGCAACATACCAGTGTTGCATTCTCCTTCTCTTTCTCTCTCTCTCTTGTGGGTTATGATGGCTAGGTTTCACGTACAAGAGCGTTTGTTGTGATCCGAACATCATCCCCATTAAATAGGAGAGGTAAGGAAGCAGGGTTTCCAATACCCTAAGAAAAAAGGCATAGCTGTGTTTAAAGAGGCACACTCGTGAACATACAAGCATACACTTAGAATATTCTGGAAACATGCTATGAATTATCAATTAATTACATTAATCCATTGACTAATTTACAATCACCCAACTGGAAGCTCTAATGGATCACTTGAGGTTAGTCAATCGACTTATCATATAAGTTAATATTTGAATCCAATCGATTTTCTTAAACCTTTTAGACAATTGTCATGTGTTTTATTCAAGTATTGTTCTAGTTACTAACATTAACATTTTATTAATCAATATAACTTGGAACATTTCTAATCATGTCCATAATTATACTCCAATTCTAGTGCATCCTATGTGTGTGACCCTATACACTCCACATTACACTAGTAGTGATGCCCATAATCAAATTACGACTTCATAAGCAATGATTGGTACCTAGAAAGACTCCATTGCCACCCAAGTATTTGAAGAAGTTGGAGTACAAATTTAACCTAACATAATGGAAAGTGTTATAATGATTGTATAATCCCTTTGTCTCTGATATCCATCATGAATCTAAGGTATGGATATGCCATCCTCTTAATGTTCAATCTTTTGGTTTTTGATCTAGTGCAGACTATTTGAGATACCTGCGAGCTCGATATCATATATTAACTAATATGAGCATGGGCATGAATCTCATAGTCTTCCTCATCAAGTGTCTAGTACGTCACTCTAATGGGAGGGACAAATTCCACTCTACATCACCCATAGGGATCCCCATGTATCATAGTGTACCCAACCACTATCTGTATGGTAACCCTTATTCAAGATTGCATTGAGTACCGTTGAAGAACACCGAACAACATGTGATCACTATAGTGACTTTAGGTCTAAGGAGAACAATTACCACTGTCACATTTGAGGTATGACTCTGACTGCAATTATTAGCTTCCACATATCACACTCAAAGTGGGTATGTCTAGTGGACCTGTTCATAACAAGTACCTATGTGTTTGATTTGATACCCAATATCATGACTAATGAGGCATAGTCATCAATCAACACACATACTAGTCTTAATGTATTATTATTTTCCTATTTTTCACAATAATATCTGACTAGGGACTCATGCAAGGATAAATACTCTTAGCATACACGTGATCTCATATTCATGTCCTCAACTTGAAATCACATGTCATTGAGTCATACATTCTTAGGACATTATTATATTTATTCAATATCTCATATTAAAACAAACATAAATGTGACATTACAATCATCATATGATTGTCTCTCGGGGCATACAACCAACAATATCCACTTGTACGAGAGCCAATCACTCATGAATCTCATTCTAAGTGATCTAACATGACCACCATGTTTTTGCTCTGAAAGTGCTTTTGTCAGAGGGACAACAACATTGCTTTCAGTTGGTACTCTATAAATCTTGACATCTCCTCACTACACGATCTCTCATATAAGATGGTAATGTCGTACTATCTACTTGGAATAGTGATGCAACACATGTTCCTTAATTAATGCTATAGATACATTGTTGTCACACTATATCTCTTCTATATTATTAATAGATGGAACCACTCCTAGTTTACTAATGAACTTCTTGATCCATACAACTTCTTTTTCTACGTTGAAGGAAACAGTGTACTCGACCTCTTTTGTAGAATCAACCACTGTTTCTTTCTTGGAACTTTTCTAGCTTATAACTCTACCATTGAGGAAGAACACAAAACATGATTGCAGTAATCGTCCTTTGCCAGTTTGGAAGCTTGCGTTAGTGTAACCTCTTACAACTAAATCTTCCTCACCACTGTCAACAAGGAACTAATCCTTAGTTCTTCTCAAGTACATTAGAATGTTCTTTATGGAAGTCCAATGACCTTCACCAGAATCTGACTGCTACCTACTCCTCATGTTCAAAGCATATAAGACATCAAGACGTGGAAAAAAATTGCATACGTGATAGAACCAATTGTTGATGCATACAAAATCTTACTCACGTGTTCCCTCTCTTCAGAAGACTTGGGAAATTGGGTCTTTAATAAGACTTATTCCACGCGGCATGGGTAAGTTTCCTCTCTTAGACTCTTGCATGATGAACCTTTTCAACAATTTATCAATGCATGTACTTTGACTTAGACCAAGAATCCTTTTAGATCTATCTCTATTGATTTTAATTGCTAAAATGTAGGATTCTTCTCCTAACTTCTTCATAGAGAATGTGTTTCCCAACCATGTTTTACCAATTTTAGAGCAGGGATGCCATTCCCTATCAAAAGTATGGCGTCCACATACAATATGAGGAATATAATTATGCTTCTGTAAACATAGAGTTCATCTTCATTTTAAATAAAGCTAAATTATTTGAGTGTCTGACCAAAATATAGATTCTAGATCTGAGATGCTTGCTACAATCCATATGCTGATCATTATATTTTACACACCTGTCTAGCTTCATTTGAAGTGATAAAACCTCTGAGTTGTGTCATGTACACATCCTTAAGATTTTAACACCCATTTGCCAAATTTCATAGTTATGATAAGCTGCAATGACAAGCATGATCATGATGGATTTAATCACGACAACTCGTGAAAAAGCTACATCATAGTCAACACCTTGAAATTGCTTGAAACCTTTTGCAACCAATCACCCTTTATAGGTTTGTACATTACCATCCATGTCATTCATGTTTTTAAATACACATTTGCAACCTATGGGTTTTACCCTTTAGGTGGATCCACCAAGGTCCATACCTTGCTGGCATACATGGAGTCCATCTTAGATCTCATGGATTATAATCATTTATCAAAATCTAGTCCTTCAATGGCCTCAATATAGGTTATTGGCTCATCATTATTTATGACCAAGATATCACCTTGTTGATTCACAAGAAAACCAAACCTCTATGGCTCAAGGCATGTCCAATTAAACATTCAAGGTTATTATGTAACATGAGGAGCTTGAGTTTCTAAAACTGCTTTTAGTTCTTCTTGTTCCTTGTCTAAATCCATAGGTTTGATGTTTTCTTGTTGGACTCAAAATTCTTTGAGTTTATATTTTCCTCCCAATGGTTCCTTTGGAAATGAATTCCTTTACAAGGAATAAAACAATTTGGCAACACATAACTTGTTGTCAGATAGAATGCAGAAATAGTATCCCTTGGTTTCCTTAGGATATCCAACAAAATAACATTTATCTGATTTGGGTCCAAGCTTTTCATAAAACTATTTCCTGAAATAAGCTTCATATCCCCAAATCTTCGTAAAAGACACATTGGGACATTGCTCGGTCCATATCACATATAATGTCTTTTGATCTGATTTTTAAGTTATGTGATTAAGTGTAAATACTCCGGTTTCTAAATCATATCCCCAGAAGGAAGACGAAAGATCAATAGACTCATCATTGATCGTACCATGTCAAACATGGTGCGATTTCTTCTTTCTGACACACCATTATATTGTGGTGTTCCAGGTGGAGTCCATTGTAATGCAATACCACAATCTCTCAAAAGGACCTCAAACTCTTAGGTTAAGTATTCCCCACCTCTAACTCATCAAAGTGCTTTATGCTCTTACCAAGTTTATTTTGTACTTCATTCATGAAGTATTTATAACCACCTTTGACATTTGTGCTAATAGGCCTACATCATTATGTATGATTTCTAATAAGTCACTTTCCCTTTTACTTTTACCAGTAAAAAGCACTTTTTTCATCCTATCAGATAAACAAGATTCACATCAATTGATTCAAAATCAAATGAGTCTAGATATCTATCTTCATGTAGTCGGTAAATGCACTTCTTATCTATGTGACCTAAATGACAATGTCATAGATAAGTTTTATTTGAGTCATCAAGTTTAATCTTCTTTGTATTTATGTTATAGACACTTGTCTCAAGATCTAATAAGAAAAGACCACAAGAAATAGGGGACACTTCCATAAAATATCTCATATTTATAAATAGAAGATTGACCATTCTTAATATAAAATTAAAACCAATTCTTGTCCAAAGAAAAACAAATAATGTTCTTATTTATAGCAGGAATGAAATAGAAGTCCCTAACTCTATTACAAGCCCACTTGGCATATATAAATAGTATGTTCCTATAGTAGTGACAACAACTCTTTTTCCATTTGCAATGTATAGCTACACTTATCCCTTCTTCAAGGGTCTACTTCTTTTCATATCCTTCATATTTGAACATATGTGAGATCCATATCTGGTATTTACACTCATGAGTGAGAAAGCAATTCCCAGTATAAGGACCCTAAACTTGCTTAATAAGTTGAATGAGATTAATTACCATAATTTAATGATTATAACCCTAAGATAACCTTTTTATATGTTTTGAAATCTTAATAAAAGCTTAAGTTTCAAATTTGGTCAAATTTGGACACTGTTTGAGCAAGTTATGCAATTTTCTATACATTTTGGTCTTTTCTGCAATTTACCCAATTGAGAGGTTTTCTTTGCAATTTGTCACATACATTATGTTACTTAGATGTTATATTATCATTCTTGAGATTTTTGATCCATGGGACTCCTATTTGAGCCATGGTTTGAAGGTGTTTTTATCAAGGGTATTTTAGGGTTTACCCCTTCATGGATGAGCTACCTTTAGTAGCTACCAACTAATGAATTATGTGATTGACTGGGAAATTCGACAAAGGAAATATAAGCAGGTCAATATGGACGGTGGGGGAGCTTCTTATGTGTGTGCTTGTATATTGTTAATAATTTAAGGCCATAGACACATGGGGAAGCTACTTTTACACCTCATGCTTGCTTCTATCCTTATCCATGGGCTATATTTACCTCTTCTTTGCCCAAATTCGAAACTATGCTTTCTTTCTCTTTCCAATAACCTGGAGCAAAGAATCCACTCTATTTTTCTATGGAACCAACTGCTCTAAGGTAGAAGACAACCTCTTTTTGGAGAATAAGGTCTCCTAGAGCTCCATCTAGCCCTACCTAGGGTTTCCAAGGTCATCTTTTAGGGATTTTGACCAAGCCAAGTTGTTTTCTTCCTTCCTTCTTCGTTTTTCTTGCTCTTCTCCTCCCTTAGACCTTCGTCCAGGTTGGAACCCTACTGTTCCATGGTGAAAGTGGCTCCAGAACTCAAAAATCTATCCTTCTTGTTTCTTTTTCTAGGGTTTTGCTTTCTTGTGGAGAGAAGTGTTTTTTTGGCCAAGTTCAGATCTGAATCCAAGGTTTTCTTTCCCTATTGCTCAAGATTCTTTCTGTTTAGGATCTGACCTACTCTATAGAGGCGAGTTATATAACATTCTTCACTTATATTGCTGACTAGAAGCTTGTTAGTTCATGTTTATGCTTTAATGTGTTGAATTAAGCATAGAAAAACCATGCTTGTTTAGAATTACGAATTTTTGTGGTGTTCCCTATTTTTTTCTAGTTCTATATGAACTTGTAAACATGTCTACGACCTTTCTAAGGTGTAACATGATCTGGTATAGGTTGATAGAAACAACCTATGGTGCTAAGCAAAAAACAATTGATAGCTCAAATTAGGGTTGTCAAGCTATTTCCTTCCCTATCACACAACCGATGGTCATACCATTAAACAACCAATGGTTTTGCTATATTGGCAACTGATGTTCATGATAAAGGGTGTCAAATTTCTGGTGACAACCTATGGTCACCCCCTTAGGTTAGGTTTTGTCTCAATTAGATGTTTAATTATCATTTACGAAGTATTCTAATGATGTTATCAATCGATGATGACATTAGCTTAATATTTGATGGTGTTAACTAAATGTATTACTGATCTAACAACCAATGGTGACCTAATGATCATAATTAATGGTGGATCAGGTCATCACCATGTATGATGAGTTAAGAATGTAATTGTAGATTTGACTAAACCTTGAACCAATGGTTCCTTGGTTCAATTGATCTAATGGTTAGACCTATACTTCAATTGATAACCTTGAACAATGAACCTCATCCAATGAATAATATTGAATGATTTAACATCCAATGGATTAGAATAAATCACATGGTATTATATGTGGATCATAGTGATGATAATTCGATGGTTCAATACCATTAATTTGTAGTCTTACCTTTTCCATCATATAGTTATATTTGATAAATCGCTATAATAAGTGGATGCGTAACTCCCATGTGATCTAGCTTGTTATATCTAACCTTAATGTTTTTATATGATGTTGATTGGTTATAACCAGACCTCTTGAATGATTAATGTGATAATGAATTACACTCCTTGTGTTGAAACCACATTGTAGTATTATTTGAATATCATAGTGCCTTGCCATGTTAATATTTATGGATACATATGTGCTAATGATCTTTTGAGCCTTGTTTAAGGCATGGAATGATGATGATAACCTTACTCTGAATAATGTGATGGTCTTAATGACCTTTGGGCATGTTTGAAGCCATGATTGAGGTGAAATACTCTTCATGTTCCAATAAGGGTTAAAACCCTGGAACTTGTGATAAGATATTGGTATATTGTAAAAGTATGATGGTAAGTGTGGTCCATTAATTTGCAATGAATGATAGCATGTGGTAATGTGATTAAGATTTATATCTCAAAAGTTTTATATCTATTAAAGTTGTGATACATATGCTCTTGTTATAAAAGAATTAGGATTTGAATGTCCATTTGTATGATTTAGCCTTAATTCACCCAATTGGCATAACTAATTAAGTGAAACTTTAATCATGTAGTGCCTTATGCCATAAATCTATCTAAGTGTTAGAAATTGCTAGATAGTGAAATGAGTATTCCTAAGGGATACTCATAGCACATACTGATGAGTATGTGGGGTGCTTGTCATCCTAAATTCAAGTGTTAGGGAGGATGACGGTGGTCATACCTAGCCCTCAGTTTGAGAATAGTTGCTATCGTGTCTCGATGATTATATATATATATATATATATATATATATATATATATATATGATGAGATTGGAGGACAACTATGGTTGTACATCAGATGGCAGGGTATGCGTACCCACCTCCTTTCACTAGTGCCGTGACCTGTACCAAGGACAGACTAGGCTGTTAGCAGCTTGACCTTATGTGTCGCTGTGGCGGACCCGTACTGACCGGGGGCGGAGAAGATCTTAGGAGTCCGACTCTTCCTAGATCTTATATGGAATTGATTTTGACTTAGTAGTGGTCAGTTGGGACTTGAGTGGTATTTCTCAAATCCCTCAGGGCAATGTAATAAAAGAAGTGATATAAGCCGTCTAGTATACTGACTATGGTTAAATACGTCTCACATTATTTGATTAGTCTTTATTCTATTCAATGTTTACACGATGATTTTATATGACCTTTGAGTAATTATACTTCTTGTCAAGTTAAGTTGCTTAATGGCTTAGTATGCTTGACCTATTCAATTTGTTTAAATTGCTTATTCATTACTATATCTGCTCTGTTCATTTACTGTCAATCAATATGTTATAATCAATATATGTTGGAGAGAGTTATATCTCTCGTTGGGACTGGGTCTCACCCGTGGGTCACCACATTTTTTTAGGTGGCCGTAGGCAACGAGGTCGAGGTCAAGGTCGTGCTGTAGAAGAGAACCAACCTGGTGATCAATAGATTCAGAAGGTTGGTTAGTTGTAGATGTTAGTAGTAGAGTCCTAGTGTCATCCTTGTACTCCCAGGTCTGGGTATGAGATGTGTTTCTAGATGATATACTCGTATCGACATGAGATTTTTATAGTATGTCAATGTTTGTAAATATATGACATGTACATGTGAAATATCTTTTGTATGCAGGATGTGACTGAGGTCTTTGGACCCATATGTAAATACTTGTTACAATATATGAGAATGGAATGATGGACCTTTTGTAAATGTTCTAGAGTTTATTTACATTGTTGGAATCAGCTTTAATTATTCCACATTTTTGACTATGTGATAAATTAGTAGTTGATCGTGTTTTGTGTTTTGAGTAATATCGTTAAGCGTGATGAGGTGTCACACCCAGAGTACTAAACTAGTCATGGAAGTTATTCTGATTAAGTTTTCCTTCTCAAGTACCAATCATAGTGAAAAGTGGTTGCTCTTGTTTGCCATTTGATCTAAAAAGAAATATTTACATGAGTCAATATATTGATTTGAAAAAGCTTTATCGATATTCATTTTGTCTTTAATTAAAATATCACTCCCACTATATTATTTCAAATTAACAACCCTCACTATTAATTTAGAAGATTGCAACAAACAATCTTCTAGTGAGTCAAGATCCGTATTTCATCAACTCATGAGTCAACTTTGGCTGATTACCCATAGTTTAATTATTTAAGTAGGCAACACTTTCCAATTACATCTACTCTTAAGATGGATGCACAACACTTTGTCATATCCCTTATATATGCTTCTAGGTGCTTGATCCTATTACGATCACCTAGTTAAGCCCAACCAAAAGCCCAATACAATATAATATGCACCATACTTTGTCATGCCCACATATATATTCTCACACTTCCCCAAGATAGACAACATGCCACATTTATGTGTGCCCACACATAATTGATCAAGGTTTCCATGTATGTTGTGCATTGGAAAGAATCTAATACTTAATATTTTATTTGAGGTAAACACCACATACTTATAATATTTATCATATACACATTATATCCACAATCAAAATTCAAATACATACAATCTACAATGATACAAGCATAGTTATGGCGATACTAATGTATTGTTTTGGAGCCATAAAGTATTACTATCCACTTAAGGTCCTTTGCATCTCATGAAATGTCGACATGCAGGCTTCCATATGAACCTACATCTACTCAACATCATAGTGAACGACTCCATGGACACTCCTTGGAGTTGGATCTTCAACTTGTTTCTCCATGCCAAGTCCTATAAAGCTAAATCTATTCCTATCTAATATTATATGATATTGAAAGAAGGAGAACCTCAAGTTACATTTGAGGGGAGTTTAGAGGGAATATAATTAATTACATTTTGAAAGAAAGATGAGGCTCAACGTGCAAGACAAATACTTATACAAAAGATCCATGCATAAACATTCACATCCATTCACAACATGTACAAAGGATCACAGTCCATAACCATACTTACATCCACCACAAAAAAACATATCTCGAAGGAAATGTGTATGATTTTATAGGTGTATATATATTATAAATTTCAACCTTTTTAATGTAGGACATTCCCAATTAACTATATTTTTACTCCTATACAAACAAGGGCCCCTGCACACGGGTGGGGGTCGACGAGAGGCTGCTCCTTGTGGGGTCTCAGGGGCAACAAATCTATTAGGTCTACAAAAGTTCACTTTTGTGCACTAGGAAAGATTGCATTTTTACACAGTCAACCCCGTACATCAAGTTAAAAAACTAGTTTGCGATGTATGTGGAAATTAATCAGATAAGCACATTAATAGTTTTAGAGTTCACATTGATATACAACCACGAAAAATGGTATATACAAGTTTTACCACATCAAATTAATCTAAATACATTATCAATTAACGTGGCTCTGATACCATTATTTGAAATTGTGAAGGTGGCAAACAAAGTGGAAACAAAAAAGAATCTTCATGTTTCCTACAAAAAGATCTTATCAATAATGACGTATTAAAAAAGAGGCCGTGTAAGGTATACCTTGTCGCAGAGAAAGTCCAGTGAGGTCCTTTCATGATGGTGTGCATTGCTCCTTGCACACACAGACGGTCCTTGAAGACATTCTTTCGAAGTAGTTGCACGATGCCTGTGTCTCTACATAGTCCACACAGATGAATCAGAACTCCTCATCGTGTTACTTGAGCTAACTGGGAAGGAGCAACCTTTTATTATCAGTGTACTAGCATTGCACTCTCCTTCTCTCTCTCTCGGGTTAGGACGGCTATGATTCTTATACATGAGTGCGTGTTGTGACCCAACCATCATGCCCCTTTAAATATGAGAGGCAAGGAATCAAGCTTTCCAAATTCCTAGGAAACAAAAAGGCACGAGTGCGTTAAAAGTGGCCTTCTTGTGGTCAACCAAAAATGCACTTAGAATATTCTAAAATCATGCAATTAATTAATTAATTAATCACATTAATTATTGAATGATTTTCAGTCATCCATGTAGAAACTCCAACCGATCATTCGGAGTTAGTTGATCGACTTATCATATAAGTCAATATTTAAATCCAATCAATTGACTTAAGCCTTTTAGCCAGTTGTCTTGGTTTTTATTTCAACATTACTCAAGTGGATTGCCTAAACTTTTTGGTAATCAATACAACTTGGAACATTCTTAATTATGTTCACAATTATACTCCTATTTCACTGCATCTTATGTGTGTGACGCTATAGACTCCACATTACGTTGGTAGTGATGTCCATAATTAAATAATGACTTCACAATCGACAATTGGTACATAGCAACACTTCATTACCACCCAAGTAATGGAGAAGTTGGAGAACAATTTTAACCTAACATAATGACTAGTGTTAAAGTGATTGTTTAATCCCTTTACATCTAATTTCCAAATTGAATCTAAGTCATGAAAACATCATCCTCTTAATGCTCAATCTTTGTTTATTGATCTAGAATAGACTATTTGAGGTACACGTGAGCTAAATATCATATATTGACTCACATGAGCACAACCATACATTTCATAGTCTCACTCATTAAGTGGCCAAGCTATGACTCCAATATGAGGGACAAATTCCATCTGCATCACTCATAGTGATCCTAGTGTGTCACAATGTACCCAAACACTATTTTATGGTAACCCTTATTCAAGATCACGTTGAGTAGTATTGAAGCACACTTAACAAAATGTGATCAATATAATGACTTCAAGTCTAAGGATCACAATCACCACCGTCACATTTGAGGTATGGTTCTAATTGTCAATATTGACTTCCATGTATCACACTCAAAGTGAGTCTAACCAGTACCTATGTGTTTGATTTGATATCTAATACTACAACTAGTGAGACATAGTCATCAATCAATACACATACTGGTCTTAATGTATTATTGTTGTCCTAGTTTCTAAAATCAAATCTGACCAGGAACTCAGACAAGAATGAATACTCTTAAAATACACAAGGTCTCATATTCATGTCCTCAACCTGAAATCACATGTCATTGAGTCATAAATTCTTAGGACATTAATATATTTATTCATTACTCATGTATTGAAAGAAAAAATGATTCTGAATTGCCTTTATTGATAATCAAATCAACTACAAAATGTGCCATGACAATCATCATATGATTGGATCTTAGAGCATACAACCAACAAAAAGTGACTATAAAACCATGAACGAAGAATGATAGCAAAAAAAGGGATGTATACACCCTTCACTACCCTATCCCTTCCACTTTCTCGATTTTAGAAATGGAATCTTCTTCACCTATCATTTTCTCCCAACCCTAGGACCTTTATTCCTCCTCCCTTGCGTCTCCCTTTTGTTCTTCATGGTTACCCTCCTTTGCTGTGGCACTCTTGCTAGTAGTCATAGTTGTAGTGGATACATGAAGGGAGCTAACACGTAGGTAATGGTTAGAAGAAACAAATGTAGGTGGTACCTAGGGGTGGAAGCAATAGTTGGTTGGGAGGGAAATAATGAGAGAAAAAGATAAAAAATGATAATTGGAGTGAGGATCATAGAGAGGGAGTGAGGGTCTAGAGGAGAAAGGGAAGAAGGAGCATGCAATGCTAGGATAAGCTGCAAACACACAATTATGACCCACACCTTCTTACACTACTTCCAACTACTCATTCTTCTCCGTAATGCCTACATCGATCCCTTTCTCCACCTTCCCACACGGCCTTACATGCCCCATGTTCTTGTTGGAAGTACAATTGCTATTTCTGACGACACGGAAGATACAAAGGGTGATATATGACAAATGCAATGGTGAAAACGAGGAGATTGGATGAGGGGATGAGGTGTGGACGATGTGAATGAAGTTTGTGGAAGAGGGATACGAATCCGCCACTAGTTGATTGGGGAGGACGGGGGTATACTAGTGGAGGGCTTGCTGGCAATTTGTTTATTGAAAAAGAACTTCAATGTAAATTCTTTATTTGAATTATGATGGTATTTGTAATAGTGAAAATAAGGCATTTTTGGGAGCCGATTATTGGAATATCTAATCAGCCCGGTGTAGTGTTCCAATTGTTTTTGCTACGACGTCCAACATGTACTTAATGGCGTTGTGCACGGCAAGGGTACAAGGTCCCACGTACCGTGATTTCACACCGCCAGTATTGCGAAGAGCAGAACGATACAGCCCCCCTGTTCCTACGGGTTTCACTCTTGAAAATCCTTTAACCGAGTCATCATCCCGAGCCCTCCTGCGCAGTAGACCTCTTCTGCCTGTTTTGAATCCTTACCAAAAGTTCCTTACGGGTGTATTCTCCTTTTCGGGTGAAAACTCATCGATTCTCTCTAAAATTTGGTCCCTGTTGACGGTCCCATAATTCACTCTCTTCGCCTCTTCAATTAGGGTTTTTGAGGTGAATTTGGATCAGCATGAAGCAATGGATCAATTGGAATCTTGATTTCGTACCACCTCTGTCTGAGGCTTTTCAGTTTGGTTGACCTTCTCTGCTCTGTTCTACCTGTCAGTTCTTTGGCGCGAAAGCTTTCGGTTACTACTGATTCACGTCTTCACCCAATTGCCCATGGCGTATCGCCACCAGATTCCAGGCTCATTTTCGGGCTCAGGGACCTCTGGATTCTACTTCCAGAATTCACCTTTTGGTGACACTACCTTCACCAAGGTTTTTGTAGGCGGGCTGGCATGGGAAACGCACAGCGAAACCCTACACCAGTACTTTGAACAGTTTGGTGATATTCTGGAGGCTGTGGTCATCACAGATAAACATACAAGCAGGTCGAAGGGCTATGGATTTGTGAGTGTTCCTTGTGTTGCGATTTGCTTTGCTGTCGTTCAGTCTTCTTGTAATTTAGGTGATTGAGGTGTCCTTCCTTTTGGCAACTCTTCACTTGGAGGATGTAGGTCACTTTCCGTGATCCAGATGCAGCCAGGAGAGCTTGCGCTGACCCCAATCCTGTAATTGATGGTAGGCGAGCAAACTGCAACTTGGCATCCTTCCGACGATCTTGGCCCGCAGTTCCTATCTGTAAGTCCTTATAACCGAAAAAATAGATAGCTTGAATGCTAAGATGTTCTGGTAATTTTAATTCTAGAATCACACCAAAGGTATTTTGTTTATTTTCCAGTTTGTTTAAAGCTCTCTGATTGGGCTTTTAGCCATATTGGAGGAACTTTCAGAAAATGCATTTGCAAATCTCTTATAGTAGCATGACTCATCAAGCACCATGCCTTGCATCCACTAAGCTATTCAGATTCCAATGGTTTTATGATTTTCGAATGTGAGTAATAAGAAAACTGTTGGCGGCTCATCTAGAAAATAGGAACAAGGGCTCACTCCTCTTGAATCAGACAATCCATTCCCCTCTAAACTGATAGGAAATTCAATTTAAGGTATTTTACACCTGTTGCAGGATATCAATCCATCGTTTTTTTAGCAATTTCCTTTCCATAATCTTTTAGCGGCCCAATTACCGTGGTTGTGGTCAGAGGTTTGAGTTAATGGCCAAATCAATTGGCACCATTTCTTGTAACATTCCATCTACTATTTTCTGGTAACAGATATCATCACTTTCCATGCCATTCAGTCACAAAAAATAGTGTGCGTCAATAATAGAGAAAATATGAACTTAAAAAGGTTTATTTACTTCTTTCACAAATTTCTACATGAAACTAGAGCTTTGAATCTTGCTCTAGAGTTCTTCTCACGGTGCTTACACTGCTGACAGGTTGTTGTTGTCATAGGTTTGGCTGCTTTGTAGAAATCTTTACTCAATAAAAAGAAATAATTTTGTCCCCACCTTTCTTTTGATTATAAACACCTTTCTCAAATTGTCCGTGCTGCCTAAAGAAAAAGCAAGAAACAATAGAAGAAAAGAAAAAAAAGGAAGAGATTAGCCCGTGGAGGATAGGTGGCTCTCGCTCTGTAATTCCCGGATGGGTTGGATCTCGTCCTTTGCGTCATCCTCTTTGGTCTTATGAACTCTTTGGCCTCCTTTCTCCTTGATTTCGTCTCGACTAGCAACTTGTGTGGATGAGTGGTGACAAACCCCATGCGGGTTCGGCAAACCATGCCTGGTTTGTATGGTGACTAGATGGGTGAAGGTGGAAACCGATAGAAATGAGTGGAGGATGAAGGTGGTCAATGGAAAATGGATGAAAATCGATGTGAATGGATATAGGGTGAGATATTTAGCCCTCTCGGGCCTTGGAACTCTAAGACGGAGGTCTGGGGTCCAAAAAATGCAGAACCCCTTAGCTTGGTGGCCAAGGAGGGTTATTTATAGTGGTAGGCGATGTAATAGTAAGTGGGGATGAACCTGGCCCAGTTTGGATGAACTGAGACAGAAGGTATAAGCCCGATCTAGTTTGGATGAACCGGGGCCGGTTTCGTGGCATTGGTTTGTTGACTATCGGTTTCCATTAGTCTGCGAAGTTGTCCATTGATGTCATCGGTAGTCACCATCGACTGGGGCCATCGACTGACACCACCAGAAGGTGTCATCATGGTTTGGTCGACGACATGGTTTGATGAACTGGGCTGGGTTCACGAAACTATCCTGCTGTTGTACCGTCGGTTATGAAATGGTAGGTGGTCATGAAGATCGATGAAGTTGTCCATAGTCGAAGCAATCGATGAAGGTCATTGGTTGAGATTTCATCAGTTGATGGTTCATTAGATGGCCTTCATCAGTTGTCTTCTGTCAGCAGAGGTTGCTGGATTACCGGCACAAGTCGGGGTTAGTTTCACTAAACCCTGCCCAGTTTTGTGTCATCAACTTGTTTGGATCAGGTCAATCAAGATGATGGTGGTTTGCTGTGTATAAGGCTGAACCTAGGGGTGAGCAGAATTTGGTTAATAACCGATTAAGTGAACGGTTAATTCCGAATGGTTAATTTTATTGGGTTAGTTTGGTTAATTAGGTTAATTTATTTCGGTTAATCGGTTAAATGGTTAATTTGACAGTTAAAAATATTTTTAGTTTGGTTAACCGAATTAACTGAATAGTCAGAATTTATTCATAAATAATATCCTACACATGCATATATACATATATAGTTGTACTTTTATTTCAAAATACTTCCTCATATATATAGTAATCAAGTTTTTACTAGCCATACAGAATTAAATTTACAACAATACTACTATAATATAACAATTGTCCCAAATTCTATGAGTATTTCAAATAATATTATTACACGAGTGTTATTTGGTTAACCAAATTAAGCGATCGAATTAACCATTAACTGATTCGACAATTTTTTTAGGTTAATGGTTAAAATCTCAAACCACAAATTAACCTTTTCACCGACCGTATTAACCGTAACCGACCGAATTAACCAAATGCTCACCCCTAGCTGAACCTGGGCTGATTTAGCTAAACTGGGGCAGGTTTCCTTAGGCCAAACCAGTTGATTTGGTTGAATCTTTCTAGTCTTCGTATTGGGAATTGAGAAATTCGACGCCTCTTCAGTTCGGTGCTTGCAAGTCCCAAAATTGGCTAGTCAAGAAAATATATCTTCAAAAAGAGAAATTATAAAAAATTACGCATCTAGAGTTATTTGGGCATATCAAGGCTATTACAAGCACAAAGCTATAGCTTATTACATAGCATTATCGCTAAAATTTGGGTTGTTATCAATTAGTCTTATTTGTTATTTCAATAGGGCTATTAAAGGAATTAAGGGAATTTGGGCTTCTTGCGAGTTTTCTATATAAGCATATGCTTGGGATATTTTCCGATAAGAGTTGAGTTACATGAATCAATTTCTTTTGCAATGTAGTTTCTGTCACATTTTATTTTGGAAGGGTGTATGATTAGTTACCTCTCAGAGAGCTTGTAATACAATTACGTAGCTTCCTTTCTTACAAGATGAGTTGATAAAACACATAAATATTGTAAGGGGGTGTGCCAAAAGAAATCCTTGCTCAAGATTGGTTGGTGGCTTTGTACTTAGATTTGTGGCCTATGAGTGAAAGTGCAACGGTGGTCCAAATAAAAAATCAAGTCCGAAAATACTAGAATAGAGAATAAAATGATTTTTTGTGACAAAATTATTGAGGTGCACCCTTGAAGCTATCAGCTATGATATAAATACAGTGTAAAACAAATGAGTTTGGATATCATTAGAATTAGCAAGGAATTTTGAGGGAATCATGGCAATGGGTCTACTAAAAATGAAGTACGAATAGTTACATAATTTATAAGGAGATTTATAGGACTTCACCTATTTATTAAGAAAATGCAGCATTTGGAAGACTCAAGTTTGCAAAGAATGCATGAATATATATATATATATATGTGTGTGTGTGTGTGTGTGTGTGTGTGTGTGTGTGTGTGTGCGTGCCTGCGTGCGTGGGCGGGATTGCGCGTGGGCGTGGGGGGTATGCGTGTGCGGGCGCGTGGGCGTGTGGGTGTGGGCGTGTGGGGGTGTGCGTGTGCGGGTGCGTGGGCATGTGGTGTGTGTGTGGGGGGGGCATATATGCGTTTTTGTGTGTGTATACTCATGGATGTGTGTGTATTATGTGCAACCAACATGAATAAGTTATGCATTTATTGGTGACATTCACTATGAATGTGAGAATAGGAAAAATGGCAACAAACAATGAAACGATTTTTAGGAGTATGCATTGAGATGTTTACCCTAATATTAAACAACCAATTTTATTTATGTTAGAAGACTATGAAGGGATTTTTTGTGGAGGCATGTGTGGAAGCACCAATAAATCTCAAATGGATCTTCATATAGTTTTCTTCAATGCAAAAAAAATTGTGACATGGTACCCATGTTTAAAATGTCGATTTCGATGCCGTTTCGATGGTCCAGAAAAAGAAATTTATAGAAATTTTGACCGAAATTTGATATTTCCGCTTATTTTGACACAAGATTTCGACACAAATTTTGACGATTTCGATGACCAAATAAAGGAATTAAGTCATAAAAATTTACCATGACGATCTACATACATAAATACACCTAATTATGCAATAATATCATATGTTCGTATAGGGTGGGGAGCTCCTACATTTTTGAGTGAAAATATACAAAACTGTTTCGATCAAGATTTTGATCAAGGTACACATACATATATTCTTATGCAATAACATGTTAGATCTTATATTTTGGATTCAATTAACTCAGGGGGGTCTCCCACATTTATTTAGGGTTTTTAAGATTTTTTTTAAAATTTTAATGCAATTAAAAAATTGGAAATTTTGGCTATTTGAATTGTCCATTTCGATGTCTGGTACCGGTCGAAACCAAAATTTCAAAAGAAATTTCACAATTTCGAAAGAAATTTCACAATTTTGACCAAAATTTTAAACCATGCCCGGTACCATAGGAAGTTTTATGGAAGATTTAGAGAAAGTGTTTCTAATCCAATATGTTAACGTAATTAAGACATATATGATACTTCGTTGCAAAATTCTAAGCCATAGGACGGAGATGCTAAAAATTACTATAATATTCATATACTCTACGGATGAAGTGTGAATCCCTATAAATTTGTGTTTGGATAACCCGTGAGGCATGTCCTTCATTGATGATATCGTACTTATTGATCTAGTGAAGAGTGGATCTTAATCTATAACAATAGAGTGCATTGAAGTCTAAGGTTCTAACATTATATGAGCTAGTCAATTTTGAATGTTTGATACTTTAGAAGGTGGATTCAAGTTGGATGTAGTAGAAATCCCTATATGATGCAAGTTTCTACTTGATTTGTATATCAAGTGGAACTTCAGTGGGTTCTCTTAGGGTCTGATCAGGTTGGTTGGAATGGAGTACAACTAATCTACATATCCCAGATTCTAATGTTGGTTTGTTAGACCGGTTATGCACCCATACTATTTGATTTAAGTTTTCTACAAATGATTCTAGTTGGAATGAGAATGAAAGTTGTATGTACGAGGAGACAACATTTTTACTGGGAGTGACTATATGATGAAGAAAGGGAAGTTTGCAAATACTAAGGACAAACTACATGAGGTTGTCTTGGGTGGCTTGCGCAAGCACATGGTAGGGTGGCTATTGCAAATGTCTAAACAAGGTGATCAAAGTGACTTGGCAGTCGACTCTAGTGCTGGGATGCGGGGACAAACACTTGTTCATAAAATTTAAGGTTTATTTTACTCGGTTTACATTTAGTTTAAGATGTTTTCTGCAACGTGAATACATATTGCCTTTTCATTAATTCTTTATAAATGCACATAATTTTGTACACTTGTTTAGTTAATACCCAGACTACTTTATAAACGTGCAATCAAGTACTTTGACCAAATTTGGCCTAGGCACTACAAACAAATCTAGATTGGCTGATATGAATTGAAAATGACCTAGATTAACCTCACTACAATGATCCAGATCTGTATTGATCGAAATAAGACCTAATTTGACCAATCCTAGCGTAAATTTCCCTAAATGAGAGCTAGTTTGACGTAAACATACCAAATTTGACCTTGATAAGACAAATTGAGCTAATCAGGCTTACACTGGCTAAACTATAGTGCTAGCCTAAATTCAACCCAAGCCCAATATGAAATTGGATCCTAACCAAACCATATAGGATTTAGGTAACCATGAGTCATTCCTCCCCCTCCCTTCTCGAGTGCCTAGGAAAATAGATGCCTTAATAACTAAGGTCAACAACAAAGAAATTGAGTCATGTAGAGTTGACAAAGGAAGAGGTAGACCCACAATAGCATGGGAAAATCACAGTGAAAATTGTTCTTCATATTAACTGAATGAAACTTCAACAAAGGCAAGGCTATATGAAAAGGATCCAATAAGACAACTCTAACATGATTAGCATTTAGGCTAAGATGGCTATGGTGATGAGTAGTAGAAAATCAATCATGATAGTTGCATGTTGTCTAGTCTACCTTTACAGGACCTTTGTGAAATACTATACATGCTCAAAATATAGCTCAACTGGTAAGCAGGTTTTTATGTTGAACATATAGTCTTAGGTTCAATCCCCTTGGTGACAAATTTCAGAGGACAAAAAAATCCTGGCAAGGACACCGGCCAAAGGCTAGCATTGCAAAGGCATTTCACGTATTGGGCATGACGCGGAGGTGACTTGCTACCATGTGTCCGGTCTTAGGGTTTACTCTGCTGGGGTGGTCCAATGTGGCTCTGTCCGGCAGGGGTCCCTCGACATAGAGAAAATATATAGTAATTTCTTATTTTTCTTCCTTATTATATTGTTTGTTGTGCCATGCAACATCTAGTCACATTTGTATGGACTCTAGACATCAACTATAATGACTTTCATATATTTTTAGATGCATGTCGTTCATCATAATAGATTTGTGTAATGTTTCATTAGCGTGTCCCTGTATGCTGGCAATGCAGGTTTATAACAATGGAAACCTGTCTATAATAAATGCACTATTGGAACTGGGGAAAATGTTTGGCATATTTACTATTTGCCTTATCCACTGATATATATATGGAATTATAGGATCTTTATTTTATACCTGCTTTTTGTTTCTTTTAAAAGTGGGGAAAATGGATTCCAGTATGCATCCCTTTTCTGGCATGGTCATTTCTTATACCAAAGAATAAACTAAATCTCTGCTAGCTGACTTTTCGTATAATCAACGGGTTAGATTTTTTTTTATTTGGTTAGAAAGTTCCTTAGTATCATTCAACTTATTTATTTGTCTTATTATCTCAATAAAAAGAAACTAAAAAACCAGCATTTGTGCCTTTATTGCAATGATTCGGCTTCCTTGCAGCCCATATGAGGCCTGGGGGCTCCCTTGTAGGAACTGGAAGTTTACCGATTCCACAGGGTGTCTATTATGGTAATACTTCTTTCCAGCAGCCCGCTCCCTACAATTATCAACAAGGCTTTGCATATCCTCAATACAGGTATGTTCTTTGTATGATTGCCTAATTATCATGCTCAACTCTGGTTGGTTTCCCAAATTACTCTTGTGCCTTGAAATAAGCATGACATAATTTTAGAAAATTGATATTGGGTTGGCTGTGTTCAAAGAAATACAATTTAATCAACATTTCATCATCTAAACAACAAAATAGAAGAGAGCAACAAAGATACTAGGTTAAAGGAACTCTTATAATACAATATGTTCCCTTTCCTTGATCTTTGGGAGGGCAATTTTTCCCTAACTGCCAAACTGCATTTAATCCATACACGGTCAGGATTATTTCATAGTGTTACTCAAAGAATAACTGGCCATAAGATATGCTGCTAGCATGAATCTTCTGATTTCTTTTGCAGATACATCACTTACGAGCCGGAGATTCTCTATCCACAGGTTTAAAATTGTGCAAACTTTTTTTAAAATTCAAATGTTAAGAGTATGTTATTCTAACGTGCCTTTTTCTTCTAATGCTTCTGGATACTATATCCCCAGTCTGCTTACAGTCCATATATGGGGCAGCAATTTATTCCACTTTACACAGGTCCTGGAACTGCTAATCAGATTCCTTACCCCTTAGGCCAATGGCCTCAGCCGCTCGTAAGTGGGCAGGGGTATGCTGCTATGCCAGGCTATACATTACCGACACCTCAGATCATGCAAATCAGCGGATCAAATTTTAATGGAATAGCAACTACACCTATATCTTCTATGCCAGCCTTACACCCTCATGGTAAGCTTACAACATCAATGTCATTTTTATTGTTGTTTTTGAATTTGGAATTATCTATTCATGTAATGTATCTGGAGAAATATTTTTTTTTTAGAATTATATATTTTGAGTTTTGTAACTTTGTTATTGCACAACAGTTGTTTTATCACTTTATGTAAAGTCTGGATTATGGAACATGGCATCTATTTATTCTAAGACGATTCATGACGGTGAAGTCTGAATTTGATCAATTAAGGACTTGGTAAGAGTTTCAGATCAAGGAGAGAGAGAGAGATCAGATTTAATCGTGTTAGACAAAATTGTAAATAGTTACACATATCATTAACTCTATAGAATTGTGTCTTTGTGCTACATAGGATTTAGCAAACTAGTGGCTACGTTTGGTGATTTTATATCAATACTTCATGAAGCAGACCACATATGGTAGTTAGAACCATCCAATTTTACTGTGGTCATAGAGAGAGTTCTTAAGTTATTATTAGAGGCCATGATGAAAAGTAGTTCTTGGGTCAGTCCACAAAAGCAATCAGTTCAAAAGGGCGTGAAACATCACACAAGACACCAATAGAAGATTTTAGAAACCCAAATGATGGGCATTAATTATTTTAATTAATAGACCAAAGCCACATCGTCAATTAGACAGAGGTTGATGGGAGGGAGCAACTCCCTCCCCAAGAATTAAGTCAAACCGAGAAGTGTTTGTTGTATACCAAGAGCATCCTGTGGTGTTAATGTCGAACCAAGAAGGGGAAGAAAAGGTGGGGATCTGGGATTAAATCAGTTGTCAGAAGGGTGTTTGGGACAAGGAACGAGGTGACCGATACCGACGCCGTTTCGACAGCTTGGAAATAGGTATTTACCGGTATACCGACGGAAATACCGACAGATGCAATCCTGGCCGTATCGACGCCAAAATGAACGAATTAATTCATGAAATTTTACAGGTGTAATCTCCACACCTAAATGCATCGTTTTATGCAATAAAATTCTATATTGGATGTGGGGTAGGGGGGGGGGTCCATCATGTGGGAGGTAAGGAACCTGTCCTGTTTCGTTGGGATTTCGATGAAGGATTTCGATTACAAAACATAGGAATTCAGATATGAAATTTTACAGGTGTAATCTCCACACCTAAATGCATCGTTTTATACAATAAAATTCTATATTGGATGTGGGGTAGGGGGGGTCCATCATGTGGGAGGTAAGGAACCTGTCCTGTTTCATTGGGATTTCGATGACAAAACGTAGGAATTCAGATATGAAATTTTACTAGCACAATCCACAAACTTAAATATACACAATTATGCAACAATATACAATTTACAACATATCAATAACATATTTACTTACCAACTCACATCAGTTGTATGTTGAGTGGCGCGCAGGTTGTCCATACTGTAATGAGTTGATACTATTGAGATATTCCGCCCATGACATGTGCATCCTATAAAGTTGGTTATATGTAGTCACATGCTCCTCATAGACAGTATCGTTGACAAATTGCATCATCCCAATCTTTGGAAAATGTTGTTCTAAATCTCTGAGATATTGTGCCTTTCTTGGAGATGTAGGTCGAGGAGCTCGAGTGAGTGGACGTTCACTTCCTTGAGGAATATGTTGAATAGCTACAGGCACAGCCATAGGAAGTATTGGGACTGGAGAAACAGGAAGAACTGAATGACCACCACTCCATGTTTGCCCACCATCCTCAGAAAATGCAAGGGAGTTGTACTGATAACTTCCATGTGGGCCTGAGACATTTGCTGTATAGGTATATCCAACATGATGTTCTACTTCTGGTTGTGGCGGTGGTGGTGGTGGCTGATTTTGATATCCAGAATACCCATATTGAGAGTGAGATGGGTATGGTTGCCCAAATAGCATATCGGCAAATCCCAATGTTGAATCATGTTGAGATTGAGAATCAGAACCTGAAATACTCATGTTGCTAAGTGAATCAGCAATATCAGAATAACGATCATTGTTGTAGCCGTAGGAGCCTGTAGCCTGAGGTGGTGCAACACCACTGTAGTTTTTGCCGGTTCGAGTTTTCCTCCTTTGAAAAGTTTTTTCACGCATGGGATATTCTTTTTCTGCTGGAGGAGGAGGAGGTGCAGCTGTCGTAACATAAGGACGATCATCATACTGAGGATCAACAGCAGGAGGATATTCAAGAGAGCGCTCACTGTCGCCGCCATCATTGCCACCATCATTATTAGATTTTGATTTTGACCCAGATGTATTTTTTGAAGGAGACTCTGTGCTACCCAATGCTTCTTCTACTGCTCTATTGATCTCCATATCAACATTTTCATGCTCAGGCTCAGGCTCAGGCTCAAGTCTTTCAGGTGGAGTTTGGTCAACATTAGTATCAGAATCTCCTTCAAACTGCTCTTCTATGTATGGATCTGGACGAGCATCTAGATTATCAAGAATGGGACGACCTATCTCATTCATCCATTCCTCTAAAGGATCTTCTAAATCATCAACTTCTTCTATGCCTCTAGCCTGGATGGGTTGAATGTGTATGCGGTGTCAATGGGATCGTGGACGACAGTAAAATCCACTTATTTGTAGTTGGCATCTCGTATTGCTCTAGCCCTCAACCGCATGTTGTAGTGAACATATACCAGATCTCTTAGCCTGTCTGCCCCCAACCTGTTCCTTCTCTTTGAGTGAATTAAATTGAAAGTGCTCCAATTTCTTTCACAACCTCCTGCAGATGTTGTTTGAGAAAGAATACGAACAGCCACTTTTCTTAGATGGGGGGCACCCGTTCCATTCCATACCCACCACTCACAAGGATCACCCTGATCACGGTCGGCAACTGCATTTGGATGACCAAAACAACCGAGGCCTTCACGAAACTGTCGCAACTGCAAAAATATTTAAGAACAAACTTCAGTAGAGGACCTAGAGGTAAAGAATTTGTTATGTATGTAATATATTTAGTTATATACCTCATCCATCACTATGGTGCGCTCTTCAGTAGAGGTAAAGAATTTGTTAGTTATATCTCTCACAGCAGACATTAGAGTCGCATCTAAGCCCAGTATTCGCGAGTATTGGAACCTCGGGTTCAGATAGTAAGCTGTCACCAATTTCAAATAAGGAAATAAGATTTAGATTTATTTAACTTATAGCAAGTTATAGAGTTAGAAACTTAGAACATAAATCTGAATTTAGAAGAAATAAATTATATACCTGCTTTATGCAGTGGATGCAAAAGCATATCTGTCCAACGCTTGTCTATAATTGACAAGTATTGTGAATGGGACCTAGGAGCTGCTTGTTTAATACCTTCCACCATTACTTGCATTGCATCATACAAGTAAGGCATTGTTGCGGCTTTGTCACCATCTACTAGCCTCAACACTTTGACAACAGGTTCCATTATCCGCAGCACCTTTGTAACCTTATCCCAGAAAGCCCGACTGGCAATTAGTTCTTCAATCCTTCTGCCAACCGGGGTGTTGTGCTCCTTCATGGAGGTCCACTCCACACCATTGAAAAGCCTCCTAAGTCCATCTTTTTTGGACTTTAATGAGTTCAAGGCCAAGTAATTCGTTGCAAATCTAGTCACCCCTGGTCTAACTAGATCACCTCCACAGTACTCAGATCGCCTCATAGCATTTAACAAGAAGGAATGGTTGTAGATGAAACCTGTGATCAACCTACCATCAATTGTCACACTTTTGATGTAATCAATTGAGCCCATGTCCTTGAGGATCAGATCTATGCAATGGGCAGCACATGGTGTCCAGTAGACCGGATATTTCTTCATTGTACTTTCACCGGCCTTCTTGAAGTTAGAGCCATTGTCAGTCACTATTTGCACTACATTCCCAACCCCTACCTGCTTGATGTATTTCTTCATTAAATTCTTGATGTAACTGTAATTCCTGACTGCACCAGAAGCATCAACAGAGTCTAGAAAAATAGTAGATCTACGGCAATGTACAAGAAAGTTAATAATTTGCTTTCTATTTCCAGATGTCCACCCATCACACATGAGTGTGACGCCATACTCAGACCACAATTGTTTCTGGCTTTCAATCCATACCTGTAGATCTTTCTTCTCTTTGGGAAGATACTTGTTCATCAACTCATATGCAGTGGGGGCTTTGATACCCCTACCCGACTCCCCTATGACATCCACCATGTGTTGTAGATATGGTTCGGTTGCAACATGAGCGGGTATACCATGAGCAAAGAAGAACTTACCCACTGCCTTACCTACCTTCTCTTTCGCACCAGTAAACATTGCTTTTAGGGTTTTTTGCCTAGCATCAGGCTTCCTAACCCCTGGCTCATCAAAATGTTTCAATCTTGCACTAGCAGAACGGAAGAGTGTATCAACGGTGCCTTTCTTTCTTTTATATTAAGCATGCTGATTTTCATCATCATCATCTAAGTCAACAATCGGGACATGTGCAGCCCCACTGCCTCCACCTGCACCAGATGGTCCATATCTCCTCGTAAGCCGAGCTGCCTCCTCCCTATCCCACTCACTTTTGCGGGCGGCTCTGAGAGCACGCCTATACATATGACGTGTATAAGCAGTATCACATCCTGGAGGATATGCAATATCATCATCTGATTCAGCAGAAGAACCTGTGGCCCTAACATCAAAGAGTGTATCTGTGTAAGTCTTTTCAACCTGCTTCAACTTTTGTTGTTTTTGCCTCTTTGCACCCATCAGTTTCTTGAAGTCATCCCTAACACTTGGAGGGCACTTCGTGCAAATTGCCACATTCTTGTCACCACCAGTAATGTGACGCTTGAATCTAGTAATTCCTCCACCACCAAGTGTTTTCTTACAGTAGTTGCAGACAATCTTTGCCCTATTCCCAGACCCAAGTACAGGCTTGCAGTGACTCCATGCAAAATCCACATCCTTTGATGCATGACCAGCCGCACCCTCAGCGTCACTTGAAGACGAAGAAGACATCTTCTCAAAACTCAAAAGTCAACACTGAAAAAGACAAAGACAAACAAGCAAAGCAAATGATATTAGTAACTTAGCATTTAATAAAAAAGTACAAGTAAGAAATGTACATTGTCGCATTAACTATTAAGTCTATTCTCTATTCACAATACTAATATCAAATAAAAATAAGCCATTAAGTGAACAAAATCGGTTTCTTTTATGTAATGTAGAATCAAAATCGATATTTTATAATGTATGATACTTGCTTGTAATTATAGAATCAAACACAAGATTTTTAAAGATTTTTCTTTTGAAGATAATTATTTTTTAAATATAAATAAAGTCTGAAATTATTTTTAAAATTATAAAACATGATATTTACTAATTATAAAGACAAGTGATATGCTTTCCACATGCTAGTTTTATCTTATACAACATTAACACACAATTCTAAAGAAAAAAAATAAAAAAAAACGTTTTTTTTATTTTCAGCATTTTATAAATAAAAAATTACGAATTATTTAGATATTTTGGGTATATTTTTGTTTATATATGTTCATGTTAGTCTTTGATAGAACTTCTTCTACTAAACCTAAATTAAATACATATTATTAATGGTACTAATTGTATTATTACTATTAATTAATGAAATAACATGTTAATGTTAATTATTAGTGAGGTAATTAGTGATAAATCAGTAGATCTATATAATATAATCATAGATCTAGTGATAAATAGCATCAATCATAAGTATTTTGGAGTAGATCTAGGATTTTAGGGGTATTTGGTGATTTTTTTAGGTGAGAATAGAATTATAAGAAGAGAAAAGAGAGGGGAGAGGTTGGAAATGATGGGAAATGCAAGAAATTAAGTAAACATACCTTAATTGGGGCTGATTTGAGCTCCAATCTTGAAAATCGCCCAAATTCTCCAAGTTTTTCCTCTTCAAACAGCAGCAGCAGAAGACGGCTCGCAAATATCGGTTTGTCGGGGCGGTATGCCGCCCGTGCCGCCCTGTACCGAGGTGTTAGTGGTGCATTTTGCACCGGTACCCTCGAAATTTGGCGGTATTGGCGGTATACCCACCGGTATGCCGAAAAATGCGATCCTAACGGCAGAATTGCACGTATCTGTACCGGTACCGGTCGGTATCGGTATTTCGACCGGTATACCGCCAATACCGACGAAATCTCATCCCTTGGTTTGGGAGAGGGACATCAATTGGTGGATAATGTGGCACGGATGGATGTCGGCGACATGTGATGGAGGGCTGGATGGTGGGCGGGTGTGATGGAGAAGGCGGGTGACTGCTGTGGCAGGGTGGATTTGGTTGTAAAAAAGGAAGGCGGCTAGCGGAGGGAGATGGTTGGCGGAGGATGGATGATGGAAGGTTGATTCAGCGACATGGAGCAGGATAAAGTGGCTACAGCTTGGGAAGCAGCAACGGGTAGGAGCGGCGGCAGGATCAGGAAGGAAGGCGGGTGGAGGGGCGGCTGTGATGGCACGGGTGGTAGCAGCGGTGATAGGGGGTCTGGTTGCTGGCGACTGGGTGTGGAAGCAGCATGATGGGTTGGCAGCAGGGCTGGTGTAGGGGCGGCTAGAGCAGGGGAAGAGGAGAGGTGGAGAGGGTCAGGGGCGAGAGAGATGGAGTCGGGGGTCAAGGAGAGAAGGATGTGGGTGATGGAAGGTGGGGGGCAGAGAGAGGGTGGTCGACGAAGGGGGGAAGAAGGAAGGAGGAGGAGGAGGGGGGATGGTGGCTGCTAGGGGAAGATGAGGGAAGTATTAGGGTTGAGAGGCTTAGGAGGGGTCAAATCGCTTTGATACCATGTGATTAGAATAGGATTCTCTTAATGAGATAAAGAGTACAAGCATAAACCCCATCCTTATATAGGATAGAAGTCAGTAAATACATAGTTCACCAATATGGGACAAAAGACAAGACACTAAAGAGAGCACAAAATAAATGAATAAAATAAATGTATTAACATCATCAACATATAACATACATCACACCAAATGATATCATCCTGGACATGCTTTAGTCAACTCATCCATAGATATGAACTCAATGTTGATATGCCCCAATTGGTAGTAGGAAATCTTGGCGTCTTCTTCAGGAGCTCTAACACTTGCAGTTGAGGTATCATACATGTCTTTAATTAATTCAATGTATTGGATACAGTGTTTTAAAAATCGGTCTATGCGGCCGCATACAAGGTGCGGACCTCCAAAAAAACGCATAATGGAAATCAGTCCAAAAAGCGGACCAAGCCGTATAATCGGTTGTGCGGCCGCATACAAGGCCGATTATACCCCGATTTTTAGTTAGAGATATTCTGATTTCTTCTTTTATACATTTACATTCATCTATGTTTGTTTAAATTTAGATTATAGTGCATGTTTGTATTTATTTAAGTTGTGATGATTGCATATTTGCATTATTGCATCCATTATTCTTGTAATTGTACTATTTAGATACACAATTGCACAAATTAAATATGTAAATCATGATTAATATATATATATATATAGTAATTAATTAAAAAAATCCAAAACCGCATATACTCCCACATACCGCATATACTCTACAAGGTGACCTCTCCGAACGCATAACGCATACCGCTTTTTGAAACACTGATTGGATAGACACACAAGTTTCTCTAAAACCCGCCATAATAATTCTCTAGGTTTTCAATCATAAGGCTTTTTGTGAATAAATAAAGAATATGAAGTTCTCTTTTTATATGTACCTCTCCATAAGCCTCCTTATAAAAAATTATAATCTGTAGTAGATATACTAGACATGAAACCAAACCGGTTGTCTAATATCTGCCTTAAAGATCTTAGTCTTCTCTCAATAAATTTCTTCCAAAGCTTCAAATGTATCAAGTTGATAATTTTGTAGTTTGTGCATCTTTGAGCATCTCCCTTGTTCATGTAAATTGGAATATGGTAATTGATTATATTTCTCCACTTATATGGCATTTTCTGGTTTTCATACTTTTATTGAAAAAAGTCATTAACCACATTGCTCCTTCATCCCTCATACTCTTCCGTACATAAATAGGGATACCGTCTTGTTAGCATGCCTTTCCCATTTTCATATTTTTCACAACATTCTTGACTTATGATTGTGTAACTTGTTGTGTGTAAGTGATATCTCTTGTATTCATGTCACATTGGTCTTTTACATTATGAAAAGTATCTTCTTGAAAAGCTTATGAAAGTTCTTACATTAGTTTTTTATATCGTCACCCCTTACCAACACTCTACCATCTTCATTCTTGATGCATTGGCCCATGTTTCATCCTTTCCTTTCTCTATGTGCCATTTTATATATATCTTTTCCCCCTTTTGTAATATATAGATTCGTATATGTCTCTTCGAAGTATCTAGCTCTGGCCTCTTGAACTACTTTCTTAGCTTCTTTCTTTGCTAGCTTGTATCTCTGAAAAGTTGCATTGTGTTGAGATTTTAGCAAACTCCTATAAATGTCATTTTTGGTGTTAATAGCCTTCTATACTTCATCAATACTCCACAAATTCTCTTTTTATGGAAGTCCACAACCCGCCGGTTTCCTCAAAACTTCCTTGACTATTCTTGTTATGTGAGAACTCATATTATGTCGCATAGTGTTAACATCAGAATCCAAGTCCGAAATGCCCTCCTTGATAAGTTCATCATAAAATCTCATTTTTCTTCTTTTAAGATTCCACCACTTGATTATTCTATCTTGGTTTTTGTTATGCCTACTTTTGTCGATCTTCATGTTAATTTTCAATATCTTATGTTTTGTGGCGAGTTCTTCTCCAAGGTCACTTTACAATTTTAGCAAGTAGCAACGTAGTGATCCACCTATGTAGTAAGAAAGTGATCAATATGACTACAACTATTCCCACTCTTAGGTGCGAATCTCTTTTATTGAAATGGATGTTTGACAAAATCATATCATAGGATACTGCAAATCTAGAATCCTCTCCTGTTTTTGTGGATATATCTAAAACCGCCATTAATTCTCTCACAACCAACAATATTACTCTCCACATGGCCAACTAAATCACTCCCAGTAATGATTTCTTAGTGTTAATTGCATCAAATTATCCTTGATAGCCAAAGATCCTTCTTAGCCTCCTCAAAAGGCCAACTTAGGGGGCAAGGTGTAGCACTAATAATCTTAATTATTTAATACCCCAAGAATAAGCATAATAGCTATGATACTATCACCCTTCAATGGAATCGTGACAACGTCATCCTTTAAAATATCATCAACAATAATTACCGTGCCATTTCTCTCTCTATCAATGCACGTATACCAAATTGTGTACCATTTGTCTCCAATCTTCCTGCATGGTCTCCTATTCGTTTAGTGTCTTGTAAACAAGTTGTATTGACTTTTCTTCTTATCATAGTATCAACTATCTCTAAAGACTTTCCAACAATAATTACCATGCCATTTTTCTCTCTGTCAATGCACGTATACCAAATTGTGTACCATTTGTCTCCAATCTTCCTGCACGGTCTCCTATTCGTTTAGTGTCTTGTAAACAAGTTATATTGACTTTTCTTCTTATCATAGTATCAACTATCTCCAAAGACTTTCCATTCGAAGAGCCAATGTCCCAAAATCCACTCTAATCATTTTCTAGTAAATTTGCTTCTTTATTTGCCTCCATTCAAAGTGGTGCCCTTGCACATTTTTAACTATACCCAAGCGACAATGCAACATTTTAGCTTCCTTACACACACTTATTCAATGATGTAGAAACTCTTGCTCGTCGTTTGACACAACCCGACTCCATTGTGTCCAAACCTCTTGCTTAGTTATCAATATAGAGAAATTTTGATGCAACATCGCTAGGCAAGAATGATCCAATGATCCATGTCACAAAAACAGTGACAAAAGTTTATGGCTGACTGTCAACCTACTTCAACCCTCTCCCCAAACTGGGCTTAGAACCAACTACATTTGTACAAGATGTATAGGCAGAGTCCATAGGGCGAGTTTGTTGTACAAATTACTAATGTGCCTTTTTCATTTTAAAAAAAATATCAAGTCAATTAGATTGAAGCATTTTGAAAATGGTGCATTCTCCTTGACTCTCACTGTTCTCACATTTCTCTCATTTTTTTATTCTTTTCACTCTTTCTCTTACACCTCTAGTTCATTTTCTCTTACCACCCCACTTTTCCAACTACATATTCTTTCACATTCAACTACACATTCTGTCACATTTATACAACATCATCCTATTTGAAAATTGCTCCTTAAATCTCTCTCCACGACTACTATATGTTCTTTCCCATTAAAACAACATTGACCATTAAAATGATTGTTCAAGTCTCTCTTCGCAACTATCTTGTCGATTTCTCTCTCTTACTATTATCCCACCTCAAATTTCAACGACTCCCTTGATCTCCTCTCCCCCTTTCTATCAGTGCATCTCTCTCTCTTTCCCCTTGATTGCACACACCAAAAGTGCAATGTGAAGAACATGGACTTTGATATTTATCTATATTATACTTCTATATCTATAATCTACACTACTATAAAAAGTCAGTATGTATTACAAATTACAACCTTGCCATTGTTATTTAAAATGAACATACTAGCCAATCGAAACTCAAGGATTCAAAATCCATGCATCTCCTCGACTCTCTCTCTTATCTCCTTTTTTGCTTTCTTTCCTTTAACCACTATCCCAACATAAGCCATGCTTCCTCAACCCCCTCTAGCTGAACAACCTTATGATGCCTATTCCCTCTATGTTCTCTCTTCCCAAATAAATGGACCAATCAAAACTTTGGAATCCTCTCTTCTCTCCTTTTTATACTTTCTTAGACTATTTCTTCTAATCCCTCCACTATATATTCACTCCCTCACATTCTCCCTCTTAACTCTCCTCTCTGTATATATTTGTTTCACAAAATCATTCCTACTTTAATCATATGTTTATGTATTTTCAATGATTATTTAAACTTGAGAAGTGCGATCCCGCTCCCACCAATTCCCATCCTATGGAACTACCATATTTGGCCTCCCTTCTTTGTAAGCTCCCCTTATCATCACATTAATTCTTCTTGTCTACTTTTTTCCATCAATCCTAATCCTAATGAAACTTCCATGCTTGAGTAGTCATTGACTCTTTCCTTTTATGACATCCAATCAACTAGCATCACATCAACGGTCCCCATTTATAATTATATATTCCCATTGACAGTTCTTCTTTCTCCTTATTACGGAAATTCTTTGAATCTACCACTATTTTTCAAAATTTTATCAATTACAACAAACTATATTGAATGTTCAATGATTCCTTGATTCACTCTCTTCTCGGGATTCATTTCACATTCTTTAATTTCTTCTTTCGTGTTCTCTCTTTCTATCATAAATATCTTTTTCCATTACGAAATTATTATAGGTGTGGCATGCATTCCCTAGCATCCCTAAAATCTTGGGATATGGAACCTTTGTGATGACGTCGTAATAGAAAACACATTCCTTATCATGGGATGTGCAGTGGTGGTGTCATGTGACAAAGCCCTAATGAGAAAATACACTTGGAAAAATGCATGGCAATAAGAAAAATCTATGTGCTCCTACACCCAATGTTGTTAATTAACTTTTACAAAACTAAATGGTACCAAAATAGACAATATTATACCCAATTATAGTTTTTATACTTTATGAACATATGGTATTAAATCATAATATATGGTTTTAGGCTTTATTGAGCAGGTCATTATTTGAGAATATGCATTTAATTTTACACAAAGGAGAAAATAATCTATAGAAACTATTACAATAAAATTGTAAATATATTTCTCTTGTGTGTGGCACGTATTTGTTGATTAATATCTCTCTCTCTCTCTCTCTATATATATATATATATATATGTATATATAGAGTCAGGATAGAATACACTCGAGTGTATCCGGAGCATAATGCACTCGAGTAGTTTTCCATGATGCAATATTCTTTTTTAAAAATCTAATCCGTTGATCTTCTTAAACATCTTGTGAATAGCTCATACGCAAAATTTGAGCACATTTGGGCATTTATAGGTCATTTTATGAAGACCGCAAAAATTATGCATTTCAAATTAGTTTCGCGCGTCGATTTTGTTGCCCTCGGATGAGTGACTTACACTCATCCAAATGGGCTCAAAATTCGCATATATCCTTATATATATATATATATATATATATATATAGAGTCAGGCTAGAATACACTCGAGTGTACGGATCGCACGAATACACTCAAGTGTGTTTGCATATCAAGACTATTTTTTGCAAAATGTAAACCATTGATCTTCACAGTCATACTATAACTAGGCTACATACAAATTTTGAGCCCATTTGGATGAGTGTAAGTCACTCATCCAAGGGCAACAAAATCGACGCGCGAAACTAATTTGAAATGCATAATTTTTGCGGTCTTCATAACATGAGCTATACATATCCAAATGTGCTCAAATTTTGCGTATGAGTTGTTCACGAGATGTTTAAGAAGATCAACGGATTAGATTTTCAAAAAAATATTGCATCATCAAAAACTACTTGAGTGTATTCCGCTCCGAATACACTCGAGTGTATTCTAGCCTGACTCTATATATATATATATATATATATAGAGTCAGGCTGGAATACACTCGAGTGTACGGATCGCACGCTACACTCAAGTTGTGTTTGCATATCAAGACTATTTTTTTATAAAATGTAAACCATTGATCTTCATTGTCATACTATAATTAGGCTATATGCGAATTTTGAGCCCATTTGGATGAGTGTAAGTCACTCATCCGAGGTCAACAAAATCGACCCGCGAAACTAATTTGAAATGCATAATTTTTGTGGTCTTCATAAAATGACCTATAAATGTCCAAATGGGTTCAAATTTTGTATATGAGCTATTCACAAGATGTTAAAGAAGATCAACGGATTAAGTTTTAAAAAAATATAGTGCATCATGGAAAACTACTTGTGTATTATGCTCCGGATACACTCGAGTATATTCTAGCCTGATTCTCTTTCTCTCTCTTTCTCGCTCTCTCTCTCTCTCTCTATATATATATATATATATATATATATACATATATATATGCGTGTGTGTAATACTATAATAAAACATAATCCAATGATACAAATTGGATGTCTACTACATAGATTATATATGTTTCAAAATTTGTCTCAAATCCAAAATTTGTGGACTGCCCATTGAAAGCATATGTATATTTTCTAATCAATGGTAAGTTGTATCTTGTAGAAATGTTTTATTATTTAGTTATATTCTATATAAACATAAGATAAGATTGTGATTCTTAAACACTCCTAATCTTGACTACTCTTGTAAAGTGTATGGTTGGATTTAATTAACAAATTGTACATTACCATTTGGATGAACGACACATGTAAGCTACATGTACTGGTTTATACACACTTCCTAACCTCTCTTTCTATATGTGTATATGCATTAGATTGAAGTATCTGAGTGCATCTGGTCTTATATGTATCTATTTTATATTTAACATGTTTGTAACACTCTACTCAACCAACCTTAAAAATTTCTTGTGTACTATTTAAATTGGATGTGTTTAACAATCTAGATTGGACATATATAGGTCATCCATTGAAGATGCGGACTTCATAATCAATGCTAAGTCATGAAAAACGCAAAAGCCATTGGATGAATTTAAATTATATCTCACATGTAACTGTTAGATGATACATATGAGATATAAATGTGATTTTGTAAACACATATAAGACAATGTTCTTCTCATCAGGAGACCAAAAAAAATGTTCTTCTAATCCATATAGTTGAATTCAGTAAACAAGTCCCAAGTGTGGTATTTTGATGGGTGCTACATATAGATACATGTACGTGATACAGATACATGCATATAAACACTTCCCCTCAAGCTGAAGCATATATATCAATCATGCCCAGATTGCCATAGAGCTCCTGGTTCTGGAGGCACTTTCCATTGAGAATTTTATGAAAATATCTGCAATTTGATTTTGGGACTCCACATATGGGTGTAGAAATCTTTTTCACCATCACAACATGCCTGACTAAGTGAGAATAAAACTCAGTAATTTTTATGCTGCCATCGAAGGAAAGGTTGCTGGCGACAAAGTTAGTCACTTTATTGTCCTCTTCACACTTAGATTTAAAAATAACATGCTTATCCTTAACAATGAATGCTCAAATGAGGTTTGTCTGTTTAATATCTTTACTATCAGGTCCAAAATTGAAAGAAATACAAAAGCACACTGATGTAACAAGCAAATTCTAATTCCATAACTACTACTGACTGATTTTAAAAGCCAGTCCAAACAGTTAAAAGAAACAGACTGCCGATATGCTTTATACCGAAATTCTCAGATAGCAATAGGAGCGTGAAACGCACAAACTGCTAGAGGCTAATGGTGCATGGCTGGATTTGTACTCGGGCAGCTATACAAGGGTGATGTTGGGAAAGGAAGGTGTAGGGATGTTGGGCGTAAAGCTGCAGGAGACTGCTGGTTTAGTAGCTTTCAGGAATGGGAATGGTTCACGGCAATAGTAGATTCTAGGCAAGATGGCCATGAAGAGACAAGGTCATGAATGAAATTAATTTTTGAAGATAGCAAGATTTTAGGAGGCAATTGGTTTAGTGACTTGAGTAGATTCACGTGTAAGAAAGGGTTCGGAAAGCAATTTGTGGATCAATTAGAGGCACCATGTAGAAACCTGGTAGATAAATCTTTCATCCAGGATTTTACACTTGAAGCAATTACAGAATACTTTGTCTCACATGAAACAGATAGTGAATTAAATCTGATCCCTATTAATTAGTGCAATCTAGAAGTTTTTATGTGGCATTTCATTGTCTTAGTCTCTAATATTCATTTCAGGAATGTCATTACCAGTTCCTGCTCAACCTCCGTTTGTTGTGGCTGCACCATCATCACAGTTTACACAGGCCAGTGGTTCTGATCAAGTAACTGGTTGAGGTACCAAAAGAATGGAAAGCTTCTCAAGGTATTTTTTTGGTGTGTCTTTGATTGTAATCCCCTATATTTTTATAAATGTGGCACTATATTCAGTCATATCTTCTCCATCATGACAGATTGCAGCAGGACTAAGACCGGAGTAACTGCCACATGGGTGGTATTGTTCGAATCTTGCCTTGCAAATGATAATATTTTTACTCTTGAAGGTAATATACATGACCTGATGATATGCAACTTGCTGCTTGGGTCAAGATATTTAAATTTATTTATCTTTCTTTGTTGAATATTTAGTACATGTATAAGGAAGAGTGTGTATATTTCATTGACTGAGCAATGCCTGGTGATCATCTTATTTCGTCCTAGTTAACCACATAGTTGTAGATCAAGCATAGATTTTTTTTATGCACTTCTTATCAGTCTGAACTTTGTTCCAAAGCAGACAACTTGAGGCATAGTTATTTGTAGTTGACAAGGATGAAGGACTCCATGTTCACCTTTATGTCGGCCCAAGTGTGGATGTGAGGGATTATGCAAAGCCGCTTCCATTACATGAGTCTTGTACCCGACAACTTAGCTTCTATGTATTGTTAGAAGAAAATTGTGTAGAAGATGGTGCTTGTTGAAGAGTGCTTGAATATTGTGAAACCAGTTGTAGAACTAGTCGGGATTGTCAGTATTGTGGAAGTCAAGAACATCAAATTTCAATGTGTGGTCATACCTCACCGTAAATTGAAGTGTTGTTGTTAGTGATAAGGAGGCAGACTTCAGTCATACATTTATGGTTTCTTGTGAAAAACAATCAAATTTGTCTAGAAGATAGTGCTTGTTGAATGAGTGCTTGAATATTGTGAAACCAATTGTAGAACTAGTCGGGATTGTCAGTATTATGGAAGTTAAGAACATCAAATTTCAATGTGTGGTCATACCTCACCGTAAGTTGAAGTGTTGTTGTTAGTGATAAAGGAGGCAGACTTCAGTCATACATTTATGGTTTCTTGTGAGAAACAATCAATTTTGTCGATGATGTGCACTAGCATAGCCTCAATATTCTCAAAGTACGAGTCAAAGTACCGAGTCATGACCCTCCAATTGGTTATCAATTTCAATGAACATGGCATTGTCATCCCGTTTTCACACCATGGTATGTTTTCGATGTAACTGGAGATGGAATTTTCTACACCGAAGATCACATACCTCGGCCCGTGGAGGTAGCGGGACCTACGTGGCAGAAAGATGTGTGCCATTCCTCGATTATTAATCATTTAATCAACATTCAATCATCCATACCTTTTACTAGGGACATCATAGATTAGTGAGACTTCAAACATAGCTTTAGAATAACTCATGCTACACTATACTAGATGTTGGTGCCAAATTACCACTATTTGACCAGTCCACCACTTGATCCTAAATAGTAGCAAATGATTTCTTACACAGGCTAGTGATGTGTATAGGACAAAAGGAAGGGGGAGAGTGGTAGTAGAAATCAAAAGGGGCTTAAAAAGCTTAGCTGCAACATTGCAATGTCCTACCGACATTGCACGTGGGGCTAAGTACACCTCCCGTTTGCTTCTCTTAAGGAGCGCAGAGCTTGGGGACGGTGTAGGGGTTAGTGGTGCTCTCTACGGTGCAGGTCCCATGGACAAAAGTCAAATCCATATCTTTTAATGGGTGAGAGAGGTGTGGCTGTTGTAGGGGCGTACTAGGGGCATTTGCGGCCTCTTGCATCCCGCCAGAGCCCACACCAACTCTCGACGACTCTCGAAGCCCTAGGGAAGAGGGATAAGGGTTTCAAAGGGCATGCTGTGGCTTAAGGTGGTAGTGGACTCCCAATTTTTGGTGGTGCTATGGTATATCATTGTAGCATCTGATGGTTTTTTGCTGCAAAAAAAGCAGAAGGCAAAACATATTGAGGGAGAGGGGGTAGTGAACAATGGAGGGGTGGTGGTGTTAGGGTGGGAGTGAATCCTAGTAGGGGTATCTTTGAAGCTAGGAAGCACAGACACTTCCCCGGGGCAGCCGTGGCCGTCCTGGACACGTGTCGGACACGAACACGGCGTGGACACGGTCGGACACATAGTGGACACGGCTCAGAAGTGTCCACCTTTTTTTAAAGCTTGGACATGGCATGGACATGGCTTGGACACGACATGGACAACTTGGACACGGCTTGGACACGTCGTGGACACATCAGGCTCAAACTAATTTCCTATATATAAGAAATATAATATATATATCATCTCTCTCCCTCTTATTCCAGCACACTATCATATGTCTCCTCCCCATCCTTTTCCTAATGACTATTACATATTTATCTATTATACATCATACTTATATATATAATTCATCATTATATAACAAGTGTTCTAGGAATTTGACATACAAATTGATTATATTCATCATTCTTCATTCATACTTGATTTCATACTGAATCTGCATTCATATCGTAAGTGAATTTTGGGTTTGATTTATATTTCTTTTAAGTTTATTTGTTTAAATCTCATGTAATCAGTTGCTTTACAGATCTGGATAGACGGATATTATATGTATTAACTCCATGTTATGTGTATGCATATGTATATTTGTGTACATGTATATGCATATTTGTGTACATATATTTGTATACATATATATTTGTCTACATATGTATACAAATATATATATATATATATATATATATATATATATATATATATGTATATATATATAAATATATATATATATATAGAGAGAGAGTCAGGCTAGAATACACTCGAGTGTACAGATCGCACGAATACACTCAAGTGTGTTTGCATATCAAGACTATTTTTTTATAAAATATAAACCATTGATCTTCACTGTCATATTATAACTAGGCTACATACAAATTTTGAGCCAATTTGGATAAGTGTAACATCCAAGGGCAACAAAATCGACGCGCGAAACTAATTTGAAATGCATAATTTTTGCGGTCTTTATAACATGACCTATAAATGTCCAAATGCGCTCAAATTTTGTATATGAGCTATTCACAAGATGTTTAAGAAGATCAGTGGATTAGATTTTTGAAAAAAATATTGCATCATAAAAACTACTTGAGTGTATTCTGCTCCGAATACACTCAAGTGTATTCTAGCCTGACTCTCTCTCTCTTTATATATATATATATATATATATATATATATATATATTTGAACATATGTATATGTATATATATAATTATATATATGTATGTATATGTATATGTATATGTATATGTATGTGTGTATGCTCTGTCCAACTCCGTGTCCGTGTCCTATATTTTTGAAAATTGCCGTGTCCCGTGTCTGTGTCTGTGCTTCCTAGGAAATAAGTTAAGAATGGCTATGTAGATTACATTCATATACAACACCTACATAGAAGTATATAGTACAAGAACATACATGATTACACATTTTCTTATGTTACAACTTACAACGTTAACACTGTTCATTCTTGCTCCGTCTTTAAGATGCCCTTGATCATATAATTACGAGGATTGACCTGACACCCAATGTTATCGGACCCGACCGCTATCAAACCGGCGAGGCTACTAATTTCCGGTCAACCGGTCCAACAACTCAGGAATGAAGTCATATATAAATTTAATATGCTAAGATATATACAAGTTATGAATATAAGAAGAATATGATCCAATTCAACTATGATGAAGCTAAAAGTCAACGTAAGAACGCACAACAACTCTTAACCTCATGCATACAAAATAAGAAGCAAAATACAAATATCTCAACCCAATACATTGATTCAGAAATTTTGTAAATGGGTAATGCAAACGGGAAGAGATTGCAAATGGAAAAAACAACAGATAATGCAAACAGAAGTTGGAGAGAAAAAAAATATATAAATAAGCATTTCTGTAAGATTGTAACTGTGTATTATGAACACAACAGAAACAGATGCATGGGAAGAAAATGAAGGAAAAAAAAGGATAAGAAAGAATGATGTATGCAGCAGAAGTTCAAATATAAAACTAAAAGATAAAATGACAGTAGCAGGTGATGGGGAGTAGATGAAGAACCAAACAAAAAAATCAAACAAACACCTGCTACATTGGAATTTTGGAAAAAAAAAACAGCAGCACGTGCACTCTTTCAGCTGGCAGCAACAACGCCTACTAACTCACCTCTCCAAGTTAATTGATGCAGCAGCAGCTAGGAGACATGGAAGCTGTAGCCGTTGATGACAGTTGTAAACCGAACAAGAGATGGGAGAGAAAAGTCGCAGATGGAGCTTCTATCGGGCACCGGCATTGGGGGATTAGGGAGAAATGCCGCTGGTGTTATAAAAAAAAGGTGGCAGCAGTAACAAGTCGGTTCTGGTTGATTGGACTGGTTCCACTGATTCACCGGTTGGACCGGGTCGGTTGGCTGGTTTATGGGGTGTTTGCCAGGCTTTGGGCTTTGACCGGACTGATTTTGGCATGGGTTCCAGGTTCCAACCCAGTTTTGGTAACCTTGCCTACACCCAAGGAAAACTACATATGTGTAATTCAATCTATGACTGGTTATGACGTCATAGCAAGCAAGAGGATTAGATTATCATCTAGGTATCATGAAAGTAGTAATAGATTGCCATAGAAGATAACAATGGAAAAAGGAGAAATTTTTAAGTTTGCAATTAGAACCATTATTATTAAAAATCAATCAGGCATTCTTTTATAAATGTAGTGGTATTTATGGGAAATTATAGGAAATATACAATATCAATGAGTCATTTTCAAAAGTGGGATGAACTTCATATTTCCTGCGGTATTGTTTCTCAAACCTAGATCTAGGGGCATGCATCCACTTTTACTTGTTTTCTTAGCTAAGGTTTCTCCCAGTTAACCATTGGATAAACCCATTATCTGACTCCTTTGTTATCACTAGCATAGGCATTGCACATGTCTAGTGATTTCTCAACCGCCTATAACTTTATTAGTGAGATTCTGTGGCACGAGCAACTAGCATTGTAGATAGCTCTTTGACTAGGACCCCCAAAGGCCTCATCAACGGCATCTTGAAGCTGCATTTATGTGCGCAAAGCTAAAGACCGACTCACCCAAGCATATGGACTCCTGGCTTAGCATTGAGAGGGTTGAATCTGTGCTGAAGAGAGTCACATGTTTTTTGCTCATGCAATTTTGCATTTTTGTGTGGCTTTTGACTGCCAAATACAGTCCTCCCAACGTTTAAGGAGGCAGTAGGAACGGTCAACCCACTCTAGCTATCTAGTAGGATGTAAACACTGGTGATTTTTCCCTTGTTTGTGAATGTGGTTGGATTGCTGACCTCGTCTAACGCCATGCCTTTTGCGCAAAGGGCAGTAGCAGTGAATGTGGAGAAACCCTATGATGATGCACTAGCCTCTAGGTGGGTCTTCGGCAGATAATGGAGCTAGAGAGCGTTCCTTCCTAGGACAGTGGTTATCCAATGACCGCCAAACCTTGTTGATGGAGTTAGGGTGCCATCTGGAATCTCTTCCCTGGAGACGCCAAAGACCCCACTGAATCTGAGCAACTAATGGGAATCTGGTGATTTGTACCACTGGCTGTAGTTGAGATATCAAAATCAATCCACCTTTGCATCACCAGTGGGGATGCTAGAGGTGGGCTATTTCATTTTATTTTGAAGCTTCCGACATTGTCTTGGAGTTTATGTTCAACACGCTGTGCAGGGGGGTATTTCTCTATGATTGCCTTGTTAGGCTCTAGAGGCTTCTGCATAGCGAATTGGCACAAAGTCTGGTGGGAGGTGTTCAGTACCTATCTCTGCCGAGGATTGGGGGAGGTTGGTGCTCTGGTCCCAGCTGAACAAGGGACACTTACTGGTGTCAGATTTTTCTGACATACTTGCTGGTCAATCATGTTGTGGTTGTGGGCAAATGCCGTTGTTGTGGGAGGACTGCTTCATGATGCATGAAGCTATGGATTCCCGACTAGTGGTGGCATGAAAAATATGGCTGTGCTGTATGGTGAGAGTTGACATGATGGACGGTGAGCGGTTACACCAGGATCTGTTCCTAGGTGCATTGGATGGCATGCCTTTGGGGAAGGTGTGCATGCAATGGAAATTTTTTGTTTTCATCTGTTGGTAAATGGCAATTTGACAAAGCTAACTTGGTTGGAAAATTGAGCTACACACTTATGTAAGAAATGTCACCTGATTGTCTAAGTTCTGATTTCTATGCCACTTCTTGAATAATAATTGAGAGGGCTGACTTCATTACAGCTGTGGGTGTTTTATGAATCTAAGCCAGAGACTGATTTGATTCTATTATGGAAGCTAGAAGGAAAGGTAAAAGAAAGCTTCTATCTTGTTTCAAATCAGAGGGCCTTAGCACAAAATGACTGGCGGACTTGACAAGGTGAAGATGGACCTATAAGAACAGACAGGGAATTCCCTAGGATAAGGAAAATTGTAGTCTGCGAGCGTTTCCTTGCTCTCCTGAATCTTGGAAAGGAGGATTTTGGTAATCCCCAAGCGATTCTCTGCATCGATTCCTTTCCAATTAAAGATTTTGCTATTCGTATGTGATAAATAGCAGCAAGAATGAACATCTGACTAGTCTGACTGGAAGTGGTTTTTCTAACCTATCTCAAGATCAAAGAGACGTGTAGGGAGTAATGCTTTCTGAGATTATGTAACAAATTCATCACTCGAAATACCCCACATGTTTTTGACAGTCCTGACAATCCCACAGTTCAGTCCCCAGTAATTCACACACACACGAGATATCTTGGACTAGGTGAACTAATTGAGGATCCTACAGAGTTATGGCAAGTTGTGGGGGATGTGGGAATAAGCTCCACTGTGAACTATTTGTAGAATAGATATTAGGGCTAACGTTGGTACGTAGGAGTTTCTTAGGTGGTACTGGTCTTTTTTTTTTCGTGTTGAAAACAACTTCCTGGGGTTTACTTTTTAGCTCTTTTTTGAAATTGTACGAGTTTAACCACTTGTTAAGAGGGAGATTTGTCAATCTACATAACATTTAGACATATGTCCTGCTGCTGATTTTATCTTGGCATTATCTAATAAAAAAATTTAAACTTCTCCAGGGATTAGCTTCAGTCCTATTTATAAGTAAAATTAATCTTTTTGTTGTGCTATGTTAACAGGTTATCCATTCGTCGTGGTCGCCGTAATACCATAGGGTTGGTGTCCAAGTCGCTTAAAAACATATAGGAGCTACAAGAGCACACGGGTGTCTTTCTTGCAGCTCTGGTAGATTTTGATGCTCTGTTACAAGTCCGGTTGACCACAGAGCATCAGTTGTGGTTGCTGTAGTGATGCCAGAGTTGGGAGTCCGGCACTACTATCAGATGATACCACATACTTGATGTCAAGAGTCAAAATGGTTGTCCTGAAGCGTGTATCAGTTGTACAAAGGTTCTGTTGTGTGTCCATGGTCTTCAGCTGCAGATTCTATTTTATACATTGTAAATAGTTCCAGTAATCGTGTAATCCACTCTGGAAGCCATCTTCTAGGCGGATTTGTATATTGCAAAGATTTGCTAATGCTGACAGCATGCAGGGATTAATAAAATTGATTTCCTATCATCTCTACCAATTCCAAAAGTAAGCTTTCGTTGATAACACGGGCGACAATTCTGGAGTATGCATAGTTTGGAATTGCAGGCTTGTTACAGAACCGTTTGCCAATACGTGAAAGTTTATCGATTTAACTGCTCTACGAGTCTGTCAACTTCTCTATAACGCAGGCATAGTCATAATGGTGCTGAGCATCCAGATATTGAAGGTTCTACTAATTATGACAGTTACAATATACTCCGACTTCAAAGAAAAGGAGTTTGAAACGCTAATTTTTTCCGAGCCGTGTGACGAAAACCCTCAATTTCAGAATATCGTGTTTCCTACATGATTTATTCGCATTCGTGTTTTCCCCCTCCGTTTTTTGTGTTTTTTTATACTTTTTCTATTTCATACATGCGCCCACGTGTGTAAGGCTATAAATGGGTAGGATATTATCCATTTACCCATCAGGGTAGGATAAGAATAATAAATTTTTTTACCCACCACTCGTTTACGCTTTACCTGCATGTAAAGAGGATAGAGTAAGGGGGAATTTTTATCCTACCCCCTTTACCTATTTATCCATTAGTATAAGTTTGAATGCATAATTTTTTATTTTAGTATATGTATAAATGACTATTAAAACTTCAACAAGTAACACCATTACTTTCTTAATATGTACTATCATTATTCTCAAAACATAAATAAACAATAGATAGCTATATAGTTATATATTAGAGAGAAAAATGAATTCATCAATAAAATAATATATTAAGAAGGGTAACCCCTACTTTTAGAAAATAATTGAGTTTGTTATTATTGTATTTTATTGTATATAACCAAAACACAATCATTACTCTTAAGATTTAGTTTTAAGAGTGTCTTGTGTGTTTGATGTAGTGAATAATATATAAAATTGTTGCTAAAAATATCGTCCGTTTATCTTCATGTTATTTTAACCATTTCACTCTTTATCCTACCAATTTACCCCGTGGGTAAAAAAGGTGTGGGTAAGGGTAGGGTAAAGATTTTTAGGTAAAGAATAATTACCCTACCAACTATCCACATCTTTAACGTGAGTAAAGGTACAAGTAAACCTTTACCCTATCCTACCTTACCCATTTACAACCCTACATATGCGTTGGTGCGTGTGGGTGGGTGGGTATGTGTGTTTGAGTCTGTGTGCGGGTGTGGGTTGGGTGGGTGGGTATATATGTGTGTTCATATATATATATATATATATATATATATATATATATATATATATATATATATATATATATATATATATATATATATATATATATATATATATATATATATATATATATATATATATATATATATATATATATATATAGTCAGGCTAGAATACATTTGAGTGTATTCGGAGCAGAATACACTCAAGTAGTTTTTCATGATGCATTTTTTTAAAATCTAATCCATTGATCTTCTTAAACATCTTGTGAATAACTCATACACAAAATTTAAGCACATTTGGACATTTATAGGTCATGTTATAAAGACCGTAAAAATTATGCATTTCAAATTAGTTTCGTGCGTCGATTTTGTTGCCTTTTGATGAGTGACTTACACTCATCCAAATGAGCTCAAAATTTGTATGTAGCCTAGTTATAGTATGACGGTGAAGATCAATGGTTTACATTTTGATATGCAAACACACTTGAGTGTATTCGTACGATCTATATACTCGAGTGTATTCTAGCATGACTCTCTCTCTCTCTCTCTCTCTCTCTCTATATATATATATATATATATATATATATATATATATATATATATATATATCAGGATAGAATACACTCCCTCTTCCCATGCATCTGTTTCTGTTGTGTTCATAATACACAATTATAATCTTACAGAAATGCTTATTTATATATTTTTTTCTCTCCAACTTTATCTGTTGTTTTTTCCATTTGCAATCTCTTCCTGTTTGCATTACCCGTTTACAAATTTTTTGAATCAATGTATTGGGTTGAGATATTTGTATTTTGCTTCTTATTTTTGGATGCATGAGGTTAAGAGTTGTTGTGCGTTCTTACTTTGACTTTTAGCTTCATCATAGTTGAATTGGATCATATTCTTCTTATATTCATAACTTGTATATATTTTTTGGTAACCCAGGAGACTCGTAAGGCTTGTACCGAGCCCAAACTGGGGAGCTCAAACCCATCCCATAAGGAGCGTAGCCAATTAAATCACACAGAGGCCGGCTACGCTACGGGAGAAACAATTCCGAACAACACCACCAGGGGGTTCGAACCCGGGACCCTTCATGAGGGGCCCCGGGAGAAACAATTCCGAACAACACCACCAGGGGGTTCTAGCATGACTCTCTCTCTCTCTCTCTCTCTCTCTCTATATATATATATATATATATATATATATATATATATTAGGCTAGAATACACTCAAGTAGTTTTTCATGATGTAATATTTTTTTTTCAAAAATCTAATCCGTTGATCTTCTTAATCCTCTTGTGAGTAACTCATATACAAAATTTGAGCACATTTGGGCATTTATAGGTTATGTTATAAATACCACAAAATTATGCATTTCAAATTAGTTTTGTACGTCGATTTTGTTGTCCTGGGATGAATGGCTTACGCTCATCCAAATGGGCTCAAAATTTGTATGTAGCCTAATTATAGTATGAAAATGAAGATCAATGCTTTACATTTTGTAAAAAAAATTCTTGATATGCAAGCACACTTGAGTGTATCCGTGCGATCTGTACACTTGAGTGTATTCTAGCCTGACTCTCTCTCTTTATATATATATATATATATATATATATATATATATATATATATATATATATATATATATATATATATATATATATATATATATATGATATTCACTCGCTGCTCGCGCGAGTAGATAAGCTAAGTTACCTGGCTCTTGATTTGACGCTGCATTGTGTTGATATGGATTAGCGGTGGCAAAAATAGTAATTATGTACATCGGATGTATGTGCATGGAGTGGTGGTGGCACTATTTGTAATTGTGCTATAATAATTACATGTGCATGGAGTACGGTTCCTGATTTGGTTTATGGATCAGATGTACATTTCTCACCGCACCTGCTAGAAAAGTATAAAATGAGAACACAATGGGGGATTGTAGGATGAGATTGGGGTATTATTATAATATTTCTCACTGAATCGTATATCCATTAAATGTGATCCCTATAGAAAAAGCGAGATGAACAAAAATGAATTTTCTAGTTGATCTCATACCAACCTTGAAGCATACATGTACTCAACTTAACAAGTCTAAAGTCATTGTAGTGGTGTACTTTTGTAGAGATATTAGACGCATGAGAAATAAAATCATACTTTCAGATTGTATTATGTAACGTCATCCTTGGTTATAAATTTGTCATTTCCATTACAAGTTCTCTGTTCTCATTACAATATACCAGTTATCCTTACAAAGTATTTAAATTCTACAAAATATATTTTCATACAAAAAGTTTTGATATCACAGTTCTGGTGACGGGTACCGAGTTATAACGACATGTAAAGAAAGATGGCATTCTATAATAAGAAAGAAAAGTTTATAATAAGATCAAACAATTTGTAAAGGAAATGAATGTAATCGAGGGTGACATTTTGTAGTATAATCTGGATGCATCAAATTCTACAATCCATGAGAATGAATTTCATTACATCAAAAGTTGTAATAATAAGAAACACTTAGTAATAAAAAGAGAGAATTCGTAATGAGAATGAAAAGGTTGTTTCCGATGATGACATCAACAACTACATAGTTATAACTAATGTAGATAATTTGTAATAAGAAAGAAAGTTTTGTAATCAGAACAGATAATTTGTAATGAAGAAGAAACAATTGTAACCAAAGAAGACATTTTGTAATACAATCTAGATGTATTAAAGTTTACTTTCCAAGAGAATGAACCTCGATACATCAAAAGTTGTAATAATAAAGAACACATTACAATAAAAATAGAGAATTTATAATGAGAATGAAATTTGTAACCAATGATAACATTCTGTAATACAACATACATGCATGAAGTGTTATTATCTAAGAGAATGAACCGAAGTACATAAAAGTTATAATAAGGAATGTTTTGTAATGAGAACTGAGAATCCACAATGAAAATGAGAAAGTTATAATTAAGGTTGACAACCGATATTATGTTATGCATCTATCAATTTTTTTTATCTAAGAGAATGAACTTTAGTACAAAATAAATTGTAATAAGAAGGAACATTATGTAATACGAATAAAAGTATTGTCATGAGGATGAAAAAACTGTAACTTAAGATGATGTCTTGTAATACAACCTGACTGTAAAGAGGGAGACCCAATAGGGGATCCACTCTTCACTGAATTGAAGAAATAGCCCATCCAATTCCAAACGTACCAAAAGGTAATAAGGAAAGGAGGAATTTCATTCATTTCTCAAATGGTACAAATTACAGAGCATGATTATGAGTAAGCAGCGGAACAAAACTACTACGAAGTTACAAAGGGTATCATTATACAATTGCTCATCACCATAAAAGGTGATATTACAAAAACTTGAACTAACTACAAATAAGCCATGTACCAGAGAGTAACCTAGCCATTCCAAACTATCCTTAGGTACAATTATCTTTATATGATCTTCGAGCAACCTTGATCTTTAATGTACCTAGACCTGGGTGGAAGGGAACATCACCCTATACATAGGAAACAACATAGAGGTCAGCAAAGGCTGAGTATGTACAAATATTAAACACTTTGGGCATTATATAGATTTATAAGTACAAAAAGAGATGTTCCCACAAGAAGGGGGCTATTTGCAATTAGGTAAGTTTCAAAAGGAATACAACAAACCAAATGAGGCATATTAAAGTTCAGAATACAAGCATGATAATAAAGAGTGTCTTGCCATAACAATCATCCACAGATTCATATTAAAACAACAAATATTTGCATACATAACAATGTAGACTAAATATATATAAAACAGAGCCATACCACCATAGGATCATGGCCTAAAAGAAATAAGGGTGGAAACGCATACCCCGGGAGGAATACTCACGCCCTATATAAGTATGGCTGTACATAAGTACCACTATTCTAGATATTCTAGTCAAACACGTAGCATGCATAAATAGAGTGGCAAGACTAACATTTTAGTCACTTTCACATAAAATGGCAATCATAGAAGGAGGGGTCCAAAGACCCATTATAAATGAATATTCCAGCAATCACATGAATTTATATGAATCAAAACCAGAAAGTATAAATGTCCAAAAATTGGATTTTAAATAAGATTGATAGTTCAAGAGATGCCTCATTAAAGAAATGTATGTTTAGTCAAATAATGCCCAAATTAAAATAGAGGATGTACATACCTGATTCTTATGACTAGTGGTCAACTCAATGGATATACTTGATTTCCCAAAGTTGAGTATTCATCCTAGGAACATATCATGTGTGTTAATCAAACCAAAGTTAACATGTGCATTCTTATTATAGATTTTCACGTTGTTTTTATCCTGATTCTAATCACCTGATTGCATATTAGAGTTTATAATTTTATCCAGTGAATATATGATCCCTTAGATATAAATTTTAGCTCTAAAATTCACCTTTAGACACATGATTCTAGATATGTCTACATTACAAAAACATGTGTGTAATGATGTATTTCACCAATAATCAACAACGATATGCATATGTATACATTTATGTGGATCTAAGGTATTCAAGTAAACATGGTGAATTCTTACCATCACTAAATTTTACATCCTTTTAATCTGATTTGGAACATATTAGTCTACAAGATTGTTAGAATTATATTAACAAATGGTTAATATATTAACACATACATTGAATAGTCAGCTAAATATTCTGAGTGGATACAACTGTGTATAATACATCTACTAATTAAACTTTATTGATAGAATGGGTATTGTATCTCAAGCTTTTATAGAATAACACCATATTACTAACCAATTGCTCTAACTACAATAGAAATATATGTTGTTTTATAAATAGGTCAGCGTAAACGGTCAAGTCCATTATTTCGGTATAGTTCATGAGTTATATTAATTAAACCTTCTTGTAACTATCCAATGACATTTTCGATAAGTTATATAAATTCTTAGAATCGATGTACTAGAAAGAGGAACATACCTATAATGATCCTTCAATTTGTGATGACCTTAAGGCAAAGCTTAAAGTTCCAATGTGTATCTAGACTCCTGTGAGCAGTCCTTATATGATCACATCCTTAAAGCCTTGTGTTCAAGGCAAACAAACCATTGGTTCATGGTTCAGTTTCTGTGGTTGGGTATAGCTTGGAGCAATGAGGCTGGAAATGGCGGTGGTGAGGAGTTAGGGCTACACTGCCATATGATCTTCTAACCATTGTTGAAATAGCAGCAACCTCTTTACCACCAAGTCTACTGGGTGCAAGAAGAGCAGGATGAGAGGGTTTCCAAGATCGGTGGTTATTGAAGAACTATGGATGGTGGCAGCTAGGCTCAGGAAGGGAAAGTCACAGGATGGAAGAAGGTTGCAGTGAATTTCAATTGAAGAGGTTGGTGATCTTAATGCTAGTAGGCAGTTTGAAGACACATAATAGTGGTGGAATCGTTGGTGTTCCTCATGGAGGAGGAGAGTCGTCGAGTCTATTGGTGGCTACCAGCACTGGTGGTGATTCCCTATGTTGGCTGTGGTGATCGCGAGAGGAGGCTGTGATGCCATATCACTCTCTTGGCTAGCACAGAAACAATGGCAGCAAAATTGTAGGCTGTGAGGAAGGTTGAAGGAGAAGATGAGGTGAGTGCAATGGAGAAGATACATTTGGTGATGGAGGTGCAGACCCAAGTGATGGAGGGGGAGGGGATGTCGGTCACTACAGGTTCTTTCGTCGAGGGCCACACTTCCAGTTGGCGCAGTGGTGGCTGCTCATTGTCTTGGCTTCACTGCACTGAGAGAGGGAGGAAGGCTTGCTGGGCCATAATCGAGGTTGGAAGGAAAGGAGAGGAGGAAGAAGAGAGGCAGAGGAGAGGTGCAGGTCTGAGGACGACATGGTTGTAGAGATGGTATAAGTCCAGCAAGCAGCAACACATCTGTTGGGCAGTGGAGATGTTCTGCAGGTGTCGAGCACCACCTTAATGCTCTTGGGTGGTGGGGAAGCTGTGCACATCGATAGAGAGAGATGTCGATGGCTATGGGTTAGAGGCGAGAAGAAGGACGGAGGACGTAGAGGAAAAGGTGAGGCATGCAGCCTGGCAGTCGATCGGCTGTTAGAACTCAGCAAGGTGCTGGAGTCTCTGGTTGACAGCTGTGAGAGGGAGAAGGTTTTGCGGCTAGGGCTTCCAAGGACTCAAGGTGGAAGAAAGAAGAGGAGGGAGAAGAGGTGGCGGCAGCACTGCCTGCGATGCAGGGCTCTGCCTGGTGTTGTGTTGCCATCACGGGATCCGGCAATAGTCACAATAGGGTGCAAGCTTCTGCCCTGCGACGGACCTGCAGGAGCGAGAAGAGTGAGGAGAAGATGGGCACTACTAGCGTTGGTGTGAAGAGGAGAAGGGAAGAGGCAGGAGATATTGTTGTCTAACGGTGGCCACATGAGTCGGGCGGCTGGTTCTGGGCGTAGAGTGATTCCCTGTGGAAGCGTCTGTAGTTGGTGGTGTCGTGGTGGCTAGGCGAGGAAGGAAGACAGAAGGGTGCTAAGGTTTAGAAGTGCCCAACAGTGACGAGGAGAAATGGGGAGGATACGAGGAAGAAAAGGCAGGGAGGAAGAGAAGAAGGGAAGAGAGGAAGGCTCCGCCAGCGGCGACATCTGTTGTGAAGAGGAACAAGTCGCGGGGGAGCTAAGCCGCTGGACCGGGTATTGGTGACCAGGTCTTGGCGAGAAAATTAATGGAAATTAAATGTAATAATTATTTTGGGTAATTAAACTTGGGGGTATTTATATACTTTCCCCTTATAATTAATCCGGAGGGCAAACAAAGTCTAATTGGCATGAAATTTTATAAGTAGGCTAAATGTAATGTCCCGTTTTCAAATTAGTCATCTGATTAGGGTTTACTTGGATAGTTGTATGCTTAATTAAGTTGATCATTGTTTAATGATTGATTAGTGATGGTAGTTAAATTTTCATATTTTAAATATAATGATAAGTTTTAATCATACTTTGATCCACCTAATTAGGGTTAAGGTTTGGAAACCCTAATCGGCCCAAATTAGGGTTTTGATGACATATGAATACAGAATTTGATAAGTATAATGTCTCACTAAATGATTTTTAGTATTTTATGTGTAAATCTGATTTACTTAAAATTTGGATATGATTTGGATATATAAAATGTGAACAACATTGGAAAATATCAGAATTTTTGAAGAATATTCTGACCTGTTTATCGGTCGAGTTTCAAACTCGACCGATCATATTTTCAGATTGATATAGCAGTGTGGTAATTGAATTTTATCTTTTTATGGTATATCCAATTGATCTCAAATTTTAAATGTACATGATAAACTTAATTATAGACACCTCGTTAAATTTTCGTAATTTTTGGATGACTTTTGATCTCTACAGTGAGGGTATCAGTCGAGTTCTATGCAGAACAAACTCGACCGACCATGCTGCTGACTGCAATATAGTAGTGTGGTATTTAATTTTTATTTATTTATTGGTAACTACAAATGATCTAAATTTTTTTATTGTATCTTAAAAACTCAATTTCAGACATTGGGTTAAAGTTTAATAATTTTTGGATGAGGTTTGAGTTCTGAAACATGCGGTTTCGGTCGAGTTTATAACTCAGCCGACCAACGAGTCTGAGCAAAATAAAAATACATTGAGGGGCTTGTTTGCAAATGTTCTGAGTACCTCAATTCATCTATATCACTAACCTAACACACAAGCAGATCTCATAACTCATCCTTCCTGTAAAAGAAACGAAATTCTTGAGAGAGAGGAGAGCTAGGGTTTTGAGTAGAGAAAGTGGAGGAGATGATGACCTAGGATTTCTCTATCCAAGATATGATGAAATCAAGTAAATTTAGCTTCTTTGCATAGCATTTCATGGTGAATCTTCTCTCACATGTCAAGATTCCATCCCTCCTATGATTTGATTCGAAATCACATCAAATCTCCCCCTTTTCTCACTCTTTCTCTTCTAATCCCCATTTCTAGGGTTTCCGAGTTGAGAGGAGAAAAAATTGGATTCTTTTGCGAGAGTTTGATTGGGTTTCCAAAAATTCAGAGGTTCACCTACGAATTTAAGGTGCTTGGCACCTGAGGTGAGTGTTTTTCTCCCTCCTAAGCTTTGTATTCATGTTGAAAGCCTAATTCTATCTGGATAAAATAATCAGATACCTTGTTTATACATGTATGTGATTGGATTTGATTTGGGAAAGATATTGGGGAATCCAATTTTTACTGATTTTGATTATTTCTCATTAATTGAAACTTGATTAGTTCTTTTTATATTTATTTAGTATGCATGGGTATTGTTATGGGTAGATGACTATGGTATTTCATGTGAATTTTGCCTAAAAATCAGCCCAATGGCCGATATGCTTGGAATTGAATTGACATGTATAAAGTCATATTTGAATTGTACTAGATTGTATTATACAAGTGTATTGTTGAATGTTAATGGAGTTGAAATGACCACATATCCTGATTAGGATTTGTGTTGAGGAAGTGAATCAAATGAGTCAATTAATCAATGCATACTTATGATTGATGAATGAAATGTGTGAAAATGGAAACTAGGGTTTCCATGTTTGTGAATAACCCTAATGAACCCTTGAGTCATGATTGGATTACTAAATGATATGATTCTTATGAAATGTTGAACTGAGGAATGAGTTCTTGAAAACCCTAAAAGTTTATTACTAAGACAATTATGAGTGATAAATCTAGAACTTGTATATGATGTTGTAAATGTGATCAAATGCTGAAATTGAAGGTATTAATACTTCCATTGAATATGATGAGTCTTATGAATATCACCTAAGTCCAATGTAATTGTTTTAATATAATAAAGAATGATCATTGTTGATTATGGGAATGACATTAGTAGTCAACATTAAGGTGCACTTATCTGAATATAAGAGATAATATGAACATGATGTACGTAATGGTGATTGCAAGATAAAGATGAAACTAATGAAGATAGTATGATGAAGTATTTTATCTTTTATTTTAATTACATGTGGCTTAACCCAAATTAAATGAAATATACTAAGAACTATATTTTGATAAATGTTATGCAGAAGAGAAGCATTGTATGTAAAGTGAATCAAGAAAGATTGGTCCAGATAATGTAATGAACATGAAATGAAAGAAGTTGAGACTACAGAGTAGAAAATGATGGAAAAAGATAGGAATTAATAGATGATTCTAAAAATATAACTCTTACCCTAAAATGATGAGTTTGATGATGCTGGTGAATGATAATATCAAATGGGGAATTAAGAGATGAACATAACTGTAATTGAATTCAAGTAAAAGATGAAAGTCAAGTATTTGAATTGATGTATAAGAATGTGTTCTTGAATTGTGAATTGTACTCTGAGAATGGACTAATAGTACAAACTTCAATTGATAGTGAACATGTGATGACTAGTAACACCATATGAAGAATATGAAATAAAAGAAGAAGAGAACTAAGTCTGGTATGCATGTATATGCATGAAATTTATTGGCATCCATTCAGATTGGATGGAACATGCATATGTTCTATGATAAATCCATTCTTAGTATGAGGAATGATACATGATATCTATATGCTTTTACTGTTGCTAATTTTAATGCCTCTGCTAATATTTGTTCAGAACAGTGATATACAATGAGCTGATAAGATTTATGTTGAAATTGAATTTAATATGTACTCCTTACATTGAGAAACCCTAATAAGGGTAAATGTTGCATAATGAGATTATGTCTAGGGCTGAAGGCCCAGTGATGATGATAAAACCCTGATGGGATAAATGATGGACAGTAAGATTATGTCTTGGGTTGAAGGCCCACTATTGATGATTGCTATGAGTTGATGCAGAAGATAGAAATAATCATATTTGTTGCAATCTATAGACTTATTGTGCTTCTTGCTTTGATCATTGCCCTTATTGATAAACTTAATCTGTTTCATGTTATTGTAGTTACGCGAGAATACACATATATGATATTTGATGTTTTGAATTCTTGTAAGATGAGTAAAAGAGATTAATAACAAGTGAAATGATGGAACATCTAGTTAGGTGCCCTGAATACCGTGAGTTTCCCCTGAGGACCACACTGGGGAAACAAAACGGATCTCCTTGTAGTAATCGATGAATTATGAGAAGGATTTCTAGAGTGTGGATCGAGACCTTAAAGATTAGACCACCATGATTTAGGAGTGAGTCATCTGGAGTGGCTCTGGTCCTAAATCCTTGCTGTGAAAGTCTATGTCCAGATGGAATAGAGTCTGTTGAAATGAAATATGTGAAATGTGATTACCTCCTAAATCTGAACTAAGAAGTATTTGAAATGTCCAGATGGAATAGAGTGTGTCATGTATTGATTCAAAATGCTTAGAACTTGACTTATTACTCATGCAGTAGGATTCTTAATCTGAACTAAGAAGTATTTGCTAATTTGTTCATAGACATGCTTTAAAAGATGTTTCAAAGTTATAATTGGTTTAAGTGATTACCTTATCAGTTGGATTAGATTACCATTGTAAGATAGATTTGACTCATGATAGAACTATCTGCTAGACTTTTCAATATCTGCATGTTTCTGTTAAATTTATTATACTTAATCTGATGCTGATGCATGTACCTAGCTTGAGTGGGAGATATCCACTCACTGGGGCTCTATATGAGTCTCATGAGGTTGTTTCAAATGTTTTTAGGTATAATGCTATCCAACGGAGAGGTCGTGACAAAGAAGATATAAATAGTATAATCTAGATAGACTAGAATGTCCCTGTACTATCTCTTTCCTAAGATGGGTTGTAGATTAAGTTTGTTTATCAATGTACATGTATCTGATGTAAATTGAACCGCATATGAGAACAAGATTTGATTATGGATTTAATGGAGTTGAATATGATTGTGATACCTGCATGTAATGTGCTTGATGTGACATTGATTTATGAGTTTATGAACAAAGAAAAAGGAAAAATTTATCTGTGTTTTTCATATAATGTTTAATCGCCTTTGTCAAGAATTCATTGTTTATTTCATAACCTGAGTTTAGGTTTTGGGATTACCTGTAATGGTTGGTATTTGTGCTGATCAAAAGAGTGGGTCCCGACACTAAATAAGACATCAAGAATTCGATTTATGAGTCAGATTCTCCATCTAAAAATATTTAATATTCTGTTTCTTATTTGTATGCTAATACATCATTTAAAGTGTGTTATATATTTCTTAATCGATTTATATATTATTTTATAAAATTTTATTTCTTTTCATCAATTGGAATTAGTTTGATTTTAGAGTGTCGAAGTAATGTTATAGATTGGTGAATTTTCACCTCAAATCCTAGTATTGAATTTATTTGGTTATATCATCCTAATATATTTTAATTTTTGGGGGAAATGTATAAGATACTACCACATTCAAAAAGAGCCTAGAACGAGGTGGATCTAGGTTATGAAACTAAATTCGAGTATGTTACACTGACTGTATCACATACCAAATCCAGATTATGTACACTCAGATTCGTTCTGGGTTGCTTGATTACAACCATTATATCTGACATGTAGTTTGAACTATGTACATGGCAACTATGTGGAACATCTCCTAGTTATGATTCAACGGTGCATATGTGTTTAGAGTGAACATTATTTAAAGTATTTGTCCTCATTCACTTTTTTATTCATCTAACATGGATGTATCAATGTCCATTATCTTTCCCACTAGTGAATCTATTCATAATTAATTGTCATCTAGCTACAATAGTGGCATCACACCCATGCACTAGTAACGAATTTGGAATTAAAAAAATGATTCCACCATTGTTCCATGCATACATATAAGAATTCTGTATAATTACAAATAGCTACCACCGCAACTCCATGCATATGTGAATGAATTTTACATAATTACAACAGATGCTGTGGCGACCGTCTCGTGAAAACATGATTAACTAATGCGGAAGCGAATTATTTGCATCGGATTACTCAAAATCACTGAAAATTAAAACTTTTTCAAAGAGATCCATTCACAGGAAAACTCTTTAACCAAGAACCAAAGTATTTCAAATTCATCCTGGTTCACAAGTACACAACATGTACCATTCCTTCTCAAAGATTACAACATCAACTGTCTTATAAACATTATATACAGACAGTATATAAATCTTGAGGCATCAAGCCAAAAGCTCAGATTGATTCATAAGACACTGACTAAAAACTCCGAGGACCTGAGAGTACAGAGACGACACATGAGACTACTATCTGTATGACTAGATAGACAATATCTCCACCTGAGATCTTATTGCTGTCCCTGCTGTTGTTGTTGTTGTTGCTCTTTCCTTGTTCTAGGATTTCTGCTTTGCCTCCCATGCATACCTAAAAAATGTTTCCCACGGGGGTGAGACAATTGAAAATTGCCCCAGCGAGAGATATAACTCTCCGCCAAAAACATTGTTTTTGCAGTTTATTAAATTAAAACTGAGCAGGGGTTACTTTTACATTATCAGGCAGAATTATTCTTCATAGAACAGAATAAGATAATCTCCATTCTCAAGAAGGTCATTGCATCTACCCATGGTAGATAAGTAATTCATCTGTCTACCTTGTAGAGAATATAAAGAAACATAATTAACATTTATCCACTAAGGAATGCACAAAGAAGTGCAACATCAGCCAATGAATATCCGTATTCAATCCTTAAGCAAACATGCTATACGGATGATTACATTTTACAATCACACTTATGCTCTGAGGAGATGAGGTATACCGCTCATACTCCTACCGACCACTGCTAGGAGTCGAAATCGGTACCATACATAGGTCAATGGAAGAGCCGGACTCCAAGACCTCATCCGTCTCGGTCAGTATGAGACCACATGCAGGACATCTCGTGTCTCTGCTAACTAGCTAGCCAGGGTATACTGGCACCTTTGCTACAGAGTTACAACGTCAACTGTACTCTCATTGCCAATCGAGAGATTTCTTGTTTATCTCCTCGATCCGACATTAAGTATCATTGGGAGATGTATACACCATCTAACCTAATCATCATGAGATCCGTGATACATCCATCCTGACATATTCATGAAGGATTGAGAGGTTTCTTGTTTACCTTCCAACAATCTCTTCAAGAGGACGTAAGGATGTTTTTGCCCATTTACCCCCACATATTCAAATGTGCTCCGGGTTTTGCCGCGGGCACCCGTTTCACCATCACCTATTCCTGACGATGATGGATCTATGGTCAGAGCACTACATGAATATATTTCACTTTATTTATTAAGTAGATTCTCATATTCTTTTAGCATCAGCCAAGTTCTGAAACATAACTTATTACAACAATGCTATAAAGAGACATGTACTACTTTCATCAGATATTTATCAGCCTTTCAAAGACCCTGGGAACTCAGTCCCTCATTACAATACTGGGAATTCTCATCCCTTCACATTCTCATCACCATAATCATATGGTTCTGGGTATTCAAACCCTTCACTCATCATTGAGCATCATTACCATTTATTAGGTAACTATCACCTTCAGGTCATCTGACCAAGGTATACATGATACTTGTTACCCAAGCATCATACATGGCTCATCAGGCCACTGCACATCTTGTCACCTCTCACTAGGAAACAACTTATTCACATGGCTCACAAGGCCATTCACATCTTGTCACCACTCACTAGGCAACAACTTATTCAAAGATATCATAAATATTTATTCAAGATCATTAGTCTCATCATATAACATTAATGATCATTAGTTCAAGGAATGAGTTCATTTCTCATCCTCATCATGGTATGACTACATCATACTCATCATTTGGGCTTAACCCCATTTTCAAGGTGCATTAATTAACACTCATCAAGTGCAACAACTCATTACATTTCATTGTAATAGTTGCATATCACACTTCATATATTTCTTACCCAATTATTTTGGATTTGGAGTATATCAAGGTATATAAACCCTGAAGTTCTGAATGTGATAACCATCATATCTTGATTTATCATTTTCTCATCATTTCAGACCCTCTTGAGTTACCAACTTTATCCTGTATTAAGGTATTTCCCCTCTTAATACATTCCATCACCAAATACTCACCCTTAGCATATAATGCATAGGCCACACATTATAATTGTCCAACTATCTCACATGATATGGACTTATCTTAGTTTAAGGCATTGTTTTATTATAAAGTTGCCTATAACCAGCCACATTAGATACTTCCCTTTTCAGGATATCAACTACTATTCCATTATTAGGATTAGGCTTCACATAGATACACCTTCAACTAGGGTTTCACAAGGATACACCCTCAATTAGGGTTTCATTAAGAATTGCCCTCAATTAGGGTTAGAACACAATAACCCTGTCGATTAGGGTTTATGTTCATGATTAGGGTTTCATGATCTCTCTACTTTAAGGATCATACCCTTAATCACCACATGAATCATATTCATATATGAATTCATGCTATCATCATCTCAACTTGATTAGGTCATATCAACCCTTCCATCAAGTACATACTACTATGATTAACATAGTGTACCAAGTCATTGATCCTATAAGCAATTAGGGTTCATCCCTTAATTGGCACTACTCACTTAGGTACTATTAGGGTTTCAAACTTTATACCTTCAATGATCATCATTACTAATCATCATTGGATCAATTAATCATTCATCATCTCTATTCTCAAGAGATTCAATCACCTTGGACCTCCATTACATAAGGTATCCAATTGAATTGATCAATTGAGTCCTCAATTACAACAAGTGTCTAAGTGGATTAACCAATTGAGTCCTCAATCAACTTTGACTACTTGAGCCCCAAACGGTCTTGGTCCTTCAAGGTTCAAACGGTTTGAAACCGTTTGGTAAAGGTGGTGCTTGAGACCGTTTGCCCAAGCAAGTAGGTGAAGACCGTTTGCCCAAGTTTGACTTTTGAAACCGCATGGGCACAAACAGTTTGGCATCGTTTGGTCCCAAACGTTCTTGAGACCGTTTGGACACAAACGGTCTTGAGACCATTTGGTCCAAACCTCCTCAAAACTGCATGGACCAAAGATGGTCTCAACAACACCAATCGATTTAGGGTTCTCAATATTGATTCCTTCAATCATTGAATTCATGGAAGCAATCATCAATTGGACCTATCCTCATACTTCAATTGAGTTAAATAGGTCAAACTTCAACTGATTTGAACCTCAATTAGTCCTCAATTAGGGTTTGAATCAATTGAATTAGGGTTTGGAATCGATGATCCTTCAACACTAATCAATGCAAGATTAGTTACTTTGAAACCATTGAACCATCATCCAAATTGAACATGACCTGACCCCAAACGGTCTTGAGGTCGTTTGGATAACCACCAAAAGGTCTTGGGACCATTTTACCATCACATCATAAAAATCCAAGTCAACCAATTAGGGTTTAGATCATTGGATTGATCACCAAATCAGCAATTGATTACACTTTAACTTAGTATCATTGGATCATCAATTGCTTAACCATACTCACCCCTAGACCTCCAAACGGTCTTGGGTGACCTCAAAACGGTCTTGAGACCGCTTGGATGAGCTCCAAACGGTCTTGAGACCGTTTGGCTCATCCAACCCTTGGATTCTAGTGAAAAATCATTAGGGTTTGAGCTATTGAGTTGATCATCAAATCAGCACTTAATTGCAAAGTGATTTGGTACCTTTGGACCTTCAATTGGTCAACCATGCTTAACCCTAGACTTCCAAACGGTCTTTGGTGATCCCCAAACGGTCTTGAGACCGTTTGGGTGATTCCCAAACGGTTTTGAAACCGTTTGGGTCAATCAACCCAAAACATCAACTCATTCCAATGCAAAATCAGCACTTAGCCGATTAGGGTTAACACCATATCTTTTGTCCTTCAATCACTTAACCATATCCAACCCTAGACCTAAAAACGGTCTTGGGTGACCCCCAAACGGTTTTGAGACCGTTTGGGTAATCCCCAAACGGTTTTGAAACCGTTTGGGCTAATTAACCAAAAAAGTCAAATCATCCAAGTTGAAAATCAACACTTAATCCAATTAGGGTTTACCTAATTGATTAGCCTTCAACTCATGATTCCTTTGGATTAATCCATAAAATTTGGTGGGTGATCAACCAACATAATTAGGAACATTATTCTCAAACGGTCAACCCTTGGTCAACTCTTCAAACGGTTTTGAAACCGTTTGCCCAAAAAGGCAAATAAATCAAGTTGAAAATCAGCACTTAATCCAATTAGGCTTTGCCTAACTGATTGGCCTTCAACTCATGATTCCTTTGGAACTAATCCATAAAATTTGGTGAGTTATTAACCAACATCATTAGGAACAGGAATATCAAACGTTCAACCCTTGATCAACCCTCTCAAACGGTTTTGAAACCGTTTGCCCAAAACGTCAAATTAATCAAGCTGAAAAATCAGCACTTAATCCAATTAGGTTTGCCTAATTGATTAGCCTTCAACTCACGATTCCTTGGGAGTTAACCCATCAAATTTGGTGAGTCATTAAACAACATAATTAGGAACAGTAATATCAAACGGTAAACCCTTGGTCAACTCACTCAAAGGGTTTTGAAACCGTTTTCTCCCAAACGGTTTCAAACCGTTTGCTCTGAAACGGTTTGGTGAAACCGCATGAGCAATTAACTCAAAACCGTATGAACCATGATTTCTTTGGAAAAAGTATAAAAGATGATGCCATCATAATCTACCTTCTTCCCTGAAGTTCTAACAACTTCTGATTTCATGAAATGACCATTTTCAACCAGCAATTAAACAAGATAATGAAGGAATCATTGAAATTGCAAGATTAATGGTTGAATAACAATGAAAAAGGGTTCAAGTTATGAAACCCGCCTCCAATTGATCTACAAAGCTCCATGTCCATGGAAACAATGGTGGATGCAACTCCTTTCACCATTCCAAGGCTCATCCTCAAGGTTTGAGTGAAAAGGAATGGTTAGAATTGAAGAGGAGATCGAAATAGGAAGAAATCCATAATTTATTTTCGATTTCCACCATGGAATCAAGGTGAAATGGATCAAGAACCTTACCAATAGGTTGGGGGCCGTCCTCCTGATCCTCCCAAGACCCCTTGGTCGTTTCCCAAGTAAGGAGAAGAAGTGGGGTCGAAAAAGCCTTCCATTTGGCTTGTAAAGGGTCTTTTTATAAGAAAATCAAGGAGAGAGAAAGTGCCTTATAAAAATTCATTTAATCCCAAAAATGTGGCCGCCTCTTCCCCCTTATCTTCCTTATGGAAGAGGCTATCTTGTTTGCCTTTTATCCCTCTCAATTACCCATGATTTAAAGAAAAGCAAATTAAGCACCTCAATTCATATTATATTCATATCCATATGTGAGTGGATATTTCTTTTTCTTATAAAATTGTGTGTGAGTTATCCACTCCCTTGGATATTTTCGTGGTCCTTGCAAGGCTCAAGGACGTCACATACACATCTGAATCCAACCATTTTAATTTTGGTTGAAGGACCTTTAATTAATACATTCATTTTTGCCCTACATCGAATTAGGGTTTCCATTAGGATTAAATATTGATTATTTTAATATCAAGATTCTCTCTCCTCCAACTTAATTCAAATGAGACGCCCCTCTCATTTTCTTTGCTTTACATGATTCCAAGAAGCATTAAGGTACTTATTTAAGTGGTAATTTTCATATTGAACCCTAGGTTTTGGGTAAATGGCACTTTACACCAAAACTAGGTTTTAATGCACAAACATTGCTTTATCAGCTCTTCCTTGGTACTCAGGCTACCACAAGCCATAGCTTTGTATCATCTTCATTCTCATGATGCTTAAACACATGAGGAACATATTATCATGCACAATTTGCACTTAAACCCCTCAACTTGGGTATTTTGCATATTAGTCTAAAACAAACAAAACATTGATTTTAACAATGTTCAAAAAGGACTAGAATTGCAACATAAGTTCCTCTTGAGGCCTAATTACTTTTTATAAGATGAGATTAAGCATTTAATCACATTTCTTAACCACAACACATAGGGTTAAAGTATAACCCAGGTCAGGGGTGTTACAAATTATAAACCCCTAACAAGGATTTCGTCCTCGAAATCCAGATAAATGAAGACAGATGTATTTTATTATTCATACTATCTAGTCTTCACATAACATCTCCTTATTTTGGGGACACCATAAAACTTTGATCAGTACAAAGTGTTTCCATACAAGATTCTCATAGAATCAACACACAAGGCACATGCTCCGTTGTTCCTCATTATTGACTATAGAGTCAACTTTGTGTCAAACAACACTTTTCTTATTCAAAGAAACATCATACATTCTTTATTAATATTATGTTTATGCAGAGCATAAACCCCTAATATATGATGTTCATATTGTTTTATATATTCAGACTAATTTCACAGTTGACCACCCTAGGTAACCAACCTAACCCATCTGATAACTCTCAGATACCAGAATCTTTCACCTTGGTATCTATCACATGTATTGGAAACACATCATATATATCTCCTCCTTTCATCTTGGAACATTAATTGTTTCATATGTCATCATCTTGGGACCAAAGTCCAAGATAACTGATACTTTTCTAAGTATCCAATACATGAACTCCTTTATCTTATGCACATCAAGTGTCCTAACACCCACTTGATTGCCATGTCCCTGAATGGAAAGAAAATAAGGATTCATATTCCTCTTATTAATTCATGTATTTTCAACTATTCTTGAACCATTTACTCTTTATCTCATCCTAGGTTCCTTGCCTTTAGTATTGGAATTTGTAAGGATGATTGCATGTCATTATCCCTTTCTTTATTATTATCTAACATGTTTATGATCATCTCATGATCTCATCACATCTCCCATTTCCTCATTATGGGAAAGATCTGTATTATGCGGGCAACAGTATTAAACAAGGTTCATCTCCCTTATTCTTATTCTTATCTTATGAGGAGTACATTTTTAGTTCCTCATACAACATGCTCATATGAGATTATCTCAGACTTATCTTTCTTATGCATGGGATATGACACATTTATTCATTCCAGATTTCTGATTTCATGATACTCATTAGATTGTATCAGAATGACTACTTGATCAGAGCAATCAAAAAGTCAACAATCTAAGAGTTTCCATACCCACTTTATCATCAATAGTTGTATACCTGGACAGGGTATATAAATACTGAGATTAAGTGGTATGCACTTTGTATACTATCATATTCCTCCTTTTCATATTATCACAAGCATAAGACTTATCATCCCTAAATTTCATTCAGGCATCTCTTCTGTACCTCATCATTTCTCAAGGAGGTAAGAACAACATAAAACATTTGTAATGTTTTACTATGCAAAACATAAGTCCTCATAGAACTAATCAAGGGAAGTTCAATTATTTCCTTTCTCAATTAATCCAGGAATTCATAAATTAACATATTTTCATGACATTATCTTGTCTAACTTCTCATTATACATGAATTATTCACTGCCTCAGGCTAACTCTGCCTCAAAGGTTGATTCAACAGGCTATGGTTGAGCACAGACTCAATTTAAGTCCAGAAATTCATCATTTCCTTTTGCTTCAACCTGCTGATGCTAATTACAAATCCTGTTGATATCTATAACATCATCATTGGGACTGGTAATCTAGGTTACACTGCCAATGTTTGATCCACTATATACATTAATGTTGCCCTAAATTCTTCAACAATAATACTTAAAGAAGGATTTTCTTATTATAGTTGGATCAGCTAGGGATTCTCAGGCAATTGTCTCTATCTTGCTTGTTCCCATGCACCTCTTCTTGGTGCAACATTGCTGCTCTCAGCATCAATCTCCTCATGTGACCCAGTCATCTTTAAGTTCTTCTTCTCTTATACGAGTAGAAGACACTATCAGATACACTGGATGATATCAGAACAGACTCTACTACCTTAGTCCTATGTCTCTGTAGACTCAACGAACCTAGAGCTCTAATACAACTAATTGTGGCGGCCGTCTCGCGAAAACATGATTAACTAATGCGGAAGGGAATTATTTGCAGCGGATTACTGAAAATCACTGAAAATTAAAACTTTTTCAAAGAGATCCATTCACAGGAAAACTCTTTAACCAAGAACCAAAGTATTTCAAATTCATCCTGGTTCACAAGTACACAACATGTACCATTCCTTCTCAAAGATTACAACATCAACTATCTTATAAACATTATATACAGACAGTATACGAATCTCGAGGCATCAAGCCAAAACCTCAGATTGATTCATAAGACACTGACTAAAAACTCTGAGGACCTGAGAGTACAGAGACGACACATATGACTACTATCTGTATGACTAGACAGACAATATCTCCACCTGAGATCTTATTGCTATCCCTGCTGTTGCTGTTGCACTTTCCTTGTTCTAGGATTTCTGCTTTGCCTCCCATGCATACCTAAAAAATGTTTCCGACGGGGGTGAGACAATTGAAAATTGCCCCAGTGAGAGATATAACTCTCCGCCAAAAACATTGTTTTTGAAGTTTATTAAATTAAAACTGAGCAGGGGTTACTTTTACTTTATCAGGCAGAATTATTCTTCATAGAACAGAATAAGATAATCTCCATTCTCAAGAAGGTCATTGCATCTACCCATGGTAGATAAGTAATTCATCTGTCTACCTTGCAGAGAATATAAAGAAACATAATTAACATTTATCCACTAAGGAATGCACAAAGAAGTGCAACATCAACCAATGAATCTCTGTATTCAATCCTTAAGCAAACATGCTATACGGCTGATTACATTTTACAATCACACTTATGCTCTGAGGAGATGAGGTATACCGCTCATACTCCAACCGACCACTGTTAGGAGTCGAAATCGGTACCATACATATGTCAATGGAAGAGCCAGACTCCAAGACCTCATCCGTCTCGGTCAGTACGAGACCACATGCAGGACATCTCGTGTCTCTGCTAACTAGCTAGCCGGGGTATACTGGCACCTTTGCTACAGAGTTACAACGTCAACTACACTCTCATCGCCAATTGAGAGATTTCTTGTTTATCTCCTCGATCCAACATTAAGTATCATTGGGAGATGTGTACACCATCTAACCCAATCATCGAGAGATCCATGATACAACCATCCCGACATATTCATGAAGGATTGAGAGGTTTCTTGTTTACCTTCCAACAATCTCTTCAAGAGGACGTAAGGATGTTTTCGCCCATTTACCCCCACATATTCAAAATATGTGCTCCGGGTTTTGCCGCAGGCACCCGTTTCACCATCACCTATTCCCGACGATGATGAATCTATGGTCAGAGCACTACATGAATATATTTCACTTGATTTATTAAGTACATTCTCATATTCTTTTTGCATCAGCCAAGTTCTCAAACATAGCTTATTACAACAATGCTATAAAGAGACATGTACTACTTTCATCAGAACTCAGTCCCTCATTTCAATACTGGGAATTCTCATCACCATAATCATATGGTTCTGGGTATTCAAACCCTTCACTCATCATTGAGCATCATTACCATTTATTAGGTAACTATCACCTTCAGGTCATCTGACCAAGGTATACATGATACTTGTTACCCAAGCATCATACATGGCTCATCAGGCCACTGCACATCTTGTCACCTCTCACTAGGCAACACCTTATTCACATGGCTCACAAGGCCATTCACATCTTGTCACCACTCACTAGGCAACAACTTATTCAAAGATATCATAAATATTTATTCAAGATCATTAGTCTCATCATATAACATTAATGATCATTAGTTCAAGGAATGAGTTCATTTCTCATCCTCATCATGGTATGACTACATCATACTCATCATTTGGGCTTAACCCCATTTTCAAGGTGCATTAATTAACACTCATCAAGTGCAACAACTCATTACATTTCATTGTAATAGTTGCATATCACACTTCATATATTTCTTACCCAATTATTTTGGATTTGGAGTATATCAAGGTATATAAACCCTGAAGTTCTGAATGTGATAACCATCATATCTTGATGTATCATTTTCTCATCATTTCAGACCCTCGAGTTAACAAACTTTATCCTGTATTAAGGTATTTCCCCTCTTAATACATTCCATCACCAAATACTCACCCTTAGCATATAATGCATACGCCACACAATTATAATTGTCCAACTATCTCACATGATATGGACTTATCTTAGTTTAAGGCATTGTTTTATTATAAAGTTGCCTATAAACAGCCACATTAGATACTTCCCTTTTCAGGGTATCAACTACTATTCCATTATTAGGATTAGGCTTCACATAGATACACCTTCAACTAGGGTTTCACAAGGATACACCCTCAATTAGGGTTTCATTTAGAATTGCCCTCAATTAGGGTTAGAACACAATAACCCAGTTGATTAGGGTTTATGTTCATGATTAGGGTTTCATGATCTCTCTACTTTAAGGATCATAAACTTACCCTTAATCACCACATGAATCATATTCATATATGAATTCATGCTATCATCATCTCAACTTGATTAGGTCATATCAACCCTTCCATCAAGTACATACTACTATGATTAACATAGTGTACCAAGTCATTGATCCTATAAGCAATTAGGGTTCATCCCTTAATTGGCACTAATCCCTTAGGTACTATTAGGGTTTCAACCTTTGTACCTTCAATGATCATCATTACTAATCATCATTGGGTCAATTAATCATTCATCATCTCTATTCTCAAGAGATTCAATCACCTTGGACCTCCATTACATAAGGTATCCAATTGAATTGATCAATTGAGTCCTCAATTACAACAAGTGTCTAAGTGGATTAACCAATTGAGTCCTCAATCAACTTTGACTACTTGATCCCCAAACGGTCTTGGTCCTTCAAGGTTCAAACGGTTGAAACTGTTTGGTAAAGGTGGTGCTTGAGACCGTTTGCCCAAGCAAGTAGGTGAAGACCGTTTGCCCAAGTTTGAATTTTGAAACCGCATGGGCACAAACAGTTTGGGATCGTTTCATCCCAAACAGTCTTGAGACCATTTGGACTCAAATGGTCTTGAGACCATTTGGTCCAAACCTCCTCAAAACCGCATGGACCAAAGATGGTCTCAACAACACCAATCGATTTAGGGTTCTCAATATTGATTCCTTCAATCATTGAATTCATGGAACCAATCATCAATTAGACCTATCCTCATACTTCAATTGAGTTAAATAGGTCAACCTTCAACTGATTTGACCCTCAATTGACCCTCAATTAGTCCTCAATCAGGGTTTGAATCAATTGAATTAGGGTTTGGAATCGATGATCCTTCAACACTAATCAATGCAAGATTAGTTACTTTGAAACCATTAAACCATCATCCAAATTGAACATGACCTGACCCCAAACGGTCTTGAGGTCGTTTGGATGACCACCAAATGGTCTTGGGGCCATTTTCCCATCACATCATCAAAATCCAAGTCAACCAATTAGGGTTTGGATCATTGGATTGATCACCAAATCAACAATTGATTACACTTTAACTTAGTATCATTGGATCATCAATTGCTTAACCATACTCACCCCTAGACCTCCAAACAGTCTTGGGTTACCTCCAAACGGTCTTGAGACCGTTTGGCTCATCCAACCCTTGGATTCTAGTGAAAAATCATTAGGGTTTGAGCTATTGAGTTGATCATCAAATCAACACTTAATTGCAAAGTGATTTGGTACCTTTAGACCTTCAATTGGTCAACCATGCTTAACCATAGACCTCCAAACGGTCTTGGGTGATTCCCAAACGGTCTTGAGACCGTTTGGGTGATTCCCAAACGGTTTTGACACCGTTTGGGTCAATCAACCCAAAACATGAACTCATTCCAATGCAAAATCAGCACTTAGCCGATTAGGGTTAACACCATATCTTTTGTCCGTCAATCACTTAACCATATCCAACCCTAGACCTCAAAGCGGTCTTGGGTGACCCCCAAACGGTTTTGAGACCGTTTTGGTAATCCTCAAATGGTTTTGAAACCGTTTGGGCTAATTAACCCAAAAAGTCAAATCAGCCAAGTTGAAAATCATCACTTAATCCAATTAGGGTTTACCTAATTGATTAGCCCTCAACTCATGATTCCTTTGGAATTAATCCATAAAATTTTGTGGTTCATCAACCAACATAATTAGGAACATGATTCTCAAACGGTAAACCCTTGTTCAACTCTTCAAACGGTTTTGAAACCGTTTGCCCAAAAAGGCAAATAAATCAAGTTGAAAATCAGCACTTAATCCAATTAGGCTTTGCCTAATTGATTGGCCTTCAACTCATGATTCCTTTGGAACTAATCCATAAAATTTTTGTGAGTTATTAAACAACATCATTAGGAACAGGAATCTCAAACGGTCAACCCTTGGTCAACCCTCTCAAATGGTTTTGAAACCGTTTGCCCAAAAAGTCAAATTAATCAAGCTGAAAAATCAGCACTTAATCCAATTAGGTTTGCCTAATTGATTAGCCTTGAACTCACGATTCCTTGGAAGTTAACCCATCAAATTTGGTGAGTCATTAACCAACATAATCAGTAAATAGTAATATCAAACGTTCAACCCTTTGTCAACTCACTCAAACAGTTTTGAAACCGTTTTCTCCCAAACGGTTTCAAACCGTTTGCTCTGAAAAGGTTTGGTGAAACCGCATGAGCAATTAACTCAAAACCGTATGAACCATGATTTCTTTGGGAAAAGTATCCAAGATGATGTCATCATCATATACCTTCGTCCCTGAAGTTCTAACAACTTCTTATTTCATGAAATAACCATTTTCAACCAGAAATTAAACAAGATAATGAAGGAATCATTGAAATTGCAAGATTAATGGTTGAATAACAATGAAAAAGGGTTCAAGTTATAAAACCCGCCTCCAATTGAGATCCAAAGCTCCATGTCCACGGCAACAATGGTGGATGCAACTCCTTTCACCATTCCAAGGCTCGTCCTCAAGGTTTGAGTGAAAAGGAATGGTTAGAATTGAAGAGGAGATCGAAATAGGAAGAAATCCATAATTTATTTTCGATTTCCACCATGGAATCAAGGTGAAATGGATCAAGAACCTTACCAACAGGTTGGGGGTCGTCCTCCTGATCCTCCTAAGCTCCCTTGGTCGTTTATGAAGCAAGGAGAAGAAGTGGGGTCGAAAAAGCCTTTCATTTGGCTTGTAAAGGGTCTTTTTATAAGAAAATCAAAGAGAGAGAAAGTGCCTTATAAAAATTCATTTAATCCCAAAAATGTGGCCGCCTCTTCCCCCTTATCTTCCTTAGGGACGAGGCTATCTTGTTTGCCTTTTATCCCTCTCAATTACCCATGATTTAAAGAAAAGCAAATTACGCACCTCAATTCATATTATATTAATATCCATATGTGAGTGGATATTTATTTTTCTTATAAAATTGTGTGTGAGTTATCCACTCCCTTGGATATTTTCGTGGTCCTTGAAAGGCTCAAAGACGTCAAATACACATTTGAATCCAACCATTTTAATTTTGGTTTAAGTCCCTTTAATTAATACATTCATTTTTGCCCTAAATTGAATTAGGGTTTCAATTAGGATTAAATATTGATTATTTTAATATCAAGATTCTCTCTCCTCCAACTTAATTCAAATGAGGAGCCCCTCTCATTTTCTTTGCTCTACATGATGCCAAGAAGTATTAAGGTCCTTATTTAAGTGGTAATTTGCATATTGAACCCTAGGTTTTGGGTAAATTGCACTTTACACCAAAACTAGGTTCTAATGAACAAACATTGCTTTATCAGCTCTTCCTTGGTACTCAGGCTACCACAAGCCATAGCTTTGCATCATATTCATTCTCATGATGCTTCAACACATGAGGAACATATTATCAGGCAAAATTTGCACTTAAACCCTTCAACTTGGGTATTTTGCACATTAGTTCAAAAAAACAAAACATTGATTTCAACAATGTTAAAAAAGGACTAGAATTGCAACATAAGTTCCTCTTGAGGCCTAATTACTTTTCATAAGATGAGATTAAGCATTTAATAACATTTCTTAACCACAACACCTAGGGTTAAAGTATAACCCAGGTCAGGGGTGTTACAGATGCCACCACCACCATGCAATCATAATTGATTTTGATTTAATTATAGATCATGTCACCGCTACTCTATGGCACGTGTATTTAACATGGCTACCCACACGAGCATTCAATACAATCCCATATATATATATATATATATATATATATATATATATATATATATATATAGAGAGAGAGAGAGAGAGAGAGTCAGGCTAGAATACATTCGGGTATATATATATATATATATATATATATATATATATATATATATATATATATATATATATAGAGAGAGAGAGAGAGAGAGAGAGAGAGAGGAGTCACGCTAGAATACACTCAAGTTGTTTTCACGATGTATTTATTTAAAAATCTAATCTGTCGATCTTCTTAAACATCTTGTGAATAGCTCACACACAAAATTTGAGCACATTTGGACATTTATAGGTCATGTTATAAAGACCACAAAAATTATGCATTTCAAATTAGTTATGCACATAACTAATTGAAATATTTAGTTTTTTCCTCCTTTAGATGCATGACCTTTAAGTGTCCAAATGAGCTCAAATTTATTATATAGTATGTTCTTAAGATATTTAAGAAGATCAATGGTTTTGATTTACAAAATAACTGCTTTATGATGGAAATCGATTGAGGTGTATAACATCACCGGCACACTCGAGTGTATACCGGCTTTACTCATATATATATGTATATATGTATATATATGTATATATATATATATATATATATATATATATATATATATATATTCATTGCCTGTGCGGGTAACTAACTTTTGTTACCCATGGATCTATTTTGTAATAGGAAGACATCTAATTGTAATGAGATAACCAAAACAATAATGCAAAGACTAGTTTTATAAATACAATGTGAAATTTTGATTCTTCTTCTGAAAATAGTAAAAATAATATATGACAACAAGTTACACAATATTACAAAATGAGTTTTTGAATTATAAATTTGGTCATCTCATTATAGTGTTAGATGTCTCATTACAAATATGTGACTTCCTATTACAAAATAGATATACAGATAACTAATCTTAGTTATCCGCACTGGTAGTGAATGAATGAGCATATATATATATATATATATATATATATATATATATATATATATATAGTCAGGCTAGAATACACTTGAGTGTATTTGGAGCAGAATACACTCAAGTAGTTTTTCATGATACAATATTTTTTTTTAAAATGTATTCCATTAATCTTCTTAAATATGTTGCGAATAGCTCATACACAAAGTTTGAGCACACATTTAGACATTTATAGGTCATTCTGTTATAAAGACCGCAAAAATTATGTATTTCAAATTAGTTCCGCGCGTCGATTTTGTTGCCTTTGGACGAGTGATTTACACTCATCCAAATGGGCTCAAAATTTGTATGTAGCCTAGTTATAGTATGACGGTGAAGATCAATTGTTTATATTTTGCAAGAAATAGTCTTGATATACAAGCACACTTGAGTGTATTCGTGCGATCTGTACACTTGTGTGTATTCTAGCATGACTCTCTCTCTCTCTATATATATGTATATATATACATATATATACTTATACATATACATACATATATATATATACTTATACATATACATACATATATATATATATACTTATATATATATATACTTATATATATATATACTTATATATACATATATATACTTATATATATACTTATATATATATATACTTATATATATATATATATATATATATATATATATATATATAACGAGAGAGAGAGAGAGAGAGAGAGAGCGGGGGGGGGAGAAATCTTTCTCTCTCAATCCATATATATATATATATGCATATATATATATATACATATATATATATATATATATATATATATATATATATATATACATACATACATACATACATATATACATACATATATATGCCGACAAGGTAATTGCCCGGTTGGCGATTTCCGCTGGTCCCCAATGAAGGGACCCGGGTTCAAAACCACATGGAGAAGCATCTCTTGATTTATCACCCTCCCGGGCATCCGACCTCCGTCACGGGTTATGGGAGAGGGGGAGAGAAATCTTTCTCTCTTAATCCCATATATATATATATATATATATATATATATATATATATATATATATATATATATATATATACTATTACTACTACTATAAAAAGAGGGAGTTTTTCTATCTATTTATGAACCAACCATTTGAAACCCTTGTGACCAATCAAAAAACAACATTTTGAATTGCTGTTCTCTCCTTAACTCAAACTCCTCTTACATTTTTCTCTCATTTTCTCCAATTTTTTTCCAGAAATACCTCTCTTCTATAAAACTACCTTCTCCATTTCGTAACAAATAACTCACCTTCTCTTTCTCAAATCCATGTGTACCACGTTTTTCTCCAATAAATTAATAGACACCTCCATGATTCCCTCCCTCCAACTAACCATGATGACCACGTACTCTTCTCGCTCGGGCCCTCATATTCTCTCCCTCCTCAATGAACGAGATGATAGACATTGGACACTTTTTTTTTTCCTTTTACATCGTCGTTTCCTTTCTTCTGTTTTGCTTCTAGGCCATACGGTAAATCATGCTTCTGCGATTACTCCCTTTCATCTTCCTCTCCTCCTTATCTCTCTCCCATAATTCTAACAACAACTGTCTATGTCTCTCTGACTGTGTGAAGATCCTTTCCTCTCTCTATCTTGATCTTTGACAAAGTCGAGTAGACTAGAAAGGTGGCTTGGTGAACCTAGAAGACAGTACTTTACAAAAGCGACGTAGTTAATTGTGTGTATGCTCCCTGGACGAGGAAATCTAGAAACATTGGGCCGCATGGTGTGTACTTTCTGTTAACATTCAACCGCAGTCGTAGCTGGGAGGAAAAGCCAACGACCCTCCCTTGACATCTTATTTTTCATGGGTTCCTGGTTGATCAGAATATCTTGCACTTTTTTTATTTTGTTGGTTGTTGACTTCCCCTGAATATTTAATGGACACTGACTTATAAAAGGAGATCGTTGTTATGTCAAAAATCAATCACAGTAACCTTGAGATTATGGACAGTTTTGCTTCAACGACAAGTATCACAAGCCGTTGCAAGAATTGTTTGGTGAGCATTTCTTTATATACTGCTAATGCATTTGACAATTAAAGAGCTCTCTACTATGAGTGATTGCTTCAACAACGGACCGTCCTATGTACATAACTACACATATCCCTACCCAGACTCACCCTACAATCAGGTACAACTAGAGTCTTTATTCACACATTCTCAATTATTTTCCTCACAGTGACAATTTTTTTGTAAATTTTATATTCGTTTGAGATAAGCTACATGATTTGAATCAGTTTTGCTGTTTGTCACTACTAAAGTCATTATTTCTTCTGCCATATTCAATTTATTTAAGTTCGACTCTATATTTTGAAAAGTTTACACATCCTATAAGTTCTCCGTTTGGTGTAACGCCATGACATCCCCACAAGAGCTGAAGGCTTGAGGCTATACCAATAAAAGATCTAAGCACCAACATTTATAAAGCTTAACAAAGTGTCATAGAAATTTGAACGAGCAGTTGATTCACTTGGTATAGATCCATAGGTGAAACTACATAAGAGTGGTTGATAAATCATTGATGTTAAACCAGTGACAGATCCATAAGTGGATATGTAAACAAAATTTAAGTGAAACTGTAAACTTTAATAAAAGATAATAAGTACAAAATATGTACGAATACTCTTTCTATGTTGTTGGTATAAACAATATTTAAACATACCAAAAATGCACACCATACTAACATAAATAGTAATGTATAACACACAAAAAATATTTAAACAGTTAATCAACATAATTTTAAATTATCAATTATCAAACATGAATTAAACTAATTTAATGTTATTCGTGCATGTGCACGTGTGTTTACTAGTATATATATACACTACTATAAAAAGAGGGAATGTTTGTAACTAATTACAAGTGAGCCACTTTCCCTACCCACAAAACCCCCCAGCCAATCAGATCACAAGAATTTCAAAATGCTGCCACCTCCTTCACTCTCTCTCTTCTCACAATTTTTCTACATTTTCTGCTCTTTTTAAACAATGTTCTCTCTGAACGTGAAGAAACGAACAACTGGAGTCTGGTAGTTATTTTATCGGTCCATGTTTCCTGCGTGCGATCTGAACCGATGTGGCACACCCCGAAACACCCTTCTGTCCAACGTTGTGTGCTCCTGCTAACCGCCGCCCATGATGCCACGATATTCATTTTTCCTCCCCACCTCCGAATAACCGCACGATCAAACTAAACACGAGTCCCTTAATTCGCTAACCACTCAGCAGTCACGACTCCCAGTCCCAGTAAAATAAAAACACCTGCCCGCCCACTCCCAAGCCACAACCGGTGGTACGTGCACTGAGATCCTCCACAATGGTCGCCTCTACACTCAACGTACCGCCTCATCTATCATGGTAAGAAGGGCACTTCTTTCACTGGTCTTGCGTCCCTGTTGTGCTCGTGGCGGCCGCTGTCGATGATATGATCATGGTCGTAGCTACCGCAGGGGCCAGATAGGAGTGTTGCCCGAGCCATCGCGTTCACCGAGAGGAAGTGGCAGGATGAGAACGTGCCCAGTGAAGTTGAAAGGGAACGGCTACGCAGGAATGAAAGTGTCTGTTATGTACAAAATACCTAGCCTCGTGCATTGTTGTCTGTTTCTCTTGCATAATAACGACCGTGGACACTTTTTCGGAAGCTTGACTCGGCTCAGAGTCATCCATTACTTTGTTTATCTCTTTAAAAAATACAAGGTATTCCTTATTTGAATCTTACACCTGGAAGGTGTATTTTTTTCCTTTTGTAACCATCGTCCCTTCACATGTGCTTCTAAAATCCAACCTGATGTTTGAGTATGAGTAGCACTAACACGAATTCTGAGATCAGTGTTTGCAGAATTCAAACAGTAACTAGCACGCATAAGGTTAATGGATGTGCTTTGCCGTAGTGACAAATCAGCCTAACGTCGATTCAACACCAAAGCCTAAAAGCCATTAGTTCCATCTAATATGATAGACTCCATGTACTATATAGAATCTTTCTATGCCTCATTTTATGCTAGAATTATTATACCATTGCGTCCAACACTGGTGACAAAATAAGTAAGTGTACATGTAGTGGAGGTAAGCCTTTTTTTCCTGATAAACGTGGAGGTGGACTAGGAGTGGTTTTCATCCTGGTTCAACAATGACATATATTGGATATTTCTTCTTGTAGATCTAATTTAAAGAGGATCGGTCAACCGAATTTCAAACAAATGAGATTTAAGTCACCTCAATGTTGAGCAAATGAATCATTTCTCCACAACCATCACTGTCATGCTCGCAATTTCAAGCATTGCAAGGATTGTTCCTCCAGATGTAAATAGTTATATACATACAAATTTCTTTAGATAGCAGATTGCAATTCAATAAAAGTACAATGTTTAGTGATTGGCAGGGTCAGAATTCCATAAAATGAAGAAGGATGTCGACGTCATTGGTAGCCGCTTTGTGCTGTTGCAGTTGACAAGAGGGACTGGAGCTTATTTTTGTAGGTTAACCAGTTGTTCATAAATCACGACTATACTCTCCCACCACTGCTTGAGCGACAACATAATGATCGTATTAGATGGAGGTGCACTCTTGCACCTCTGTATCTGAGATGTATATCTGACTCACGGTATTATGACATTCAAATTATGATTTTTAGTTTCTCTTGTCGTAGACCTTTATTTTTGTCAAATAAATTTATTACCACCATGGCATTATCAAACTTGTCTCGGGTGGTTGTTCTTCTTCTTATTGCATTGTATACAGATTTATCTAAATACTAATTTTAAATATATTTATTTTACTGAGTGATTGGAAGACATGAGTAACATGAATATAAATGTCTCTATTGAACATATATAATTATAGGTCAATGTGCAGACCGTGATGACACTAGTTTGCCATATATTCAAATCCCATGTTATATATGCAGTTACTCATTCTATGATTCTCATAATTTTGGAATCCTTATCAAATAACATTGTGTCGTGTGTTAGCATATATGCAAAAAGATCGACTCAAGATACTTCACAATCATAAAGCCTTACCAAAAATAAAATTTCTTAAAGTATCTATTTATTTATGATGAAAGATATTTTTTTATGATCGGAAATCCACCCTCCACGGGAATCTAATTGTTGAATAACACCATCGGGAGGATTCGAACCCATGACCCTTCGTGAGGGTGCCCGTGCTTAACTACCAGCGCTACTGCTCACCAACTTATGAAGGATAATTATGCTTCATGAAAAGGTTGAAATCTAATAAAATTTGATTCATTAATAAATTTTACGATGAAGACAAATACATTTTTTAACCATTGTATTTATATTTTCCTGGAAAATTATTTATATTATATAAAAATAAATTCAAAAGTATTTGAAATAACCATTAATATATATAATTTTGAAAAAATGAACACTATACAAGTGAGCTTCTCAAGTTACATAACATTTGTTCTACATCTTTTGTAGTTTATATTTCTTACTATCTGCTATATAAATATATGTCCAAACTCTTTGGTATTCATATTTAACTATCAGAAATCAAATGCTTTGACATATAATTCTAAACTGAGAATGTTTGAGCATGGATCTTAGAAAGAAGTTAAGATGCTACTATAAGCAATCAACTCTGATTTAATTTTATTATATGGATTTTCAACTTACTATTTAAAGAATGCAAGTAAATATCATATTCAATTTTGCCTCCCTGGGACAAACTTTTCAACTTCTATTCATATTTTATGTCAACATCAGAAAAGAAATTACTTCATTATTCTTTATATCTTTCTAGAAAATAAAATTATATATATTTATATCAATATGGAATTAGTATTATGAATAACGTTTGAAATATACTATTTTGTAAAAGTGAGCCTCTTAATATCCATATGTGACATGTTTGAAATCAAATGCCAGAACTGATATCATTAAACTATCAACAGATGAGCATGCAGATTAGAAAGAAATTAAGGCTCAACATCATTCATTCGATATCATCTTTTCCATTAAATATATATTTAGATTATTATTTAAGGATATAATTATTTCTCATATTTAGTTTCACCTTCTTTGGATAAATAACATTAATATTAGGTAATGACATATTCAAATAAATTATAAACATATGTTCCTTATCTTACCTCAAACATGTTGCCTAACCATAAATAATTTTATACAAAATTAATTTATATATAATATTTTCTAAATAATCTCAATGCCTATTTTTTCCATCAATTTACAAATTCTACTATATTATAAATCAAATTCCTATTTCTTTACATTTATCTAATAAGATTTATCACTATGATGTGATACGTACATATGCACGTGTGCGTTTACTAGTATATATATATTGTATATATATACATATACATACATATATATATATATATATATATATATATATATATATATATATATATATATATATATAGGGCGTTCATTCATTGCCCGCGCGGGTAGCCTGGATTTTCACTACCCGGCAGTCAAAAAAGTAACTCTCCTGGCTAAGAAAGTAACTCTGCTGTAAAAAAAATAACTATGGTGTCAAAAAAGTAACTCTGCTAGCCAAAAAAGTAACTCTGTACAAAATATACAACAAATGTATATAAGGATGGGTTTTTGATTTTGGGGGGGCAAATGATATTATTTTTGGATGAAATTTTTTGGAGAGCTAGACAAAATGGTCCTTTGCCATTGCGATTTTTTTTTTGAAAAAAAGTGGTTGGAAGGGTGGGCTGGTAGCTACTCGCACGGGCAATAAAGATGGGCGATGGGCCCATATATATATATATATATATATATATATATATATATATATATATATATATATATATATATATATATATATATATATATATATATATATATATATATATATATATATATGAGTTAGGCTAGAATACACTCGAGTGTACGGATCGCACGAATACACTCAAGTGTGTTTGTATATCAAGACTATTTTTTGCAAAATTTAAACCGTTGATCTTCACCGTCATACTATAACTAGGTTACATATAAATTTTGAGCCCATTTGGATGAGTGTTAGTCACTCATCCAAGGGCAACAAAATCGACACGCGAAAGTAATTTGAAATGCATAATTTTTTATCAATGGCTTACATCTTGCAAAATATTGTCTTGATATATATATATATATATATATATATATATATATATATATATATATATATATATATATATATATATCGAGTCAGGCTAGAATACACTCGAGTGTATTCAGAGCAGAATACACTCAAGTAGTTTTTCATGATGCAATATTTTTTAAAAAAATCTAATCCATTGATCTTCTTAATCATCTTATGAATAACTCATATGCAAAATTTGAGCACATTTGGACATTTATAGGTCATGTTATAAAGACCGCAAAAATTATACATTTCAAATTAGTTTCACGCGTCGATTTTGTTGCTTTTGGATAAATGACTTACATTCATCCAAATGAGCTCAAAATTTGAATGTAGTCAAGTTATAGTATGACAGTGAAGATCAATGGTTTATATTTTGTAAAAAATAGTCTTGATATGCAAACACACTTAAATGTATTCGTACAATCAGTACACTCGAGTGTATTCTAGCCTGACTCTAGATATCTCTCTCTCTCTCTCTCTCTCTCTCTATATATATATATATATATATATATATATATATATATATATATATATATATAATGTTTTTAATACCCACGATGAGTACTATATTTAGCTACCCTTCACAAAAACGCGGTGGCATAAATTTGTCGTACAATGCAGTGTCATCCAAAGACCCGAAACTCAGTCCCCCATCGCGGCTCTGATGCCTTTAGCCCCAACACCGGTGTGAGGCCTCCCTTTGTTCCCGGCATCTCCATCGGGATACATGTTTTCACTTGGGTCTACGGTGTCTGCCAGGGCTAGGATGGCCGGTAGCCATCTTCTGAAGTTACAATAGCTACATCTCGTATTGGAGGTGGCAGAGCTTCCAATGTCGATCTCGATGTACAAGTATCTCTCCCTTATCTCAATAGCTTGAACCACGCCTTGCGGGGGGCGTCCAGGTCGGAACCATTGGGAGGGACATGGATGGAGTGGTTGAGTGGGGAGTCAGGATGGAATGGGCTGGTCTTCCATGGTGACGAAATAGAAGACCACACTTTCGTCAACACAACCTATAAGCACTTCTAGCCTTATAACATGATGGTTGGTAATGCGAAGGGACAGGAAGATCAACACTGAAGCAATAATACGATCCGATCAAATCCAAATCAATTTCCGAACAGCAAGCAATCTATTGGGTGTAGCCAACTAGCAAGCTTCTTCGCTCTAATATGAAAGATGAAGAGACGAACTCTGACCCCGCCTACCTGCCAGGAAGCAGCAGTAGTTGGCCTTCTCCTTGTCACAGGTGTTCATGGGTCGCTGGTGGTTGGGCAGCGCGAAGGAGGTACGGCGGATGCACGAGGACGATGATCTAGGATATGTACTCCAACTTGAGGGTGTCGGTGAACTCAAGAGTGCCACGTACAACAACGAGTGATGCGGTTGGTGGGGTTTGATTCATCCCCTGCCAGGAGTGCAGCGGGAGTCGGAAGGTGTTCGACCAAGATGCTAGGAGAGCGAAGAGGTGTGTGTAATGCAATGAGAACAAGATGGAGAGGCGCCACTGACTAATGTGCTTGCTTCGACTAACGGGTCCTTTGCAGCTATTTCTGACGCACATAGAGCACGAGGACATTCACTGATTTGAAGCACTACTATGTTGGACACGTTACTTGAGTCTGTTTGAATCATAGCACGAGCTATTGCTAGGAGGCACTTCTGCTAATAAGTTCTGTACGTACGTGGATAGATGTTGGGTATCTTAGACTAAATTATTTGGAATCTTGATGTTTGCAATTTAGAAATTCTCTAACTTAAAAAAAATCTCTAAAGCATGGTGTACAAATCTTCATCGCACTTTGGGTTTTATTAACGTACAGATGAATTATGACTTGGTACCCTTCATTCACGGAGAATGCCAACAATACATGGCAGACAAACAAAATTTAATTTCTCATCACTAAAAGTAACAAAAATGTAAAAACCAACCACCAAAAGTAACAAAAAATGTTGGCTCCAAATAAAATATATATTAATGATTAATTACAATGTTACATATATAAATTGTAATTTTTAGACAATGTGATTATAATGATACCTGTAGACAAGTAACCATAATACTGCCTTAGTAATACAACAAAATGCCACCATAGACTACAAATTCTTTGGTTAATTAAAAATAGATGTGTTAAAACAAAATCCAATATAGTAGAAAAGTATGTATAAAGTAACTGTTGGTCAGAGAAAGTAGCTATTTGACACATTAAGTAACATATTGGTATAAAAAGTAACTAACACCGAAAGTAACACTAAGACATAGAAAGTAACTATATGATACAAAAAGTAACTATTTGACACTAAAAGTAACATCATGACACAAAAAATAACTATCCGACACCGAAAGTAACACTATGACACAAAAAATAACTATATGGTAAGAAAAGTAACTATCTGATATTAAAAGTAACAACATGACAAAAACAAATATCTGACATTGAAAGTAATACCAAGACAAAAAATAACTATATGGCAAGAAAAGTAACTATCTGATACTAAAAGTAATACAAAGACACAAAAAGTAACTATACGACATTGAAAGTAACATCAAGATATAAAAAGTAACTATATCATATGTAAAGTAACTCTCCAGCACTGAAAGTAACACCAAAACACAAATTGACATGAATATACAATATTAGTCTCCAAGCTAGACTCATTGCACTATCCCAAATTGACATGAACATACAATATTCAATTTTTTTATGAGGTTCTCACCTATCCTTCCAATTAAAATTCATACATGAATGCTCAACCAAATCGGTACACAAAGGTAATAATTTGCGATTGCAACGATTTCTGGAAACACGGTGATAAAACTAATAAATTTATGAAGTATATTTTCCAAACACAAGTCTTGACAAACATGAACAGAAACTAATGAAAACCTTATTACAGATTCAACATGAAGACACGAACAATTTTGGTAGCCGCTTGACAGATAGGAATAGAAACAAGACTTGATTCAAATCATAGGAGCCATCTCAACTATCTGTTATACTGACAGAGGTTGAGGAGGAGAAGATGAGGAGGTGTACGGAGAAAGGATTCATAGGTATTAGTTCGTCGATTTCCTAAGCACAATGTTCTCACCGTCATTGTTGAATTTCTCAATCATCAGTGCTTCCTCTTGTTAGAAAATTATGGTGGGTAAGTGACGATGCTCTACAAGACTGAAAGCATAAGATTTAACATAGAAATCTCTCCCCAAGACTAAGAGAGAAAAACCACGAGGCAATACTAGCCAACAAGTACTAAGTAACCTGAGTTACAACTCACACTGCCCAAATTTAATCACCCCTAAATCTGGAAGCTCCCCCTGCCCGAGAACAAAGATAAGGAAGAACAAAATTACACCCAATGTGTACAAACCCTCCCTTTTCACTTTTTTCTCCTCACGGCACCGCTGACGCTACTGGGATTGCTTGTTGTCGCTGCGACTGTTGACCGGGTTGCCTCTTCTCCTTACGAGGTCGCCTACCTCGTTACTGTCTTCTTGATACTCGTTCTAGTTGACACCTCCAACTAGAACTCCCACATACCACCACAACTCTCTCCTCTTGAGAGAGTCGATACACATCCTCTGCTAATCGGACGAACCATTGCCATTGTCGTGTCACTAATAGTGTGCCACCAACTGGTGTGTGTCTTCCGCTGCTCAGATCCGCCGTCGTAGTTGATGCACCACCTATGTGTCGCTGACTGATATGCGTCATCCACTGACTAGACAGTCCGCCATCATTTCTATAACCACCGACTGATGAGCGTCTTCCTCTACTCGGATGCATCGTAGTTGATGTCGATGTCGATGTCACAGTACCAACCAAGTGCCACCAACTGATGTGCGTCCTCTTCTACTAGGACCCGCCTCCATTGTCGATACACTGCCGTTGTGTTGCTGACTGCCAACCGCTACTTTACCTCAAGGTAAAGTCGCTGGCCCTCTCTCATGCACAAGAGAGCTGCACTGTTGGTCCACCTAATGTGCCACCAACTGTCAGCCGCTACTTTGTTTCAAGGTAAAGTCGCTAACCCTATGTTACTACAAGAGAGCACCACAAATTATTATTGTTTTCTGACTCTTCTACCAAAGAAAGCACCAACGACCAACAACTGGTGGGATCACACACCAACCGGTGAGTTGATCTCAATGGCCACCCCGAGGCTCTATTTATAGGCCTCCATGCATGTGATTGCAACTAGAAATTCTAGCCCTAGTTCAAATCCTAGTCCAACTCCATTTTGTACATAGCCACCTTCTTTTCTTCTTAGACTCAACTCATATTAGGATTGGCAAACATAAAATACCAACTCTAATTAAATCCTAATCCAATTCTAATGTTGTACGTAAGAATACATCTTCTTTCCTTCTTAGATTTAACTTCCATTAGGATTGAGAACACAAGCCAACTCTTATTAAGTCCAAATCCCTATAGGACATGGGCTGGAATCTTCAGATCGTAACATCCTCCTGGTCCGACCTTGGCTACCTACCCGACATGATAACTCTATCTTGACCTAGTTAGTGTAGTCCGACGCAACAAGGGAACCGTCTTGCATGTCCTTGTTGACTTATTACCCATTGTTATCGTAGTCCTCATTGTAGAGCCTTGTGAGTCACCCGAGGATGCCGCTGGCAGAGACCCAGACATAGGCCATGCCATCGGCGCCACAGTCAATGACTCTCCATCCCATGAGATGATGGTTAAGCACCATGTCATTAATCGCACCTCCCTCATGCCCTTCTCCTTGTCCATCAACTTGTTCTCCACGGTGGACCGGAACCGGGCCCTGGCAGATGAGGATGACTGCAATTCCAATAGATGGATCTGAGATTGTCCATGTGGCTTGCGGTGAGCAACAACTAAGACAGGTCATCCACTCTGATCGAGCGGGTGAAGGATAGACCTGACGAGGACATCACGGACAACAATGCTCCCTCTCACTAGGTGGTGGTTTAATGCTACGTCAGAGGACGACACCTCCCTTGTAACCTTCACCTTGTCCATTGACTTGTACTCCACTGTACCCTTCCCAAACGAGGACGGCTATCTGGAATTTCTGTGGCGGGGAGCAGAGGCCAGATCAGGTTGTCGGCTCTCAGTGGACAGGTGGACGACAAGCCTGACGAAAAACTAAGGGGTCCCTACGGTGGAGAAATGGAGATCCGGAGCACAATGGATCGAAGGAGGCCCCAATTAGAGAGCGAAAAAGAAGACAGAAGGTGTTAGCTAGCGGAATGAAGACCTAGTAGACAAGCACGTGGATGGAACCGCGACACCGCTACGAGCCATAAGCTCACACCTTTGTAGATATGGGAGAGATGGGAGTCATTAGGATGATAATTACAACATGTGCCACCATACTTTTAGAGACGGGTAGACAACTTGAAGTACCCGCGCGAGCATCTAATGAATCCCATATTTATATACTAGTGAGTACACACGTGCAAATGCACGTGCAACATTGAATATGTAAAATTTTCATTTGATAATCACATAATTAATCATGAGAAGTCATAATCTTTCTAAAATAAGTCTTATACAAAACACTTTTATTAGTGTTATATAATTCTTTTCATATATATATACACATATATATACATACATATACACATATATATTTTTTATATACACAAAGACACACACAAATATATATATATATATATATACATAAACACACACATATATAATATATATATACATATATATTTATTTACACACACACACACACACATATATATATATATATATATTTACACACACACACATATATATACATATATATATATATATATATATAGGCTAAAAGAAGTGTGTACCTAAGTACATGTAGCTTACATGTACCCATCTTCATTTATGATAATTAAGAAACTCTATTCAACAATCTAACCTTGGGGATGTGATTCATACCCTTAATATATATATTAGTAAACCCACATGTGGTAATGCATTTGGTTACAAATATTGATTTATTTTTCTCTACAAGGTAAATGAAGTTGATCTTATCCCTCTTGATAGACACGCACAAAAATCCTTGATAAAGGATATGTAAGTGTGGTAATGAATCATAAGTGATGGATTAATGATTTCTGTAGATGTTAAACACATTAGCTTATTACTTTTTTTAGAGTAATTTATTAACTTTTCAAACAAAGTTAACTTCCATGATTAGTTTTTGGGGATATAATTTATTGATTAAATAATAGACAAATATATTAATTGTTACTGATGATATAGGGAAATGACTTTAATTTCACAAGACATGTTAACTTTACATAGAAGGAGAGATATATGTGATTAGATATTGAACTCATTATACTTCTTAATTTTTTTGAAAAAAATATACATTTTTCTAGATAATATTATTCTCCAATGTTAGTTTTTTGGTGATATTTGATTGTTAAAATGTTAAAAATTGTTTATTGTTTATTAATAGAAAGAAAAAGTCTTTCAATTTAAAATATATAAAGTAAAAATACCTCCTGTTTGTTACAAATTGTAAATCTACTTCATTTTGAGTTTTTGTTTACAAACATTTTCTATATGCAAATATTTCACTCTAATAATGATATATAGCATGTAATTTCTTAGTAATAATTATTTCCCTAATACTAAGCATTAAACAATTTGATTGAATAAATAAATTAAAGATTAGTTTATTTTAAAATGTTTTTTAGTATTAAAATTAGTTAAGTGAAGATGTTAAATGCGTTATACATATGAACTTTTTAGAATAAATCTATATATTTTTCAAACAAAAATGTCATCCGTACTTAGTTTTTTGTGATATTAGTTAGTATTTAAAATAATAAAAAATTGTTATATTATTAGTAGTAGTAGAAGAAGAGCTTTCATTTTGAAATATATAGTGTAAAAAATATTCATCTGGTTACAAAATGCTAATCTTGATGAATGATAAAAAGTTTACTTTACTTTTAGTTTCTTATTTATGCACATGTTTCGCTTGACTAATATTATATATAATGTAATTTTTCTTACTATTAGTCATTTCCTATATTAAATGTTATTCTCATTTCATTATTTATTAACCAACATGACAATTTTTTAAGAGTTGTACCTTGTATGATTACTAACAACCCATTTATTAACTGTGTTTAACATTTGAATGTAACCTTTTGAAAGCATTTTAAAAAAAAATGAAGGATGTCATTACTATCTTGTTTTACAATATTTGAAATATTGTTTCATGATAAATTGTAACGTAAAGTAAAATACTTAATAGAAATTATGAAAGATTTGTTTGATATAGCAAGCATGACCACTGATGCAGTGGTTGGTCTCTAAAGAGAGTTTAGTGATTAATTTATATGTTGACTTTCTACTTTCTCAAGCAACATGTCAAAAATGGAAAATCAAATTTCATAAGACATGCTTTATTACAGATAAAAATAGGTATCATGATAATTTAACATATGAATGGTTTTAGCACTTTTCCCTAAATTTACAAATATGATCTAAAGTGTAAAATATAAAATAGTAGTGTTATTTAGTACAAACGATAGTTATATTTGTATGTTTTGATGAAGAAAATATAAATTTTTAATGTCTAAGTTTTACTCATAGGTAGACAAATTTGTTACCCCAATTGTGTCATCATTATAGCTCTATTTTAAAATTAAAGTACATGTTCAAATATTCATATCCTCCAAAAAATGATGTTAATAGATATCCTTATATATCCATTTAAGTTGAATCAACATGTTAACGAAAAAGGCCATTTTTTGTCGATTGAGAAAAATATAAAAATAAGAATGAAAATATAGTAACTTTGGTAAAGAAGTCAACGCAATACACCATTCTACAGAAAGGATCGGAATTACTAAAATTAAAATCTATTTTTTACATTTATAATTATGTTCTTTGTTACGTGTATTCGGAGACAAAAAATAAAAAGTAAAACTACATTTGCAATAAATCAGTGACATGACATCTACAGAAACAAAGTAAAACTATATAAAATACAAACTACAATTATAAACTTTATAAAAAGGATTTTTTCACTGCCTTAGGTAAAGCCCGCATCCTTTTTCCAGCCATAGCCTGGCGGGTGATAAATCCAACGCTCCACAGCGTGGTTCGAACCCGACTCCCCCCGAAGGGGGACACCGTGCCTTACCCGCTGCGCTAACGCTGACCGGGTTACACTACTACAGAAGTGCCTTTTAGTGTCGGTTGTTTAACCCCCTTTGGCGTCGGTTTCTGAACGACGCCTATGTGGGCGCCGCTAAAAGGTTGGACACTTCAGCGTCGGTTAAAAAACCGACGCCTATTTAACATAAAGGCGTCGGTTGATTATAAAACACCGACGCCAAAAGGGTTCACGCCACAGAAAACGACGTCATCTAGGACGCTTTTTGCGTCGGTTATATACTAAAACACCGACGCAAAAAAGTGTCCTAGATGACTCCCATTTCCTGTAGCGCGAACACTTTTGGCGTCGGTGTTCAACAAAAAACCGACGCTGTAAGTCTGTGCTGACGGTTATCGGTAAATAACCGACGCCTATTTCTATTTTTTTTTTATAAATCTGTTTGCAGGCCTGCTGTGGCTGGTCAGCAGGATGAGAACCTGCAGTTCAGTTTTCTGAACTGCAGGTTTACGACATCCATTGATATCAGCCTACAAACAGGCCACAAACCTGCAAAATTAACATAAAAAGATTCACACAAGTAGATACATTCAGACATCAATTCAATTGTCACGTTCACACATATAGAATCATTCAAATACATGTTTTAACATTCAGAAACATTCATTTACAAAGTATCATTCATCATCACTATCAACATCCCAATTATATCTTACAGTTGCCACTGTTTGTACAACTATTGCCCATTCTTCTCTTACTTCATTTAATGATTCCCTCGTATATGGAGCATGTACATTTTTTAAGCGTTTGCCTATAGTGTGGTCAGTTTTAAACACCTGCAAAAGAGAATGATGTATATATATAAGTAATAATATAAAAATAAGATTGATATATTTCATACTAACTAATGAGACTATATATAATAGCTCATGTATGGTATCGATGTCCAATGCGGCATGTTTGATAATCATCTGCATAAATCGCATCACATAGTATGCGCATGCCCAGCCATTGTCTTGTGTAGCGCACTATAAATTGAAACATACAAATTAATACAACTAAGCACAATTCACATCAATAATATATACATTGGAGTCGGGGAGTCGGGAACTTACTTTTACGTTCTCCCAAGACAATGGCTGGTTCTTTTTCCTTGGGACCTTTCCTCCAGCATTTTTGAATGCATCTAAACCCCTACATGTTAATATAACACACTAAGTTGCATAAGTAAATAGTAATGTAATAAAAGATGTTAACGGATATAAAAAATGAAATATTTCTCACCAGAATAATGCCATTCTGGTTACGTGTCCAATTTTAGTGTTTAATGTACTTCCTGCGGGATCTAGATAATAAACAGTGAACGTCCCGGGGACAATAACTAGTAACTCCCAATGTCTACCACTAGAGGTAAAAAGTTAACAATTAATAACTCAAAATGCAAAATAATAATGGAATTTTCTTAAGTCCAAATTATAAATAAAGCAAACTTACTTGACATTGAATGGAGCTATTATTATCGTCTTCATTTGATGACCAAAAATTGTAAAAGCATCTATACAGTATTGTTGAACACTATCAGGGTCTTTAGCTACCATACTAATCAATGATGGAATCAAAAATCCCACATGATCATATGCAAATTGTTTGCAATGATCTTCGATTAAGTAGCTGCAAAACATATAGACGTATGCATTAATATATAAGAAACTAGATCACCGGATCTTACACAAGGTATATGGATGTATAAACAAGATCTCACCTTATCCATGTCTCTATCATTGATGTATTCAACCAATCATACATAAACAGCTCAATAATATCTTGTATAAATAAAGAGCTGTCGTATGATTGACCTGCATAATCTGCATCTAAAGAAACAATTATAGGGCAAAGTATATTATGTGCCCGTAGCCAACATGCCATTCCCCTACAAGCAGGACCTAACGGGTATTGTAGGTCAGCTGGAACCCAAGTTGGTAATGCGGGAATTGGAGGTGGAGGCCTAGGTGCTCCTGGTGTCTTCTTTTTAACCTGTATATATAATTTCAGATCAGTTGACATCATATATACACATTAACAGTCTAAATCAATGTAAATTTATCTTACAATTTCAGTCATGTAGAGGACATCTGCTTTGGGCCACAATATGACCCCGCTTTCTGCCTCACCAAGTGTATCAATATCTGGGTGGGCATATGGCAACGCAACTTCCCTCCAATCGGGTAATACATGTATCGGGCTCACACGAATGTAGCCCTGCGGCATTGGAGTCCCATGAAACGTTGCCCCAGGAAGGGACTGGTAAGCTTGCGCCTCTGCAACAACATAGTTTTCCATTCTTAAGCGGCATGGCTTCAATGCCTACAAATTTACGTAAAGAATGTTATACATATATACATATCATCTTGAAAACATATCATCTTGAAAAGACTAGCTACAATGTCATAAACAATACTTACAGCAGACGTGTTAGGCGATGGGTCTCCAGGATTACTTGCAGTCTGTGCACCAGGAGAAGAGTGGGTCGGCATAGGCTGATTGGAAGCCTGAGATGTCTGCCACCGCAGCAATTCTTCCTTGACCTTCTCAGCAACCACATCGTTGAGCTTCTTAGCAACTATATCCTCGACTCTCTTATTCTCCTATACATGGATAAAACAAATATTAGCTTTTTATTAATGAATTTCCTTTTGCAGTAACATTATAAAAATAGAATATATATGTTACCTCTTCTTGAGAAAGTCCCGCTCTGGGTTTGCGCTGGGATGGCCCAAAAATTCTTTGATGCCCACACCAGCGCCGGCACCTCTAACACGTCCAGGATGCTCTGGGTTACCCAGAGCAACTGTCAATTCATCCCTTGTGTCCTGAGGGATGAACGTGCCTTGTTTTCTCTGTTCGTGCAGCTCCCGCTAATCACCATAAACAAAAATTGGTAAGTTAACACCACAAATAATCAATATTCAAATGATTGCTCTAAGAGTTGTATTTTACCATTTTTGCAGCCGCCTCAGCAGTTTCGGGCTTCTTTATTTCACCCTTCTTGTTTTTCCTGCCAGCTATCCAGATATCATGGCGAGGGAAGGGTGTGGCCGCAGACTCCTGAGTAGTCGCAGACTCCTGAGTAGCCGCAGACTCCGCCTGTAGTCTTTGGCGAACGCTTGCATAGCCTTTTGGACCCATAGTATGGTCATGTACATTCAGTGCACGCCTTGCTTTTTGTGCGTCACTGAGGGCCTAGTTAGTATGCACATTTATAATTAGGTTAGTAGCATTAAATGTTAATCTTGAATAGGTGAATACAATGTATATTAATTAAAATGGGAGTGACGCCTAATACCTTGAATTCTTCAGATTTTCTTGAAGCAACAAAATTGTCCCAATCTTCTTTGTCCAAGAAGTTCCATTGTTCAAGGGCTGACTTCTTCTTCTTATCACCCTGTCTTATGTATTCTCTGTTCAGATTTGTCCTGTAATTCCTAAGCATCTTTCCAGCGCGTTGCATCACACTTTTACGATGCAACATCTCATCCAATGCAAACAGATTCTGTAAAATAGAAATGTTATTAACTAGTACCAAAAATATAATTGCAAATAATAGAATTTGTAATCTACAAAATAGAATTGCAAATAATAATAACTCACGCATAAATCTTTCCATATCAAGTCTTTCTTCGCCTGAGGAACTTTATGCCAATTATCATATTTAACACCACAATGGCTTCGAGTGACAACCCCAAGATAGTTTATAAAATTATTGCGGTTCACTCCAATTGCATTCCCTCCATTATCAAACTCCACAACCAATTTGGATCCACTGCCACTCAGCGCAAGTAACTTTTTCAACAGAGTGATACCCCTTTTCTTGTTAAGTTTTTGTTGCTGCGCATCAAGTTGCTCAATTGCTTCAGTGGGTAGCTGTGCATCATCAACCTAAAATTTGACAAAAATAAACACACCGAATTAAGCCAATATAGAAATACAGGATATATGACATAACTAGAAGATAATGAATTTTATAGAAATACGGGATATGTTTTTAGAACTTACGTTGGTATCCTCGTCATGCTCGTCATGGACAGCATGCTCATCATGGACTTCATGCTCATCATGGACATCATTCTCATCATGGTGAGCCATCTGAAAATTTCATTAAAAAGGAAAACATTTAGCATTTGTATCAACTAGAATAAGGAAAACATTTAGCATTTGTATAAACATACATGTCTCTAAAATTGTGATCTTTTATCAATTAGCAATCCTTCAATGTACAAGTAATATAAAAAACAATGATTGTTCACATTCTAGGCCAACAAACACATGTGATGTCATTCTTATATATAATAAATGTGTACCACCTATCCCATCCTTGAACACCTAATCTCACTAGTAAGTGTATAATGTGTATTGGGTTTTCAAGAAAATTTCGGCAGCATTTCCCCGCTGTTCTCTAAGTACATATGTACTTAGAGAACAAACGGGGAAATGCTACTGAAATTTTCTCGAAAACCCAATACACATTATACACTTACATCCAAAGTGAGATTAGGTGTTCAAGAACAGTCCCAAACCGGGGACTATCTAAGATTTACTCCTAATGAGTAAATCTTGGACGGGTTTCTAGGCCAACAAACACATTTGATGTCATTCTTATATATAATAAATGTGTACCACCTATCCCATCCTTGAACACCTAATCTCACTAGTAAGTGTATAATGTGCATTGGGTTTTCAAGAAAATTTCGGCAGCATTTCCCCGTTGTTCTCTAAGTACATATGTACTTAGAGAACAAACGGGGAAATGCTACTGAAGTTTTCTCGAAAACCCAATACACATTATACACTTACATCCTAAGTGAGATTAGGTGTTCAAGAACAGTCCCAAACCGGGGACTATCTAAGATTTACTCCTAATGAGTAAATCTTGGACGGGTTTCTAGGCCAACAAACACATTTGATGTCATTCTTATATATAATAAATGTGTACCACCTATCCCATCCTTGAACACCTAATCTCACTAGTAAGTGTATAATGTGTATTGGGTTTTCAAGAAAATTTCGGTAGCATTTCCCCGTTGTTCTCTAAGTACATATGTACTTAGAGAACAAACGGGGAAATGCTACCGAAATTTTCTCGAAAACCCAATACACATTATACACTTACATCCTAAGTGAGATTAGGTGTTCAAGAACAGTCCCAAACCGGGGACTATCCAAGATTTACTCCTAATGAGCCAATCTTGGACGGGTTTCTAGGCCAACAAATACATGTGTTGTCATTCTTATATATAATAAATGTCTATAAAGTACAGGCAACATGGTTAATCCTAATCAATAGAGCATTATTAAATAATAAATCAAGAAATCAATAGTTTCAAACAAAAGGTCTAGGAATCTTTACTAGACATTATATGTATCCCTAATCATCATATTTAACATACTACATTATTATGAACATCCAGATCAGATTAAGATCATACTATGTTATAACCATTGGTTTAATAACCCTATTATATAATGACATCAGAATATATAGAAGAATCATAATTAACATGATTAACAACATGCTCATCAAACTAGGGTTTTCTTGAATATCATCTAATATTTGTGTACTAGACATTATATTTATCCCTAATCATCATATTTAACATACCATTATTATGAACATCCAGATTAGATTAACTCTAATCAAATACATTACATGCATTTTTATCACAACAATTTGATCGATGCATAAAAAAGCAGAGCAGCTAGCAGCGGGAAGACCAACCTTGTCAGAGGGAAGAAGGCAGAGGCTCCGGTGGCTCTGGCTGGAGAAGTAGCTAGCAGCGACGGCGGTGGAGGAGCAGCTAGCAGCTCCGGTGGCTCTGGCGGTGGTTGCGGCGGCGCGACGACAGTGGAAAAGCACCAGGCGGCGCCGAAGAGTCAGGCGTGGCGGCGGCCTCAGGCGCTTGGAGCAGCAGGGGCGGGCAGTAGGGGCGGCGGAGAAGGGGGCGCGGAGAAGGAGGAGTGGTGGTGGAGAAGGGGCGCCGGAGAAGGGGGCGCCGGAGAAGAAATAGCCGGAGAAATGGCACTGGAGAAGAAATCGCCGGAGAGAAATCGCCGGCAGCAGAGAAATAGGGTAATTGCTCGCAATGAAACAGAAGAAAGGGGAAGAGTCGGGCGATCGCGGAGTATAAGTTCCCAAATAGCGTCGGTTGTTTTAACAACCGACGCCTAACATCTTTAGCGTCGGTTGTTTGCAACAACCGACGTCCAATTGGACGATATTTTCATGAAATTGTTTGGCGGGAACCACCTTCAGCGTCGGTTATAAAAGGATAACTGACGCTGCAAGTGACACTTTTTGCGCAAATTTTCATCGCACATAGGCGTCGGTTTATACCTACATGACCGACGCTGAAAATGACACTATTTTTTTTTGATCAAAATTTGGATTTCGCGGCCGACTTTCAGCGTCAGTTTGTTATAAACAACCGACGCTGAATACAAAGCGGTACTCGTGTCTGGCTGGTCTTTGAATATAGACGTCGGTTTGCTTAAACAACCGATGCCTAACATATAAGGCGTCGGTTTTCCTTAATAACCGACGCCCAGAAAAGTGACATTGAATGCTATTTCTGTAGTAGTGTTACAATTATAAACTTGACTTGTTATAAAACTAACAGTAATTGTTGTTTGCCAATTTTCTTGTCATTACATTCGTTGGGATGAGTTTGAGTACTCTGGACGGCAGCATCTTCATGAGATGTGCAAGCCCGTTCATGATAAATTGGAGAGGCAGGGAGGGACGTGGACAATGGTGTTTCTTGTGCACAACCTTACTGACAACACTTAGATGGTAATTTTTTTACCTTTTTTCAAATGAACAAGTGCTTTGTTGGATACAAAAAGAAAATCAGAGATTGACACAATGTGAAAAATGAAGATGGTTAAATAATAATTTGTTGGATCCTAGAAAAAAATCAAAGATTAAAAGATGCGAACACAAAGATTGAGAAATGAAGATGGTTTCTGAATAACCCACACATTAATAATATATACAATTTGAGAAAATAAATTACCATCATGTTTTGACGGATGTTGTAGCGAGTTGTACCATGCATCCCCATACAATTTCACCATGCCTCCCCATACAAAGAGAACCTACACATACGATTAATAAATCAAGCAACACATCCAAAAATATCAAATACATTTTAACTTAACTACATTCTGTTCTCCATAATCGATATCAGTACGATCCATCCAAGCAACCTAGGCTCCAACTGGTATGTCGTTCAAGTTATGGAAGATCCAAACCCTACATGCTCACCACGTCTCCTCGGCATCACAGTTCTATTGACCTTCTTGTACGCCATGTTGCCTTAGCATATGCAACATAACAAGTGCAGCACGAAGAAAAGGCAATATGATATTACCAAAATTTTATAAGCAAAGAAATTTGACATCCATATCCCCATTCATATATAGACTTTCTCATACCTTTTAGGTTTCTCACATAGGATGACTAAGATTTTGGTTTGATTAATGGTACGTTCTCTTCGAAGTGGCAGTGTTCGTAACTGACCTGTAGCTTTGACTGCGACGACGCACACAAAATTTCTCAACATTGATACATACAGTCATGGGAGGACGCAAGAGGAGAGATTAGAGAAGAGGAAGGAAACATTTTCATGTACCATATTGTTTTGCTAGTGGGGAGTTAGCTTCATAATGGCGAGATAATGATACGTTTTATAAGGAGTCAAGGAGATGCCGTTTTTGTAAATGATAACAAAAAGAGAGTGGTATACGGATCATGGAATGTGATAAGGGAGGGAAGTGGAAAGTGATTGGAGTAAGGAATCAGCTATCGAATTATCGGGAGCAGTTAGTGTTGGACTTGGGAATATTTAAAGATGTGATGAGAAGAGAGTGGCCCGAAAAGTAAGCAGTTTGGGAGGGTAAAGGTGCCTGGTTTTTTTTTTGGTACGTGGTTGAAAATAAGTTAGTGGCACCAGTTTTGGTCAGAATTGACGATAAGGAAACCGAACACCTTTCACAATACAAAATACAAAAAATGGAGGAAAAACGTGAGAAGAGAGAGAGAGAGTAAAGGAGCTCACAACATTTCAAAAATGCTACGGTCTAATTGGTTGAGCAATTTTAGGAGACTACAAAATGGCAGTGTGGTAATTTGTTGAACTTATTCACTCTTTTTATAGTAGTAGTAGTAGTGTGTGTATATATATATATATACATATATATATATATATATATATATATATATATATATATATATATATATATATATATATATATATATATATATATATATATATATAGTCAGGCTAGAATACACTCGAGTGTATAGATCATTCCGTACACCCCAATGGTGTTTGCCTATCTAGACCATGTTTTTCTAAAATCTAATTTGTTGATCTTCATGGTTACAATAATAATAGGCCACATACAAAATTTGAACTCATTTGGATGAGCGTATACAACAAAATTGACGCACAAAACTAATTTGAAATGTACCTATAAGTGTCCAAATGATCTAAAATTTATTATATAGTATGTTCTTATGATAATTAAAAAGATCAACGGTTTAGATTTTTCAAAAGTTTATTGCATCTTCAAAAATGACTGAGGTGTACGGTGCCCTCGGTAAACTCGAGTGTAAACTAGCCTGACTCTCTCTCTCTCTCTATATATATATATATATATATATATATATATATATATATAAAGAGAGAGAGAGAGAGTCAGACTAGAATACACTCGAGTGTACAGATCGCACGGATACACTCAAGTGTGTTTGTATATCAAGACTATTTTTTGCAAGATGTAAACCATTGATCTTCATTGTCATACTATAATTAGGCTACATATAAATGTTGAGCCCATTTAGATGAGTGTAAGTTACTCATCCGAGGGCAATAAAATCGTTGCACGAAACAAATTTGAAATACATATTTTTTGCGCTCTGTATAACAAGGTGATCTAGATGGGATCTAGTACCTTGAGGCATGGAGATGATCATTGCAAGGAGTTGTATATGACATCTTATCAAGAGTTGCATGTGATGCAATTGGCAAAAGTTGCCTACCTGAGAGATCTATGTTGTGGGTGACAGCCCAAGCTGGTCCATGACTTAGAGGATTTCAGGATCTTGCCCACTAGAAGGTTGTACACTGCAATCTTCCGAATTGATGGTGAGGGCTATCAATTTGAAGTAAAATAGTGGGAGCGATAATTAATTAAAGGCCTAATTTTATCGTCAACCTTTCAAATCAATCAAACAAGTCAAAAGAGTTTTGGACTAAAATTGCATATATTTCCTTTTGTTAAAATAAATGGTTAATCAACAAATCACTTTATTTGCGATCGGTTCTTGAGACCAACAAATTAAATGGGAATAATTCCACGACTGGTTAGGATGATGATGAGAAGTGTTCTCAATCAAAGAGCAAAAGCTCTAAGTCCTAGTTATACCAGAACCAGATGAACTCGATCCCACCACATCAATGGCTGAAAGTATGCTTATGGAAGCATACTGAGAAAGACATTGATGAGGAGTGCATACTGAGAAAGACATTGATGAGGAGTGCTTGATGTTGTGTTCTCTGAACTGTGAGTTGCAGAGACAACATGAGACATATGATGTCTCCAAGATACTGTCCTAGTATGTCATGACAGAAGGAGATCCAGTAAGGTATTCACACACTCAATGTGATTGGGTATGTGGAAAACCTGATCAAGAAGGATTCCCTCTGAGCCAAGAGTTGGCTATTGGTATGATACTGCAAATGTTGTGAGAATCATACAATTCATGATAAGCTACAACATGAACAACTTTGACAAGCGTTGACAGAGTTGTTGGACATGTTGAGGATAGTAGAGGCAAAGATGAAGAAAGACAAACCATCGTCTTTGATGTGATCAAAGAAAAGGTAATTCTTAAGGGCAAGGATAAGGGCAAAGCTAAGAAGTGTTCTGATGCTAGCCAGAAATCCAAGCCGTCTTCAGCCTCAAGGCACATGGGAAAAGGGTGTATGAGGGATTGCCCTCTATATCTGGAAGAACAAAAGAAGATGAAGGAGGGGATGGAGATCTCCACCTAAGGTATCAGGAAATGAATCGCTTCTTTATCTGAGGTATATGATACCAAGATATGGATATGTCATATACGATATGCAATATCCACAAAGAAGTGATGGCCTTTGTGAAAGGACCAAGAAAGAAGCACCCATCATTGGAGCAAGTGTTGCTGCCATAGATAGGAGTATCTTTCAGTTTATTTCAGCCTAAAGGGCACGAAATAGAGTTGAGAACTGCTATTTCATATATTGCCAATAGATAGGAACACTTTATTTTGCATATTGTATGACAATGATGGCAATTAATAAAGTTGATGTTTCAATCTTAAAGATATGATCTTTGTGGCAATGCCTTGTTTATCTTGTGGTATTTGATATGCATAAGATAAAATGATACGTAAAAGTTATAGATAACTCAAACAATGAAATTAGCATCAATAATGAGAAATTCATTTCTAGTTTCCAAGTGATGGATACATCTAGACTCTTTTGGTTAGAGAACCAGTAAGAGACATGAATATCTTGGACATGATTAATCAATCTTCACTAATATAGTGGGAGAATGATTATCCTATTGGGTATAATACATGTGATGTATTTACATACCTATTGGAATAAATGTTAATACTTCAAATGGTGTTTAGAGAAATACCAATATGAATATCTTGAAGTGTTCAAGATTATCATAGATGAAGTACAAATTTGGTAAAGTATTAATTCTTGATGAGATCAATGAATGAAATACTTGGACCAAATGTTTGAGATCCTTATGAGTGATTATGATAGTGTATCATAGTGAACTCATGATTAAGGCATAGTGATGTCTAAATCAAGAAGGAATCATACTCTAAGGAGTTAGAGAACGATTATCAAATAACTGAATTCTTCTTAATAAAAGAATACCCCACACTAATAAAGGACATTATGAATCACAAGGAGTTGTGAGTTCGTATATCCTTGACAGATATACCTCGTTTATCTAAGTGATGAGTTGTTCATGTGATGAGTCAACTATCTAGATGAATATGAGGAACCGAATTTTGAGTTATGGTTTATGACCATTACATCCTTAATGACATTCGTATAAACCATAAGGTATGACCTTGATGGTAGCAATCATTGGATGAAATCCATAAGTGCAAATGAGTCTTAAGTGTTAAGACACATGGATAACATTTTGAGAAGGATGATGCTTGTTGATTGCAATTTAATGACTAAGACATTTGGCATATGGATACTAAAACCGCATTCCTATGAGGAATAAACAAGGATGTGTACGTGACACAACCTATAAGGTTTATGAATCCACTAATGCAAATGAAGTCTATAAGTTACAATGGACTAATCAATATGATTGATTGAGTAAAAGCAACTCAAAATTGGATCTTTACTTTGATGATATAGTCAAAGGGTTTGACTGATATGTCAAAGATAAGGAAGGGATCTGTGATTTAGTGGGAGCATATTTACATTCCACATGTTGATGTGAAATGGAAATGTTCTAAAATGGAAATCCAAAAGTGGAAGTTATCTTTAAGGAAGATAGAGTTGTTTCCTATGTGATAGGAATAGAGATCTATAGAGATAGTTCTCGAAAACCTCTTGACCTGAAAAGAGAGAGCATACATTGGCAATCTGTACTGAAGAGTTCAGTATGCACAGATTCAGTGGGAGAAAACTTGTCCATGTTATATGGATATTAGTATCCCAAGGCCAAGTGTCCAATTCTTATGAAGAATATGAACACCAAGAATAGATATGGATCTATCATGTATGTAATCATCCTGTTGTCTTGCATGTATGACATGGCAAGAATAAAATGCATTCATCATCTTGTATGTGGGACATGACAATATGATGTGCTCATCCTGATAACTCGTATGTGGGACATGACGAGTGGATGTCTGTCTACTTCCAGTAAGGGTTACTGGAATACCATAAGAACTTGATAAGTACTTGGGAAGTACTAGTTCTATGGAGATAAGGAAGAGTTCGATGTAAAGAGTTACATTGATGCGAACTTCCGAAAGGACAGAAAATTAATCGCAAAATATACATAGGATGTATAAAAGTGAAAGTTTGTTGATAATTGGAAGTGTTCCAATAAAACCATTTAAAAGGGAAATGCCGAGTATCTATGTGTTAGAGAACAGCAGTAGATACTATATGGATCTGGAAGTTCATGAGATGAACTTATAGATATTCCGCTCATTGATGACAAGTCTGGAATCCTTGATCATGCAATGTGGCTAAAGGTTAGCAAAAGAATACTAGATCGCATATTACGGCAACTCCATCTCATACGTACGACGTACATCGAAGAGATGTGAGACATGCAATTTATACAGACTTTGGCAAGGTGTTGCCATTACTCACTATGTTGACACTAGAGCACAGTAACATGTGGGACATGTTTGAAGATCACTATGAATATGATTCAAGGGTGATTGGCTCGCAGTGCAAGTGGGAGTCTGTTGGTATGTATGCCCTGAGAGCCAATCATGGGATGATTGGTGGGATACATTAAGATTGATTTGATAAACATCAAAGGCAAGCTTCCAATTCTTTCTGGTTCAGTCATATGAGATAGTGATAGAATAAATTGAATGTCTAGAGAATGACATTACTCAATGATGTATGCCTTTAGGTTGAGGACCTGAACGATGAGATCATACGGATGCTAAGAGTTTGTACATTCTTGTTATGTCCCTAGTCGGATGTCATTGTGGAAGGTAGATAGACAGCAATGACACACAAGACTAGATTGTGGTGTTGGTTGATGACAGAATCTCATTAGTCATGATATAGAGATATCAAACCAAACACATAGGTACTTGTTAGAGAACAATGTACCGGACAGACCCACCGTGAGTTTGACACATGGAACCATGAGATGGTAGTCATAGTCAGTACTCACAGTGATGGTGGTGAGTGTGATTCTTTGACCTGAAATCACTACACTCAACACATGTCGTTGGGCACACTTTGACATCATCAAACGCAGTCCTGAAACATGGGTTGTTATAAAGGTGATGATTGGGTGGCTTTGACACATGGGGCTTTTGAGGGGTGAGTGATAGATATGGGATTTGTCCCTCCTGAGGGAGTTTGATATCCAAGGCCACTTGATGAGTAGGATTGAGATAGGCGTGCACACGCATGTGTGAATCAGTATGTGATATTGATGTCATACATATCTCCTTCAATCTGCTCTGAGATCAAGAAAGTGAATGAACGTTGACAGGATGACTGCTCCATGCCTCGAGTTCATTCGGGATATCAGTGACAAAGGAATTATACATTCACTGTAACACCATTCACAGATTGTAGGATGAAAGTTGTTCTCCAACTTTCTACTTTCACTTAGGTAGCACTGATGTGTGACTAGGCACCGCTCTTTGCTTGTGAAGTCATAAGTGTTATGGACTTTCACTGCCAACGTGAAATGGACCTGCAGGGTCACACACATAGGATTTAACCTGGAAGAGGAGTTTTGTTCACAAAGCAATGTTTAGATTGATTACTAAAGGAGTTTAGTAGTTCAATTAAACACTCAATCAGTTGATAGCTCAATATCATATGGTTCAAGGTGTTGGATGCATTGATTGGAGTATCAGATTGATTGAAATCGCATTTGACTGATTCTGCACAACCTGTACTCCCAACCGATCGGTTCAAGTGTTGAACCGGTCGGCTGAGGTTGCTGAACCGGTCGGCTCAAGTGTTGAGTCGATCGGCTCAAGCCCAGGGTGAAACGAGCAGTTCAAGTGTTGAATCGATCGGTTCAACTGGTGCAACCGAGTAAGTTGGGAAAGTCAGGTCGGTGAGAATTTTCCTTGTGTTTCACTTGCCCAATTTGATTGGGAATAGGATTGGTATTCGATACCAATTAGAAACGAAAGAAGGAAAGTCAATCGGGAACCGACCAGGACCACGAACCGACCGGTTCAGAAGTGAACCGATCGGCTCATGGGTCCCAACCGATCGGTTGGTGCTCCAACCGACCGGTTCAGGTCCCCAACCGACCGGTTCACTTGTGAACCGATCGGTTCAGGTTGCGAGCTGGTTGCTTTTTGTGGAAAATCTCGAACCCTTCTACTCCTGCTTTAGTCCCATACTGCCGGGCACAGAGAACCATGTCCCATGACCCGCCTATATATATAGGGGTATTGGGGGCTTCTCAGAGTACAACTCAATGCAAGCCGGTTGCTTTGCGAAGTTGTCGTTCTCTCTAGTTTTGGTAACCGTGAGAGATCACGAGCAAGTGCTTCCCGCAAAAGGGAGGTGCAGCAAGGGAAGGACAACTGCAG